>OX352290.1:54999981-55376203 GCA_947086415.1 Pammene aurita | reverse complement strand
GATCAATGGGGGCGGTTGGTTCGAAATAGAGGGACACCGCAGTGATGCACCAGTCGCCAGACCGAATCCTTGCGACCACGATGTTATTGGTCGTAAGTTCCGGGTCTTGCTCCACGTCCAGGTCTGCATCAAGAATGACTATTGCCTTCCGGACCGTGAAGCCCTGGACAGATACGCGGTGCAGGAAGTTCAAATATTTACTGATGGCAGTAAAATCGAGGGCAGAGTGGGAGCCTCCCTCTCCATATGGAAAGGTG
The DNA here is from genome assembly GCA_947086415.1 of Pammene aurita. Classification (NCBI taxonomy): domain Eukaryota; kingdom Metazoa; phylum Arthropoda; class Insecta; order Lepidoptera; family Tortricidae; genus Pammene; species Pammene aurita. Next base: position 55,375,946 of record OX352290.1, on the reverse strand, counting down.
AGTGCGAAGACAAAGCCATCAAGATCACCTTGGCCAACTACTGCACCGTGTATCAGGCCGAACTCCTGGCAATACACAGGGCAACTGAGGAGATAAAGGGGAGGAAGGAGGCGACTTTTGGTATCTTCAGCGACTCAAGAGCTGCTCTTGAGACGCTGACGAACCGGGGCTCGCTCCACCGCTTGGCACTGGAGGCGAGACGCAACATCAAATCTGCCTCTGACCAGGGCAAGAATGTTTTCTTGTTCTGGATCAAGGCACACGCTGGTCTCGCGGGCAACGAACGGGCGGACGAGTTGGCAAAGGTGGCAGCACTTTCGTTGAGGAGGAAGGCGGAATACGACCGGTGTCCCATCTCATTCGCCAAGCGTTTCATACGTAAAGAGACGCTTGGCGAGTGGGCTGAGAGATACGCGTCGGGTTCAACGGCCTCCGTGACGAAGGTGTTCTTCCCGGATGCGGTGGCCGCGTACCGGCTCGTAAGAAAAATCCAGCCGACGGGGGCGGTGACCCAGCTAATGACGGGACATGGTGGGTTCTCCTCGTACTTGCACAGATTCAAGTGCAAGGACAACCCATCATGCATCTGCGAGCCGAGTAAAGAGGAAACCGTGGAACACCTACTAACAGAATGCCCGGTGCACGACTATGCGCGAATCGAGTGCGAAGCCAAAATAGGGGGGATGATTAAGTGGGCAAATATAGGCACTATAATGGAAGGCAAAAAGGAGAGAGAAATATTCTTGGAATTCTGCACAAAAATTGTAAATATTGTAAGAAATAGAAATAGGTAAACAATATTATGTACTCACATATATCATGAGAATATATTAGGAGGAACATAAATAAAAAATTGTGAACAAAAAATAGAAAATAGAAAATAATATAAATTTAAGTGCAATAGATTTAAGAAGTTTGTAAAGCAATAATAAAAGCAAACAAAATCTCTGACCTGAACCATGTCAGAGGAAATTACCTCCCCCCAGATCCTAGAAATAAAGTAAATAAAATAAGAGCAATAGCATAGGGATATAAACAAACAGCAGTCCCAGCTGTAAAGACCGAAAGATGAAGAAAGACAGAAAGAACAGTATGAAGAAAGAAAGTGCGAGAGGAACAAAAGCGAGAACTGGAATGAATGAAAATTATGATAAAATAGGCTCCGATCCATGTGGAGGTAGGCAAAAAAAAAAAAAAAAAAAAAAAAAAAAAAAAAAAAAAAAAAAAAAAAAAAAAAAAAAAAAAAAAAAAAAACCTAACCTAACCTAACGTAACCTAACCCCATCTTCACTGGAATAATTAAGAAATAGAAATAAAAATTGATCCGCCTGTCACTTCGTCGCTTCGCCAGTGCACGATAGTGCATTTAGTATGTTTTCGATGGCCGCTGGTTTGCCTCTTGGTCAATACATCAAACAGTGTGAAGCCAAACCAAATCAAAAGTTACATCTCATCTCATCATCATCACTCTGGCCACCTCATAGGCTCGTCAGCTGAGCCCTCATCTTCACGCAGACTCGCCGCCTCGCCGGCTCGTTATCCGGCTCTTCGCCACTTCGCCACTTACTGAAATATCAGCCCTACACTTATCACCATGACTGCTCACATAGTCCTTTTCTATATGACTGGCCTCCCTGCATACCGGCTTCACTAGTTTGAAAAGATAAACTACTCTACTGTTATTCTGCTACTTCGCCACTACGCCAGATTAATGACCTCATACTCTTCGCCACTTTACCTTCGCCACCTCGCCAGTTCATTGACCTCACTCTTCGCCACCTTACCCTCGCCACTTCGCCAGTTCATTGACCTCACTCTTCGCCACTTCACCCTCGCCACTCCGCCAGTACATCCAGCTCGTCCTCGCCAGCACGCCGGCTCGCCGCTTAGCCAGTTCATCGACCTCACTCTACGCCAGTTAATCATCAACTCTTTCGCCGGCTCGCCGGTTCGTTCACCTCACCCTCGCCACTTCGCCAGTACACTCAGCTCATCCTCGCCACCTCTCCGGCCTACAAATCCCACCAGATGGCACCGGTCACTCATCTCGCTGGCTAGCAGCTTTCACGCTGAACCTAGTTTAGAAAAATGACCTTGTAAATATGAAAATGTGTATGTTTTTTCTTATAAGATATAAGAATTTAGATATAAGATTTAGCTATAAGAACCTACATAATATAATAACTGATTTGTAAATACTTATGCGCCTTCACATTAGTCAGTCGGCGGGCCGCTGCGGCAGGGCGCTTTTGCGGTGTCCACTTGCACAATGCATCCATGCTCCGCATTGCAATGAGCTGTAGCGACGGCCCGTCGACTGATCGCGCATATTTTAAAAGATTGCTATAACTATGTTTATGCACAATTACTATGTAAACTATATAAATAAATAAATAAATAATAACCTGGCTCGCTGCCTTGAAGAAATTAGATATAAGTTTTAGCTATAAGAACCTTCATAATATTATAATTCTTAACTAATTTTTAAATAAATAAATAAATATTTTAGTAATAAACATGCGCCTTCACTTTAGTCAGTCGTCGGGTGGCTGCGACGGCGCGCCCTTGCGGTGTCTACCTGCACAATGCATCCATGCACCGCACTGCAGTGGGCTGTGGCGACGGCCCGGCGACTGACCGCGCATACTTTAAGATGATAACTATAACTATAATAATGCACAATTACAATGTAAACTATATAAATAAATAATATCGTGTAACTGATAAATACTATGTAACTAATAAAAAGAACAACTGTGAGAAATGATTAACTTGTAAAAACAAAAAAAAAATATATTGTAAATTTGAAAAAAATATAAAAATATGTGTAACTGATAAATATAATAACTGCCTAAAATGAATGACTTATAAGCTCATATACAGTGTAAATAACTGCCTAAAATGAATGACTTATAAGCTCAAATACAGTGTAAATTTATAAAACTGATAATAATGTGTAACCGATAAATACTATGCTACTGATATTTATATATATAACTGACAAACACAAATACTGTAACTGTATAACTGATCAATATTGAGTAACTGATAGACACTGTAAATACAGATTGAAATTGTATAACTAATATATAAAAAACAGAATAAATACTCCTCAACCTCATCCTTCCCCCTCCTTCCTTATACAACCTAAAGTCCTCCTTCTCTCTCTCTCTTTCTCCCTTCGTTCCCCTTCCTCTTCTTTCATGCAATCTTCTCCTTTCCCTTATTTATTCCTTCCCCTTAAGATCAAGCCCACCGCACCTCTGCGGTGGCTTTGGACAAAATGTCCACGTTTCGCCCGTATCCCCAGCGGGGTTCTGTGGACAATGCAAAGTCCCACCAATAAAAAAAAAACCTAACCTAACCTAACCTAACCTTTTTTTTTTTTTTTTTTGTTGACCCAGGGGAAATCCGTTATGGATCCCACTCGGCCCGGGAGAAACCGAGTGGGTATGTCCGACTTGCACGGACTAAAACCCCTGGGGTGTTCCACCGCTCGCTTTTGGACGGGGTTTCGGGAACGCGGCTGCCAACTTCCGATACCCCGTCGGCGTTGCCTTTTAAGGCCCATTCTATTGTGGCTGCTCATGCAGCATCCTCCGCTGAAGGCACCTCGGAACACTTGAGGACCTTCCAGCTCGGAACCTGTTCAGGCGGGTGATGGAGCTCCCGATCCATCACCCGCAGGTTCGCGTTAGGGCGGCAGCATTCTGCCTGCGAAGGCTCTTCGCCGCCTTCCTGTCCTCCTGCGGCGCTGAGGGAGCGAGTTGGCGTCATCCTCGCGCGTTCTCTCTGCAGCCTCCTTTAGTGTCATCACTGCGACACTGTAGGTGGTTGTTGCCGCCCACGCCTCCTCACTGTCAGTCATTCGGAGAATTAGTGCTGGCAGTGAGAGGTCTCCTCCTACAGCCGCGGACAGAACAGCGCGAGGCTCCGCCCACGCAGGGCACTCTTCGCGCGTGTGTTGGGCCGTATCCGCGGCTCTCCCGTCACAGTGGTGACATTCTGTAGTCATCTCCCGTCCCACCACCTCACACAGGTACCTGCCGAAGCAACCGTGCCCCGTCAGAAGCTGTGTGAGGTGGAAGGAGGGTGCGCCGTGCTTGCGCTCGACCCATTTTTTCAAAACGGGCCGAATAGCGGCCACTAGATCCCGGCTAGCACCCGGGATCTCAAGTCGCTCCGTCCATTGATGGTAAAGGACGTCGTGCGCCTCTTCTCTCCATTTGCGAATCTCTTCAGGAGCCGGCCAGTTTTCTTCGCTCCTTGCTGTTATGACCCGCCAGTAGACGCCGGACTGAACCGCGGCTTCTAGGTCCCAAGGCGGGCTTCCAGCCAGCAAGCAAGCTCCTGCGTAAGAGACGGTACGGTACGCTCGAGCCACCCTGAGAGCTATGGCCCGCTGCGGCCGCCGTAATAGGGCCGCGTTTCGAGGTCTCAGGGTATCCGCCCATATCGGTGCTCCGTAAAGCGCCATAGAGCGCACCACACTCGTGTACAGCCTCCTACAGGCTCCTCCTGGCCCACCCATATTCGGGAGGATCCGTCCGAGCGCTCCAGTGGCAGCCATCAGCTTTGGAGCCAACCGCCGAAAGTGTTCCTCGAACTTCCACCTGCCGTCAAGAACGAGTCCCAGGTACTTCATCGTTGACCCGACGGCGATGGAAGTTCCCCCCACTGTAATTTTTGAGCCTTGCGGTGGTTTGTTGCGAGGCCCATGAAAGACCAGGGCTTCCGATTTGTGTAAGGCCACCTCCAGGCCCAGTGCCCGTATTCTGTGGACCACGCATGCTACCCCTGCCGTAGCTAAGTATGCAGCCTCTCTGTGGCTCCTGCCGCGGGCCGACACCAGAGTATCGTCAGCGTAACAGGTGACACTGACTCCCGGCATAGTGGCCCCGCGTAGAACCCAGTCATAGCCGATGTTCCACAGCAGCGGGCCCAGCACTGAGCCCTGCGGAACACCGCATGACATCTCCCTTCGCCCCCAGCCGTTAGTAGTTGGGAATATCACAGAGCGCCCGGCAAAGTAATCCGCCACTATGTTTTGCAAGTATTCGGGCACGTTGTGATACTTTAGAGCCGCCTTAATTGTTTCCCAGGGTAGGGTGTTGAATGCGTTCGAGATGTCGAGCGATACAGACATCACCACCCCACCCCGTGAAACTTCCTCTTGCGCGAAATCTCTGACCCGCGCGATCGCGTCCAGCGTGGACCGAAGGGGACGAAATCCGTACTGGCAATCGCTAAGACCCGGTTGCATAGTCCTGGTGAGACGAGTGGCTATTATTCGCTCAAAGAGTTTGCTCATCTCGTCGAGCAACACGATGGGACGATAGGCCGACGGCTGATCGGGCGGGCGTCCATCCTTTCGAAGCAGCACCAATTTTCCCGTTTTCCACCGTTCAGAGAATCGCCCGAGAGTCAAGGACGTAGTAAAAAGGGCTCTGACTCTCTCCTCCCACTCACTAAGTGCGATCACCAAAGCACTTCCTGGTATGCCATCTGGGCCGGGGGCAGTTTTCTTTGAGCGAAGTTTGAGAATAGCCACCCTGAATTCCACCTCTGTCACTGGTGGTACATCTCTTAGTACTTCCGGTCGTCTTGTGATAGGCGCCATCGCTGGCGGAACGAACTCACCCCTCTGTGGGAATAGAGTTTCTACTACTCGCTCCAAGAGGTCTGGCTTGAGACTACTTGTTAGTGGGGGTGTCCAAGGTCGGAGTTTTTGCCGCACAGCTCGATACGGCCTTCCCCAGGGATCTCTATTTAGCGTCTCGAGCCACTCCTCCCACGCCGCCTCCTTGGCTTGTGCAATAGCCGTCTGCAAGGATGTACGAGCAGCCCTATAGTTATCGTACAGGATATTTTCATCGGCCTCGTTTCGAATACACCTTCTTCTGTATCTGGTATACTGACGACGCGCAGCCACGCAGGCGTTCCGCAGTTGTCGGAGTTCTGGTCGCCACCAGTATACCTGTTGCTTCGGAGTGAAAGGTTTCGCTCTTGGCATTGCCGCATCGCAAACGCGAACAAGAGCATTGCCAAGATTTTCGGCTTCGTGATCTATCTGTTCTGTCACTGGGACGGCACTAATTCCCCACGACTCAACAATTGCTGCCTCCTTTGCAAGCTGCCAGTCTAGCTTCCTAAGTACCCATTTAGGACTGTTTTCAGCTCTAGGTTGGTTTGGTCTGTACGGTATGGCAGTGGGAGTGAAGAGGTCGAACCGGATATACCGGTGATCGGACAGCGACTCCACGTCTACTTCTACCCTCCAGTTTAGAATAGAGCGAGCAAGGGCATTGGATGCAAATGTGATATCTACGATCGATTCACCCTGCTGCCTCACGCACGTACTTTCCGCACCAGTGTTCATGACATTTAGTCCAAGAGATATTGCCCACTCTTCTAAGACATCCCCCCTCACGTCTGTAATGGGAGAACCCCAAGCTGCAGATTTGGCATTAAAATCCCCAGCTACAATAACGGGCGTGGGGTTTACCTGCCCAACTAGAGCTCCAATTTCAGCTAGCATTGTTTCAAAATAAGCCAAGGTATTATTTGGCGAGGAGTATACTCCAATTATGACTGCACCTCCTACTACGGCAAGCACAAATCCACGACCCCTCACAGTATTTTCAAAGGGCGGAGATCCAGCTACAGCGGGGGCTATTATGGCCACCGTTTTGTCAAGGTCAGATATCCAGTCATCTCGATCGGGAACGAAATACGGCTCTGAAACGACAGCCACGCCTATATGCCACTCTGCCATGGTTTGGACCACAAGATCTTGGGCCCTTGCGCAGTGGTTGATATTCGCCTGTAAACATGAAAGCGCCATATTATTGTGTTTCCATTGATTCCTCTGCAGCTAAATGCTGGGAAGATGAGGCGGCTACCGGGGCAGGTCCTATCTTCTTTCTTTCTCTTGTGGCAGGGCGTGCCTTGCCGCTCTGACAATCTTTGGCACCAAGACGGTGCCCTGCCGATTTACCAGCAGCCGTGCATATAACACACTTCGCTTCGGCGGTGCATTCTCGGGCTTTGTGGCCTGCAATACCACAGTTATAGCACAGGCAGCTGCGATCTACACCTCTATCGCACTTTGCCCCAACGTGGCCTGTTTCCAGGCACTTATAGCAGCGCAACGGCTTTGTCTCCAGCAATACCACTCGCGCAAAGACCCAACCCACTTTAATCCGGCCAGATTCCAAAATTTTCTTAGCGGCCGCTACTGGGCAGCTGAGCCATAGTGATCCTGAACCAGTTTGCCCCTGCGAGATTGTACCAGATTTTATGGCGTCCACTGGACAGCCCCCTTCCAATGCAACAGCTGCCACTACATCTTCGCCAGTAACGGAGTCATCTAGTCCTGTGACTCGAATCTCGGCACATTTCACAGGACGCCGAACTTGGACTTCAGCACCAATGACTGCGCGGAGTTTTTCGGCCAGCTCGTCCGCTGCTGCCTCAGCGTTCTCGGTTTCCAGCGGCAGTTCTAGCATTCGCGCACCAGTGACTGCTGTCCGGAATCTTAAGGCAGAAATTCCGAGCTCCTCTAGTTTGATATTTTTCCGCGCCTCGGCCAGGACAGATTCATATTTTGCCCCTTTTTCGATTGCCTCTGGTTTTAACGTCAGCGTGATGGCAGCCGTACGCGGAGGATTAAGTTTCCTCTTTTTATTTTGTCGAAGCCTCGTCTTTGGAGCGCTGAAGTCTTTGGGCTCATTCGCTGTTTTGTTCGCCTTCTTGTTTTTGGCTTTACTGCCCACTACTGCACTCCAGTTTTGCTTTTCTGGCACAGCATCTGCGTTTGTACGAAGATTTGCAGCTTCCTGTCTGGCCGCAACCGCTTCCTGGGCTGCTAGGCTGACTCGCTTGCTCTTCTTGCCCTTTTGGGTTTGCTTCTGATGTTCACCAGCAGGGGCAGGGTCCGCGACTGCTGCAGTTTTTGCTGCAGACTGGGCTGTTAAGGAGGTAGGACCTCGATTGTCCAATCCGGTTGGAGCAGCTGATGCATTCTTGCGATCGGCTGCTAATGGAGGCCTCAGCCGAGGTTCCGGTAGCAAACGACTCTCTATGCCTTCCATTCGGGCGTTTAGCATGTTGTTAAACTGGTCCCGGTTCGAGCGTGAAACCTCCTCGATGAGCCGACGAATGTCATTTTCGGCTAATGAAGATGGCAGACTTCGCATCTCGTCAACTTGCTTCCGCAGTTCAGTCAACTGCCAGGACAGCCGCGCATTAGCTGCCTCCAGGCGGGCGACTTCTTCATTTGCTGTGCGGGACCTGACTTCTGCAAAAGCCGCCCCGATTTTTTCTACTGATGCTTTAAGGTCCCTCTGATGGGTGCCTTTTAAGTGGCCTGACGTGTTGGTGATATTTATAATTGTTCTCAGGGCATTTTGTATGTCTTCACCTAGGTCTGCCAATGTTTTGTCGTCAAATTGTGAAAGAGACACTTGCCGACTCATTACGCGCTCGGCTCTTTCTCGGGCCACGGATTCGGCCAGCGCGTTAGACGCCGCCAGGTCTTTCTGCTCCTGGAGCTGTCTGTCTCGTTCTTTTTCGGTGTTGACCTCCTTCAAAAAATTTCCAAAGCCTATGTATCGGCCCGATGTTGGCGGCCGGCCTCTGCCCCTTTTGGGGGTCCGCTTTTGCAGTTCGCCTTTTGGAATGGCGCCTTCACTGAGAGTCGCAATATCGCTCTCTGAGCCGGAGGATAATTCGAGCTCACCAGCCGGTCTTTTCCCTCCTTTTTTGCTCCAGAATTTTCCATCAAGTTCTGTTCCTTGGGAGCTCACAGTCTTCATACTGCATGCTGAGGAGTCTGACTCCGAGAGCCGCTGTATTCTGACGATTGGTTGCAGGTTTGGAGAATTTACGTCAAGCTCGTCAGTTGGGGTGCCCAATATTCTATGGGCTTCACTGCTCGAGCCTTCTCCTTCTGCTCTTCTTGCCTCCTCTAGATGCTGGCCCTGAGAAGGGCCGTTTTCGTATTGGCCCTCAGAAGGGCCGTTTTGGTTGTTTGTATTTTTATCGTTATTTGCCATAAGTATAATTCCCACGAGTATAGGACGAATGTTAACGCTAGCGGGTGACGCCTATTCCGACTAGTGGACTTAATACTCTAGAGGTCGTCCGGTATCTAGACGTTTTAACGACTTCGCTGTCGGGTGTTAAAGAGTTTTCCTTCTCGCGGGCCGGCCAGTTAAGGCAAGCCCTCCGCGCCACGAACACTACCCGTACCCCATATCGCCCCTGATGGAGGTCGTTGGGAGAGTGCTGCGGGTTGCGGGATTCAAGGAGAGCTGGCGTAGACTCCCCTATGTAGTTACGTTTAAAACTACCACACACTCGTTTTTCCATCAACATAGGCATGAAGCCTACCACCACTACGGCCATGCGCCAACATTCAACTCTTCTATTCATTAACCTCATTCATTCACCCTTTCAGACATTATACAATCAAAGCCGTCGTCCCAAAGGCCTCCACCGACAAACACGGCACTACGGCCAACGCAGGAGAAGACTCGACTGCCATTACCACTGTGACTGGTAGTTAGCAGAGGAAGAACAGCAAACGCGCAACTGAGCGGCTATCCTCCCCTTCCCAGGGTGCACCACGAGGAGGTCTACCAGCCCTGCACCCCAACCTAACCTTTTTTTTTTTTTTTTTTTTTTTTTTGTTGACCCAGGGGAAATCCGTTATGGATCCCACTCGGCCCGGGAGAAACCGAGTGAGTATGTCCGACTCGCACGGACTAAAACCCCTGGGATGTTCCACCGCTCACTGACGGGACGGGGTTCCGGGAACGCAACTGAACACCACCGGTTCCCCGCTAGCGCTGCCCTCGCGGGCCCATCCTACTAGGTCCGGATGACCACCTCCGCTGTGGTACCTTGGAACACTCAAGGCCCATCCAGCTCGGGACCAATCTGCGCAAGTAATGGAACTCCCACTCCATCACCCGCTGGTCCCTGAATAGGCGGCAGCAACTGGCCTGCAAAGGCCCTTCTGCGCCTACCAAGCCTCCTCCGGCGCTGAGGGTACGAGTTCGCGTCATCCTCGCGCTGGCGCTCCGCAGCCTCCTTCTGCCTCATCACAGTGACGCTGAAGTTGACTGCTGCCACCCAAGCCTCTTTGCTGCTGACCATGGCCCTGACGAGGCCGGGCAACGAAAGGTCCCCTCCAACAACTGCAGACAAGACAGCGCGAGGCTCCACCCATGCTGGGCACTCTACACGCGTATGCTCAGCCGTGTCGTCTCAACCTGATGGAGGTCGTTGGGAGAGTGCTGCGGGTTGCGGGATTCAAGGAGAGCTGGCGTAGACTCCCCTATGTAGTTACGTTTAAAACTACCACACACTCGTTTTTCCATCAACATAGGCATGAAGCCTACCACCACTACGGCCATGCGCCAACATTCAACTCTTCTATTCATTAACCTCATTCATTCACCCTTTCAGACATTATACAATCAAAGCCGTCGTCCCAAAGGCCTCCACCGACAAACACGGCACTACGGCCAACGCAGGAGAAGACTCGACTGCCATTACCACTGTGACTGGTAGTTAGCAGAGGAAGAACAGCAAACGCGCAACTGAGCGGCTATCCTCCCCTTCCCAGGGTGCACCACGAGGAGGTCTACCAGCCCTGCACCCCAACCTAACCTTTTTTTTTTTTTTTTTTGTTGACCCAGGGGAAATCCGTTATGGATCCCACTCGGCCCGGGAGAAACCGAGTGGGTATGTCCGACTCGCACGGACTAAAACCCCTGGGATGTTCCACCGCTCACTGACGGGACGGGGTTCCGGGAACGCAACTGAACACCACCGGTTCCCCGCTAGCGCTGCCCTCGCGGGCCCATCCTACTAGGTCCGGATGACCACCTCCGCTGTGGTACCTTGGAACACTCAAGGCCCATCCAGCTCGGGACCAATCTGCGCAAGTAATGGAACTCCCACTCCATTACCCGCTGGTCCCTGAATAGGCGGCAGCAACTGGCCTGCAAAGGCCCTTCTGCGCCTACCAAGCCTCCTCCGGCGCTGAGGGTACGAGTTCGCGTCATCCTCGCGCTGGCGCTCCGCAACCTCCTTCTGCCTCATCACAGTGACGCTGAAGTTGACTGCTGCCACCCAAGCCTCTTTGCTGCTGACCATGGCCCTGACGAGGCCGGGCAACGAAAGGTCCCCTCCAACAACTGCAGACAAGACAGCGCGAGGCTCCACCCATGCTGGGCACTCTTCACGCGTATGCTCAGCCGTGTCCACAGCCACTCCTCCACAATGATGGCACAACACCGTTGGCTCCCTTCCCACCACCTCACACAGGTACTTCCCGAAGCAACCATGGCCCGTCAATATCTGCGTGAGGTGAAAAGAAGGGGCACCATATTCTCGCTCAACCCATTCCTTCAGCACGGGTCTAATAGCTGCCACCAGGTCCCAACTAGCCTCCGGAAACTCCAGGCGGCGCGACCATTTTTGATAGAGGTCCTGCCGCGCTTGCTCACGCCATTGGCAAACTTCCCGAGGGGCAGGGCACTCACCTACCCTTCTGGCCTCCACAACCCTCCAATACACACTCGAGAGCAGCTCAGCCTCGAGATCCCATGGAGGACAATCCGCCAATAAGGTAGCCGATACAAATGATACCGACCGGTACGCCCGAGCAGCCCTAAGCGCAATGGCACGCTGCGGACGCCGCAATAGAGTAACACTCCGAGGCGTTAAGACTCCTGCCCATATCGGTGCTCCATACAACGCCATCGATTGCAACACCCCGGCGTACAAGCGCCGGCACGCAGCTCCTGGACCTCGCAAATTTGGGAGGATACGCCCAAGCGCACCGGCTGCAGCCACCAGCTTAGGAGCCAAACGCCGGAAATGCTCCTCGAACTTCCACTTGCTATCGAGGACAAGTCCCAGGTACTTCATTGTCGACCCGACAGCAATCGAAGTCCCCCCCACAGAGAGCACGGTACCAGGCAACGGAGCATTACGAGGCCCATGAAAAACTAGGGCCTCCGACTTATGCAGAGCCACCTCCAGACCTAACGCCCGCACTCTGTCCACCACAAGACCCACGCCAACAGTGGCAAGGTTAGCTGCCTCCCGATGAGTGCTGCCACGGGCTAACACAAGAGTATCGTCAGCGTAACAAGTTACGCTAACCCCCCGTAAAGTAGCACCGCGCAACACCCAGTCGTAACCAACGTTCCACAAGAGCGGCCCAAGCACCGACCCCTGCGGAACACCACACGACATTAACCTCCTGCCCCACCCTTCCATTGTTGGGTAAATTACCTGCCTATCGGCAAAGTAGTCCGCCAACACTCTCTGCAGATAACCTGGCACATTGTGGTACTGCAGAGCCGCCCTAATAGTCTCCCAGGGTAGAGTGTTAAAAGCATTGGATATATCCAACGATACCGCCATAGCAACCCCACCCCGAGAAACCTCCTCCAAAGCAGCGTCCCCTACCCGCGAACCCCAACCTAACCTAACCTAACCTAACCTAACCTAACCTAACCTAACCTAACCTAACCTAACCTAACCTAACCTAACCTAACCTAACCTTTTTTTTTTTTTTTTTTTGACGCAGGGGTAAATACATTTACGTATCTCACCCCCAGGCTACGAAAGCCCGTTGGGGATGGGGTGGTATGTGGGACTCGCTCCTCCCATAACCCCTCTGCTGGGCAGAGGGAGGGGAGAAGAATACCCACTAACATCCCCTGCGGCGTTACCCTCTCTGCCGTTATAGGGGAGCATCATGAGATCACTAATATTCTACCACGATGCCCCCCCGGCCGCCCCGGCTCTTCACCGGGGGCACCCTCGCGTTAGGGCCCGTCCACATGTCCACGGCATGGCACTGCCACCGCGGCCATGCGGGCGGGCCCCTAGGGGGAGGGATTGTGCAACGCTACAACCCCTCCCTAAACCTAACCTAACCTAACCTAACCTACCCTTTTTTTTTTTTTTTTTTTTGACGGTGTGAAAATGCATTACGCATACCCTCCGGCCCGGGGAGGCCATTTGGAGGGTTATGTGGGACTCTCTCCTCCGGCCGCCATCCTAGTGATGGTGACGGGAGGAGCATACCCACTAAAAACACACCGGCGTTACCCGCTCTGCCGTTATCGGGGGACGCCCTGGGATCATATTTATTCTACCAGTACGTCCCCCCGGCTGCCCCGGCTTACACCGGGCGCACCCTCGCGCCAAAGGAGGGGAGGGTCGGCAACGCAGCGACCCCTCCCCCAGACGTGTAAGGCTTTAAGTTGTGGGTCTCCATCCCACCGGCCCTACTGGGGGAGTAGGCGGTTGATATACTGCAACCGCCTTCTCCCCACCCGTCTGCGCCGGAGCGGGTGCGCATCGGCACTGTCTTCGCGCACTCGCTCCGCTTCCTCCTTCTGCGACATGACTTTGTCGCAGAAATCTACGACAGCCTTCCACAACCTCTCGCTGCTTAGCATACGGGACACTAAATTATGCAACGAGAGGTCGTCTGTCCTCAAAATAGCTCTCAGGTTAGCACGCTCTACGACCCAGCTTGGACATTCCTCTACTGTGTGCCGGGCCGTGTCGTCCTCACAGTCACAGTGGTGACAGCTTTGTGTTGGCTCCCGCCCTATTCGGTACAGGTAATGACCAAAACAGCCATGCCCAGTCATTACCTGTACCAGCCTGTAGTCTAAAGTGCCCTTCTTCCTCACGAGCCAACCCTCAAACGATGGGAGGAGTGCCCCTATTGTCTCAGTACCATAGGGGGACTCCTCTAGCATTCCTTTCCACCTATCTCTTTCCCTCTCAACTGCCGCTCTTCGTCTCGCGGCTACCTCCCGTGGGGCCAGGCGTTCATCCTCCTTTGTTCTGGCCTCCACTCTCACTCTATATCTATCTGCCAGCAACCTGGCGTCTAATTCCCACGGCAGGGTACCGGCGAGAGCGCAGGCAGCCGCAAACGAAACCGTTCGGAAACTAACCTAACCTTTTTTTTTTTTTTTTTGACGGTGTGAAAATGCATTACGCATACCCTCCGGCCCGGGGAGGCCATTTGGAGGGTTATGTGGGACTCTCTCCTCCGGCCGCCATCCTAGTGATGGTGACGGGAGGAGCATACCCACTAAAAACACACCGGCGTTACCCGCTCTGCCGTTATCGGGGGACGCCCTGGGATCATATTTATTCTACCAGTACGTCCCCCCGGCTGCCCCGGCTTACACCGGGCGCACCCTCGCGCCAAAGGAGGGGAGGGTCGGCAACGCAGCGACCCCTCCCCCAGACGTGTAAGGCTTTAAGTTGTGGGTCTCCATCCCACCGGCCCTACTGGGGGAGTAGGCGGTTGATATACTGCAACCGCCTTCTCCCCACCCGTCTGCGCCGGAGCGGGTGCGCATCGGCACTGTCTTCGCGCACTCGCTCCGCTTCCTCCTTCTGCGACATGACTTTGTCGCAGAAATCTACGACAGCCTTCCACAACCTCTCGCTGCTTAGCATACGGGACACTAAATTATGCAACGAGAGGTCGTCTGTCCTCAAAATAGCTCTCAGGTTAGCACGCTCTACGACCCAGCTTGGACATTCCTCTACTGTGTGCCGGGCCGTGTCGTCCTCACAGTCACAGTGGTGACAGCTTTGTGTTGGCTCCCGCCCTATTCGGTACAGGTAATGACCAAAACAGCCATGCCCAGTCATTACCTGTACCAGCCTGTAGTCTAAAGTGCCCTTCTTCCTCACGAGCCAACCCTCAAACGATGGGAGGAGTGCCCCTATTTTCTCAGTACCATAGGGGGACTCCTCTAGCATTCCTTTCCACCTATCTCTTTCCCTCTCAACTGCCGCTCTTCGTCTCGCGGCTACCTCCCGTGGGGCCAGGCGTTCATCCTCCTTTGTTCTGGCCTCCACTCTCACTCTATATCTATCTGCCAGCAACCTGGCGTCTAATTCCCACGGCAGGGTACCGGCGAGAGCGCAGGCAGCCGCAAACGAAACCGTTCGGAAACTTCTACATATCCTCTGGGCTATCACCCGCTGTGGTCTTCGGAGGAGGGCCTTCGTCTTCTCCGAAAGCCTCCCTGCCCAAATCGGCGCCCCATATGTCGCCATACTTCTGATGACATTTGAAAAGAGGCGCCGACACGGGGCTCCAGGGCCTCCCACATTTGGAAGAAGGCGGCCTAACGCCGCCGCAGCACCGACGAGTCGGGGAGCCAGTTGTTTAAAATGCTCCCCGAAATCCCACTTTCGGTCCAGGATTAGGCCCAAGTATTTTATATGGGCCTTGACCTGGATCGCCTCACCCCCTACAGGGATGGTCTCGTCGGCCCGCAGGTGCCAGCCCCTTCCTCCGAACACCACAGCGTCTGTTTTGTCCATTGACACCTTCAACCCCAGAAGACTGATTCTCCGAATCGTAACTTCCGTCGCAACTGCGGCTCTCCTCATCGTCTCCGTGTACTCCCTCCCCCTTACGGCCACCATTGTATCATCTGCATAGCAGATGGTGACCATTTGGGGGAGTTGAGCCCCGCGGATCGCCCAGTCGAAACCGATGTTCCAAAGCAGGGGTCCCAAAACCGACCCCTGTGGAACTCCGCACTCCATCCTCCTTTCCTGGCGACCCGCCGCTCCTTCGTAGAGCACTACCCTATCCGTGAGGTAGTGTCCCACAATATCCCTCAAATAGGGAGGCACATTATGGTATTTGAGTGCCTCCCTGATGACCTCATATGGGAGGGAGCCGAAAGCGTTAGCGATATCAAGTGATACCGCTATGGCCCCCTCACCCTCTGCTTTAGCTGAATCAGCAAACTCTTTCAATGTGCCTATTGCGTCAATCGTTGACCGCCCCGCTCGGAACCCGAACTGCCTCTCGCTTATATTCGGGCCCGTGCCCTCCAGGTGTTTGGTAATGCGTCGAGATATTATTCGCTCGAGCATTTTCCCAACTTCATCCAGGAGGACAATGGGGCGGTATCCTGAAGGAGAGTCTGCTGGTCGACCCTCCTTACGCAACAGGCACAGCCTACCCTCTTTCCAAATTTTTGGGAATACCCTCTCCTTGAGGCAGTCATCGAAAATTTTCCTCAACTGAAGACCTAGATGCTTCATTGCCACAGGAATTACTTTTCCTGGGACTCCATCTGGGCCTGGGGCCTTCTTACAAGATCTGAGGCGGATGACTGCCCCCATGATCTCCCCATCTGTAACATCCGGAACTTCGCCGATACCCTCCTGGTTCTCCATTGGGACAGCCATCACTGGAGGTGCGAAATCTGGCGCCGCTGGGAAGAGGCCCTCTACTATCCTCGCAAGGAGTTCCGGCTCAAGTGACTCCATGGGGGGAGCGTTTTTCATTTTGTTCCGCACTATTTTATACGGTCGCCCCCATGGGTCCCTATCCAGTGTGCAGATGAACTCCTCGCGGGCTTCATCTTTCCTCTTTGTTATCGCCAGCATAAGGGCCTCTTTAGCTGCTCTCAAATTCCCCAGCAGCACCTCCTCCTCTTCGGCGGTGTGTCGCCGGCGCCGGCATCGCGTGTACTGCCTTCTTGCCGCATTCGCTATCGTGCGGAGGGCAGCAATTTCCTCTGTCCACCAGTAAACCTGCGTTTTTCCGGGCAGTCGCCTCGCTCTCCTCATCGACGCGTCGCACACTCTCGTCAGCGACGTGCGAAGGCGAACTGCCCGTTCTTCCGCCCTCAAATCCGGCGGGGCCACACACCAGGCCTCGATTAGCGCCACCTCTTCGGCCATCTCTATATCTAGGCTGGCCAGTGACCACCTTGGGAATCCGCCTCCCGTTCGGTGCCTGGCCAGTACAGGCGGCGGCGCCACCCGCGATGGGGAGACCCTCATTCGAATATACATGTGATCGGAGAGGGTCTCTACCTCCTCCAGGACACGCCAGTCGCCAATTCTATCGGCGATTTCAGGGGTTGCCAACGTTACATCGACAATGGACCCCCCCTGCCCTCGCACACAGGTGTTGGCGTGCCCTCTATTGACGATGGCAAGCCCCATTGCCACCGCCCAATCCCTCAGCAATGCCCCTTTTACATCTGTAATGGGGGAGCCCCAAGCCGCGCTCTTGGCGTTGAGGTCCCCCATTAATAGCACTGGTTTTGGTGCGACCCTCCTCAGCACCCTCGCCAAGTTGTCGAGGTGCCTCTCAAAGGCTATGAGCGGCCGGTTGGGGGAGAAGTATGTGCCAATTAACACCATACTTTCCCATTTGGCCGCTACATAGCCTGGTCCCTTCTCCAAAGCCACCAGGGGAGGGAAGTCCCCGATGGCCGGCACTACTAAGGCCACATCTCCATTGGCCGACCCTGCCCAATTGGGCTGAGGAGGGACACACCATGGCTCTGCGACCGCCACCACGGTGACGCCCCACTCCACCATTACCTGCATTATGAGGTCTTGAGCGCGGGCGGAGTGGTTCGCATTGGTTTGTAGAATCTCCAATGGGCGTACTGGCATTAGAGATCCATGTTAAGTTCCTCATCAGCCTGTTCGGCACCTCTATTAGTCTGCCCCTGGGTCCGGGCGGGGCCTTGTTTCCCTCTTATTTGTGGGGGGTTGCACGCTATGCCCCCCATTATGTGTCCCGCTGGACGTTTGCTGTGATGGCAAACCGCACAGAAGGGAGCTTCCACACAAGTCGCCGCCCTATGGCCTGGTTTGCTACAGCGGAAGCAAAGGTTCCCCCTCTCTATTTCTGACGGGCACGTGGCCCTGGTGTGTCCCGTTCCCATGCATTTGTAGCACCGGAACGGAGCCATATCCAGGACCTGGACCGTCGCGCTGGACCAACCAATGACAATTTTACCACCCTCGCACACCTTTTTCGCCGCAACAATCGGGCACCTCACAAGAGTTGACCCGGTTCCATTGTAGGCGACCCGAATTGAGCCAACCTTCACCTCCTCCAAACCACAACCACCCTTAGTGGCAATTGCCGCCGCCACTGCCTCGACAGTTACTGACTCTATAAGTCCCGATACTCTAAGGCCAGCTAGTTTTACGGGCCTGTAAACTCTAGCCTCATCACCGATGAGGCTCTCCAACTTTTCGCGCAAGCATTCTGCTGCCCTGCCGTTGTCCGTATTTGGGACCTCGAAAATTCGAGCCCCATCAGCGGTTTTGCGAACCCTAACATGATCGAGCCCCACTTCTGCGAGGCCGAAAGATGACGTCGCCTTTGACAAGATTGAAGCGTATGTCGCTTCAGACCCCGGCTTCAATGCTACCACAATGCCGGCCGTTGAGGGAAGCACTAATCCGCGACTCCGTGGCTTTGGCGTTGGTGCAGCCCTCGGTACAGCCCTTGGTGCAGCATTTGACAAGGGCTGAGATGCAGCTGTCACCGTCTTTTTGGCCTTATTTTTGGCCTTCTTGCTCTCTACCGTCTTCCACATTTCTCCCTCCTTTTGGGGAAGCGGCTGCGACATAGATAGCCGCGGTGGAGACGACGGAGCTGAATCTAGTCGCACCGACCGTCCGGGCGCAGGCATCGGCTTAGGTTTGCTCTGCGCCTTACGGGCGGCATGCGCACGTGCAGGCGCAAGAACCTCCAGTGACTCCGGCACACGTGCCACTGACTTCTCCGCCACTTGGGCTTTCAATTCCGCTGCCCTTCGGTCCACCGCCAGTGGGGGGCGGATGATGGGCTCAGGAGGAAGACGCTCCCTTATGACATCAAGGCGAGCGTTCATCATTTCGCCCGCACTAATGATAATCTCCCTCCTAAGGTCCTCTTTCATCTCTTCCAATGCGCTTTTAATGAGCGCCGGTAGTTGGCCTTCCATGGACCCCAACTGAGGCTCCACCCTCCTCTCGGAGAAGGCTTTCCTCAGCGCTTTTGTCTCCGTTTCGAGGTGGGCCAACTGTTCCTTCATCCTTTTATTGTTTGCGCGGAGAGCGCGCAGCTCCTGATCTTCCGTGCGCCCCTCTAGGTCCGCCACCTGCTGTGTAATATCCCGGAGAGCAGTATATATCCTCCCCATTACCTTCCCACTAAGATTACCAGATTTTTTAATTTCAGCTCGCACAATGTCGGTAGCCGAGCGGATCCCCTCAAAAATCTCCTCCATTACTGGCTCTCCTTGCCTCTCCTTTGGGAGGCCATTCTCAACTGCCTCATCCAAGTTCCTCACGAAATCGTCATCCACATCAGGCATGAAGCAACGCTTGGCTGTTGCCGGAGCCTTCGGCGCCTGTGGGACCTTCTTGGTGAAGGCCGTCTTTTTGGCACTGCTGCCTGGTCCCTCCGTGTCCTGGACACCAATGGCACGCTTTCCTCTGCCCTTAGCAGACTCCCTCTCCACCAGTAACAAATCGGCTTTATTCGGTCCTTCCCCCTCTGAGTCAGATGAATCCGACAAATTTACCACCTTAAACGTGGGACTCAAGTTCCCCTGGCCCTCCATTCTACTCAAAAGTACCCTCGGCCAGTCAGACATGGACCCAACCGAGTCCATTATGACGAGAAACTGCAAACCTAACTTTGCCAAAAAAATTTCGGTCAAGCGCGAACCTGACCTTAACAAAATTGACGTTTACAATGTTATTTTTGGTCACTTCGTCGATTTTTCATTCATTCCACAGAAGAGCTAGAAGAATTTTGAAAACGTTCAAAAATCGCCCCAACTGACCTCTATTTAATGAGCTACTAAGCAATCACCTATCTTTAGGGATTTCAAAATTATAACAAAAAATATCCTCAAAACCAACTTATATGAAAAGTCGGCGGTGCCTGATGAACACGAATAGCAACCAACAAAAAAATTAATATCTCCTAAACTAATAACTTTAAAATTATAATTCAAACCAAGTTTGAATTCCCACAACTAGCCTAATCTAAACATACAAACGGAAAAAAAATATTTACAACACAAAAGAAGATATGATTTTTTTAAGAAGAAAACGCCGAAAAGAGAAAACCGCAAATGCGAAGAGACTTTTTCTCAATGTTCGAACTTTGAACCCCAATATCTTCCGACTGCGAAGTCGGAAAAATATGGGGCTAAAAGCGTCTGAAAGAGAAAAGCCTGCTCGATTTTTGGTGGAGAAAAATATTAGAGAAAAGGTGGGAGAAAGTACTAAAATAATTTTTTTAAAAGTGAAAACGCCTAAACGAAAAAATTGTGTTTGTAAGAAAATTAGAAAAAGATTAAAAGTGAATGGAAAATTAAGAGACAGCAAAGAAAAGAACACACCAAAAAATAGCTCTCAGTTTTCTGTATCTAAACTCCAATTTTCACCAATCTACCTCTATTCGCCCACAAAATTTAAACCTCAACCTAACCTAACCTAACCTTTTTTTTTTTTTTTTTTTTTGTTGACCCAGGGGAAATCCGTTATGGATCCCACTCGGCCCGGGAGAAACCGAGTGGGTATGTCCGACTCGCACGGACTAAAACCCCTGGGGTGTTCCACCGCTCGCTTTTGGACGGGGTTTCGGGAACGCGGCTGCCAACTTCCGATACCCCGTCAGCGTTGCCTTTTAAGGCCCATTCTATTGTGGCTGCTCATGCAGCATCCTCCGCTGAAGGCACCTCGGAACACTTGAGGACCTTCCAGCTCGGAACCTGTTCAGGCGGGTGATGGAGCTCCCGATCCATCACCCGCAGGTTCGCGTTAGGGCGGCAGCATTCTGCCTGCGAAGGCTCTTCGCCGCCTTCCTGTCCTCCTGCGGCGCTGAGGGAGCGAGTTGGCGTCATCCTCGCGCGTTCTCTCTGCAGCCTCCTTTTGTGTCATCACTGCGACACTGTAGGTGGTTGTTGCCGCCCACGCCTCCTCACTGTCAGTCATTTGGAGAATTAGTGCTGGCAGTGAGAGGTCTCCTCCTACAGCCGCGGACAGAACAGCGCGAGGCTCCGCCCACGCAGGGCACTCTTCGCGCGTGTGTTGGGCCGTATCCGCGGCTCTCCCGTCACAGTGGTGACATTCTGTAGTCATCTCCCGTCCCACCACCTCACACAGGTACCTGCCGAAGCAACCGTGCCCCGTCAGAAGCTGTGTGAGGTGGAAGGAGGGTGCGCCGTGCTTGCGCTCGACCCATTTTTTCAAAACGGGCCGAATAGCGGCCACTAGATCCCGGCTAGCACCCGGGATCTCAAGTCGCTCCGTCCATTGATGGTAAAGGACGTCGTGCGCCTCTTCTCTCCATTTGCGAATCTCTTCAGGAGCCGGCCAGTTTTCTTCGCTCCTTGCTGTTATGACCCGCCAGTAGACGCCGGACTGAACCGCGGCTTCTAGGTCCCAAGGCGGGCTTCCAGCCAGCAAGCAAGCTCCTGCGTAAGAGACGGTACGGTACGCTCGAGCCACCCTGAGAGCTATGGCCCGCTGCGGCCGCCGTAATAGGGCCGCGTTTCGAGGTCTCAGGGTATCCGCCCATATCGGTGCTCCGTAAAGCGCCATAGAGCGCACCACACTCGTGTACAGCCTCCTACAGGCTCCTCCTGGCCCACCCATATTCGGGAGGATCCGTCCGAGCGCTCCAGTGGCAGCCATCAGCTTTGGAGCCAACCGCCGAAAGTGTTCCTCGAACTTCCACCTGCCGTCAAGAACGAGTCCCAGGTACTTCATCGTTGACCCGACGGCGATGGAAGTTCCCCCCACTGTAATTTTTGAGCCTTGCGGTGGTTTGTTGCGAGGCCCATGAAAGACCAGGGCTTCCGATTTGTGTAAGGCCACCTCCAGGCCCAGTGCCCGTATTCTGTGGACCACGCATGCTACCCCTGCCGTAGCTAAGTATGCAGCCTCTCTGTGGCTCCTGCCGCGGGCCGACACCAGAGTATCGTCAGCGTAACAGGTGACACTGACTCCCGGCATAGTGGCCCCGCGTAGAACCCAGTCATAGCCGATGTTCCACAGCAGCGGGCCCAGCACTGAGCCCTGCGGAACACCGCATGACATCTCCCTTCGCCCCCAGCCGTTAGTAGTTGGGAATATCACAGAGCGCCCGGCAAAGTAATCCGCCACTATGTTTTGCAAGTATTCGGGCACGTTGTGATACTTTAGAGCCGCCTTAATTGTTTCCCAGGGTAGGGTGTTGAATGCGTTCGAGATGTCGAGCGATACAGACATCACCACCCCACCCCGTGAAACTTCCTCTTGCGCGAAATCTCTGACCCGCGCGATCGCGTCCAGCGTGGACCGAAGGGGACGAAATCCGTACTGGCAATCGCTAAGACCCGGTTGCATAGTCCTGGTGAGACGAGTGGCTATTATTCGCTCAAAGAGTTTGCTCATCTCGTCGAGCAACACGATGGGACGATAGGCCGACGGCTGATCGGGCGGGCGTCCATCCTTTCGAAGCAGCACCAATTTTCCCGTTTTCCACCGTTCAGAGAATCGCCCGAGAGTCAAGCACGTAGTAAAAAGGGCTCTGACTCTCTCCTCCCACTCACTAAGTGCGATCACCAAAGCACTTCCTGGTATGCCATCTGGGCCGGGGGCAGTTTTCTTTGAGCGAAGTTTGAGAATAGCCACCCTGAATTCCACCTCTGTCACTGGTGGTACATCTCTTAGTACTTCCGGTCGTCTTGTGATAGGCGCCATCGCTGGCGGAACGAACTCACCCCTCTGTGGGAATAGAGTTTCTACTACTCGCTCCAAGAGGTCTGGCTTGAGACTACTTGTTAGTGGGGGTGTCCAAGGTCGGAGTTTTTGCCGCACAGCTCGATACGGCCTTCCCCAGGGATCTCTATTTAGCGTCTCGAGCCACTCCTCCCACGCCGCCTCCTTGGCTTGTGCAATAGCCGTCTGCAAGGATGTACGAGCAGCCCTATAGTTATCGTACAGGATATTTTCATCGGCCTCGTTTCGAATACACCTTCTTCTGTATCTGGTATACTGACGACGCGCAGCCACGCAGGCGTTCCGCAGTTGTCGGAGTTCTGGTCGCCACCAGTATACCTGTTGCTTCGGAGTGAAAGGTTTCGCTCTTGGCATTGCCGCATCGCAAACGCGAACAAGAGCATTGCCAAGATTTTCGGCTTCGTGATCTATCTGTTCTGTCACTGGGACGGCACTAATTCCCCACGACTCAACAATTGCTGCCTCCTTTGCAAGCTGCCAGTCTAGCTTCCTAAGTACCCATTTAGGACTGTTTTCAGCTCTAGGTTGGTTTGGTCTGTACGGTATGGCAGTGGGAGTGAAGAGGTCGAACCGGATATACCGGTGATCGGACAGCGACTCCACGTCTACTTCTACCCTCCAGTTTAGAATAGAGCGAGCAAGGGCATTGGATGCAAATGTGATATCTACGATCGATTCACCCTGCTGCCTCACGCACGTACTTTCCGCACCAGTGTTCATGACATTTAGTCCAAGAGATATTGCCCACTCTTCTAAGACATCCCCCCTCACGTCTGTAATGGGAGAACCCCAAGCTGCAGATTTGGCATTAAAATCCCCAGCTACAATAACGGGCGTGGGGTTTACCTGCCCAACTAGAGCTCCAATTTCAGCTAGCATTGTTTCAAAATAAGCCAAGGTATTATTTGGCGAGGAGTATACTCCAATTATGACTGCACCTCCTACTACGGCAAGCACAAATCCACGACCCCTCACAGTATTTTCAAAGGGCGGAGATCCAGCTACAGCGGGGGCTATTATGGCCACCGTTTTGTCAAGGTCAGATATCCAGTCATCTCGATCGGGAACGAAATACGGCTCTGAAACGACAGCCACGCCTATATGCCACTCTGCCATGGTTTGGACCACAAGATCTTGGGCCCTTGCGCAGTGGTTGATATTCGCCTGTAAACACGAAAGCGCCATATTATTGTGTTTCCATTGATTCCTCTGCAGCTAAATGCTGGGAAGATGGGGCGGCTACCGGGGCAGGTCCTATCTTCTTTCCTTCTCTTGTGGCAGGGCGTGCCTTGCCGCTCTGACAATCTTTGGCACCAAGACGGTGCCCTGCCGATTTACCAGCAGCCGTGCATATAACACACTTCGCTTCGGCGGTGCATTCTCGGGCTTTGTGGCCTGCAATACCACAGTTATAGCACAGGCAGCTGCGATCTACACCTCTATCGCACTTTGCCCCAACGTGGCCTGTTTCCAGGCACTTATAGCAGCGCAACGGCTTTGTCTCCAGCAATACCACTCGCGCAAAGACCCAACCCACTTTAATCCGGCCAGATTCCAAAATTTTCTTAGCGGCCGCTACTGGGCAGCTGAGCCATAGTGATCCTGAACCAGTTTGCCCCTGCGAGATTGTACCAGATTTTATGGCGTCCACTGTACAGCCCCCTTCCAATGCAACAGCTGCGACAACTTCTTCGCCAGTAACGGAGTCATCTAGTCCTGTGACTCGAATCTCGGCACATTTCACAGGACGCCGAACTTGGACTTCAGCACCAATGACTCCGCGGAGTTTTTCGGCCAGCTCGTCCGCTGCTACCTCAGCGTTCTCGGTTTCCGGCGGCAGTTCTAGCATTCGCGCACCAGTGACTGCTGTCCGGAATCTTAAGGCAGAAATTCCGAGCTCCTCTAGTTTGATATTTTTCCGCGCCTCGGCCAGGACAGTTTCATATTTTGCCCCTTTTTCGATTGCCTCTGGTTTTAACGTCAGCGTGATGGCAGCCGTACGCGGAGGATTAAGTTTCCTCTTTTTATTTTGTCGAAGCCTCGTCTTTGGAGCGCTGAACTCTTTGGGCTCATTCGCTGTTTTGTTCGCCTTCTTGTTTTTGGCTTTACTGCCCACTACTGCACTCCAGTTTTGCTTATCTGGCACAGCATCTGCGTTTGTACGAAGATTTGCAGCTTCCTGTCTGGCCGCAACCGCTTCCTGGGCTGCTAGGCTGACTCGCTTGCTCTTCTTGCCCTTTTGGGTTTGCTTCTGATGTTCACCAGCAGGGGCAGGGTCCGCGACTGCTGCAGTTTTTGCTGCAGACTGGGCTGTTAAGGAGGTAGGACCTCGATTGTCCAATCCGGTTGGAGCAGCTGATGCATTCTTGCGATCGGCTGCTAATGGAGGCCTCAGCCGAGGTTCCGGTAGCAAACGACTCTCTATGCCTTCCATTCGGGCGTTTAGCATGTTGTTAAACTGGTCCCGGTTCGAGCGTGAAACCTCCTCGATGAGCCGACGAATGTCATTTTCGGCTAATGAAGATGGCTGACTTCGCATCTCGTCAACTTGCTTCCGCAGTTCAGTCAACTGCCAGGACAGCCGCGCATTAGCTGCCTCCAGGCGGGCGACTTCTTCATTTGCTGTGCGGGACGTGACTTCTGCAAAAGCCGCCCCGATTTTTTCTACTGATGCTTTAAGGTCCCTCTGATGGGTGCCTTTTAAGTGGCCTGACGTGTTGGTGACATTTATAATTGTTCTCAGGGCATTTTGTATGTCTTCACCTAGGTCTGCCAATGTTTTGTCATCAAATTGTGTAAGAGACACTTGCCGACTCATTACGCCCTCGGCTCTTTCTCGGGCCACGGATTCGGCCAGCGCGTTAGACGCCGCCAGGTCTTTCTGCTCCTGGAGCTGTCTGTCTCGTTCTTTTTCGGTGTTGACCTCCTTCAAAAAATTTCCAAAGCCTATGTATCGGCCCGATGTTGGCGGCCGGCCTCTGCCCCTTTTGGGTGTCCGCTTTTGCAGTTCGCCTTTTGGAATGGCGCCTTCACTGAGAGTCGCAATATCGCTCTCTGAGCCGGAGGATAATTCGAGCTCACCAGCCGGTCTTTTCCCTCCTTTTTTGCTCCAGAATTTCCCATCAAGTTCTGTTCCTTGGGAGCTCACAGTCTTCATACTGCATGCTGAGGAGTCTGACTCCGAGAGCCGCTGTATTCTGACGATTGGTTGCAGGTTTGGAGAATTTACGTCAAGCTCGTCAGTTGGGGTGCCCAATATTCTATGGGCTTCACTGCTCGAGCCTTCTCCTTCTGCTCTTCTTGCCTCCTCTAGATGCTGGCCCTGAGAAGGGCCGTTTTCGTATTGGCCCTCAGAAGGGCCGTTTTGGTTGTTTGTTTTTTTATCGTTATTTGCCATAAGTATAATTCCCACGAGTATAGGACGAATGTTAACGCTAGCGGGTGACGCCTATTCCGACTAGTGGACTTAATACTCTAGAGGTCGTCCGGTATCTAGAGGTTTTAACGACTTCGCTGTCGGGTGTTAAAGAGTTTTCCTTCTCGCGGGCCGGCCAGTTAAGGCAAGCCCTCCGCGCCACGAACACTACCCGTACCCCATATCGCCCCTGATGGAGGTCGTTGGGAGAGTGCTGCGGGTTGCGGGATTCAAGGAGAGCTGGCGTAGACTCCCCTATGTAGTTACGTTTAAAACTACCACACACTCGTTTTTCCATCAACATAGGCATGAAGCCTACCACCACTACGGCCATGCGCCAAACATTCAACTCTTCTATTCATTAACCTCTTTCATTCACCCTTTCAGACATTATACAATCAAAGCCGTCGTCCCAAAGGCCTCCACCGACAAACACGGCACTACGGCCAACGCAGGAGAAGACTCGACTGCCATTACCACTGTGACTGGTAGTTAGCAGAGGGAGAACAGCAAACGCGCAACTGAGCGGCTATCCTCCCCCTCCCAGGGTGCACCACGAGGAGGTCTACCAGCCCTGCACCCCAACCTAACCTAACCTAACCTAACCTAACCTAACCTAACCTAACCTAACCTAACCTAACCTAACCTAACCTTTTTTTTTTTTTTTTTGTTGACCCAGGGGAAATCCGTTATGGATCCCACTCGGCCCGGGAGAAACCGAGTGGGTATGTCCGACTCGCACGGACTAAAACCCCTGGGGTGTTCCACCGCTCGCTTTTGGACGGGGTTTCGGGAACGCGGCTGCCAACTTCCGATACCCCGTCAGCGTTGCCTTTTAAGGCCCATTCTATTGTGGCTGCTCATGCAGCACCCTCCGCTGAAGGCACCTCGGAACACTTGAGGACCTTCCAGCTCGGAACCTCTTCAGGCGGGTGATGGAGCTCCCGATCCATCACCCGCAGGTTCGCGTTAGGGCGGCAGCATTCTGCCTGCGAAGGCTCTTCGCCGCCTTCCTGTCCTCCTGCGGCGCTGAGGGAGCGAGTTGGCGTCATCCTCGCGCGTTCTCTCTGCAGCCTCCTTTTGTGTCATCACTGCGACACTGTAGGTGGTTGTTGCCGCCCACGCCTCCTCACTGTCAGTCATTTGGAGAATTAGTGCTGGCAGTGAGAGGTCTCCTCCTACAGCCGCGGACAGAACAGCGCGAGGCTCCGCCCACGCAGGGCACTCTTCGCGCGTGTGTTGGGCCGTATCCGCGGCTCTCCCGTCACAGTGGTGACATTCTGTAGTCATCTCCCGTCCCACCACCTCACACAGGTACCTGCCGAAGCAACCGTGCCCCGTCAGAAGCTGTGTGAGGTGGAAGGAGGGTGCGCCGTGCTTGCGCTCCACCCATTTTTTCAAAACAGGCCGAATAGCGGCCACTAGATCCCGGCTAGCACCCGGGATCTCAAGTCGCTCCGTCCATTGATGGTAAAGGACGTCGTGCGCCTCTTCTCTCCATTTGCGAATCTCTTCAGGAGCCGGCCAGTTTTCTTCGCTCCTTGCTGTTATGACCCGCCAGTAGACGCCGGACTGAACCGCGGCTTCTAGGTCCCAAGGCGGGCTTCCAGCCAGCAAGCAAGCTCCTGCGTAAGAGACGGTACGGTACGCTCGAGCCACCCTGAGAGCTATAGCCCGCTGCGGCCGCCGTAATAGGGCCGCGTTTCGAGGTCTCAGGGTATCCGCCCATATCGGTGCTCCGTAAAGCGCCATAGAGCGCACCACACTCGTGTACAGCCTCCTACAGGCTCCTCCTGGCCCACCCATATTCGGGAGGATCCGTCCGAGCGCTCCAGCGGCAGCCATCAGCTTTGGAGCCAACCGCCGAAAGTGTTCCTCGAACTTCCACCTGCCGTCAAGAACGAGTCCCAGGTACTTCATCGTTGACCCGACGGCGATGGAAGTTCCCCCCACTGTAATTTTTGAGCCTTGCGGTGGTTTGTTGCGAGGCCCATGAAAGACCAGGGCTTCCGATTTGTGTAAGGCCACCTCCAGGCCCAGTGCCCGTATTCTGTGGACCACGCATGCTACCCCTGCCGTAGCTAAGTATGCAGCCTCTCTGTGGCTCCTGCCGCGGGCCGACACCAGAGTATCGTCAGCGTAACAGGTGACACTGACTCCCGGCATAGTGGCCCCGCGTAGAACCCAGTCATAGCCGATGTTCCACAGCAGCGGGCCCAGCATTGAGCCCTGCGGAACACCGCATGACATCTCCCTTCGCCCCCAGCCGTTAGTAGTTGGGAATATCACAGAGCGCCCGGCAAAGTAATCCGCCACTATGTTTTGCAAGTATTCGGGCACGTTGTGATACTTTAGAGCCGCCTTAATTGTTTCCCAGGGTAGGGTGTTGAATGCGTTCGAGATGTCGAGCGATACAGACATCACCACCCCACCCCGTGAAACTTCCTCTTGCGCGAAATCTCTGACCCGCGCGATCGCGTCCAGCGTGGACCGAAGGGGACGAAATCCGTACTGGCAATCGCTAAGACCCGGTTGCATAGTCCTGGTGAGACGAGTGGCTATTATTCGCTCAAAGAGTTTGCTCATCTCGTCGAGCAACACGATGGGACGATAGGCCGACGGCTGATCGGGCGGGCGTCCATCCTTTCGAAGCAGCACCAATTTTCCCGTTTTCCACCGTTCAGAGAATCGCCCGAGAGTCAAGCACGTAGTAAAAAGGGCTCTGACTCTCTCCTCCCACTCACTAAGTGCGATCACCAAAGCACTTCCTGGTATGCCATCTGGGCCGGGGGCAGTTTTCTTTGAGCGAAGTTTGAGAATAGCCACCCTGAATTCCAACTCTGTCACTGGTGGTACATCTCTTAGTACTTCCGGTCGTCTTGTGATAGGCGCCATCGCTGGCGGAACGAACTCACCCCTCTGTGGGAATAGAGTTTCTACTACTCGCTCCAAGAGGTCTGGCTTGAGACTACTTATTAGTGGGGGTGTCCAAGGTCGGAGTTTTTGCCGCACAGCTCGATACGGCCTTCCCCAGGGATCTCTATTTAGCGTCTCGAGCCACTCCTCCCACGCCGCCTCCTTGGCTTGTGCAATAGCCGTCAACCTAACCTAACCTAACCTAACCTAACCTAACCTAACCTAACCCCATCTTCACTGGAATAATTAAGAAATAGAAATAAAAATTGATCCGCCTGTCACTTCGTCGCTTCGCCAGTGCACGATAGTGCATTTAGTATGTTTTCGATGCCGCTGGTTTGCCTCTTGGTCAATACATCAAACAGTGTGAAGCCAAACCAAATCAAAAGTTACATCTCATCTCATCATCATCACTCTGGCCACCTCATAGGCTCGTCAGCTGAGCCCTCATCTTCACGCAGACTCGCCGCCTCGCCGGCTCGTTATCCGGCTCTTCGCCACTTCGCCACTTACTGAAATATCAGCCCTACACTTATCACCATGACTGCTCACATAGTCCTTTTCTATATGACTGGCCTCCCTGCATACCGGCTTCACTAGTTTGAAAAGATAAACTACTCTACTGTTATTCTGCTACTTCGCCACTACGCCAGATTAATGACCTCATACTCTTCGCCACTTTACCTTCGCCACCTCGCCAGTTCATTGACCTCACTCTTCGCCACCTTACCCTCGCCACTTCGCCAGTTCATTGACCTCACTCTTCGCCACTTCACCCTCGCCACTCCGCCAGTACATCCAGCTCGTCCTCGCCAGCACGCCGGCTCGCCGCTTAGCCAGTTCATCGACCTCACTCTACGCCAGTTAATCATCAACTCTTTCGCCGGCTGGCCGGTTCGTTCACCTCACCCTCGCCACTTCGCCAGTACACTCAGCTCATCCTCGCCACCTCTCCGGCCTACAAATCCCACCAGATGGCACCGGTCACTCATCTCGCTGGCTAGCAGCTTTCACGCTGAACCTAGTTTAGAAAAATGACCTTGTAAATATGAAAATGTGTATGTTTTTTCTTATAAGATATAAGAATTTAGATATAAGATTTAGCTATAAGAACCTACATAATATAATAACTGATTTGTAAATACTTATGCGCCTTCACATTAGTCAGTCGGCGGGCCGCTGCGGCAGGGCGCTTTTGCGGTGTCCACTTGCACAATGCATCCATGCTCCGCATTGCAATGAGCTGTAGCGACGGCCCGTCGACTGATCGCGCATATTTTAAAAGATTGCTATAACTATGTTTATGCACAATTACTATGTAAACTATATAAATAAATAAATAAATAATAACCTGGCTCGCTGCCTTGAAGAAATTAGATATAAGTTTTAGCTATAAGAACCTTCATAATATTATAATTCTTAACTAATTTTTAAATAAATAAATAAATATTTTAGTAATAAACATGCGCCTTCACTTTAGTCAGTCGTCGGGCGGCTGCGACGGCGCGCCCTTGCGGTGTCTACCTGCACAATGCATCCATGCACCGCACTGCAGTGGGCTGTGGCGACGGCCCGGCGACTGACCGCGCATACTTTAAGATGATAACTATAACTATAATAATGCACAATTACAATGTAAACTATATAAATAAATAATATCGTGTAACTGATAAATACTATGTAACTAATAAAAAGAACAACTGTGAGAAATGATTAACTTGTAAAAACAAAAAAAAAATATATTGTAAATTTGAAAAACTTATAAAAATATGTGTAACTGATAAATATAATAACTGCCTAAAATGAATGACTTATAAGCTCATATACAGTGTAAATAACTGCCTAAAATGAATGACTTATAAGCTCAAATACAGTGTAAATTTATAAAACTGATAATAATGTGTAACCATTAAATACTATGCTACTGATATTTATATATATAACTGACAAACACAAATACTGTAACTGTATAACTGATCAATATTGAGTAACTGATAGACACTGTAAATACAGATTGAAATTGTATAACTAATATATAAAAAACAGAATAAATACTCCTCAACCTCATCCTTCCCCCTCCTTCCTTATACAACCTAAAGTCCTCCTTCTCTCTCTCTCTTTCTCCCTTCGTTCCCCTTCCTCTTCTTTCATGCAATCTTCTCCTTTCCCTTATTTATTCCTTCCCCTTAAGATCAAGCCCACCGCACCTCTGCGGTGGCTTTGGACAAAATGTCCACGTTTCGCCCGTATCCCCAGCGGGGTTCTGTGGACAATGCAAAGTCCCACCAATAAAAAAAAAACCTAACCTAACCTAACCTAACCTAACCTAACCTAACCTAACCTTTTTTTTTTTTTTTTTTTTTTTTAAGAGGGGAAAATGCGTTACGCATACCACTGAGGCACGGGGACGGGCCCCAGTGGTTATGTGGGACTCCCATTTAGGCTAATGAGACCCATGGTGTACCCACTAAAAACCCCTCTGTTTGCCGGCTCACTGCTATAATGGCGAGGCCACAGGGACGCCGAAGCACAACTTCCGCGACCTCGCCAGCGGCTGTCCGGAGATCGGACGCGACTCAGGGGGAATGGTTCCCCCGTTCCTCATTTGCGGGCGCACCGCGGGAGCGGCACGCCTCCCAACACAGGGACCCTTGTGTAGGCGACAGACGTCCCCGAGTCTATCGCCCACAGGTACCCTTAAGGGGGAAGTCGGCGGTCATAAGCCAACCGCCGCCGCCCAACACGTTTGCGGCGCATAGGTTGGGAATCTGGGTCATCTTCCCTTTCGCGCTCCGCCGTTTCTTTTTTCATCATAACCGCTTCGCAGAAATTGAGCACAGCCCTCCAAGATGTATTACTGTCCACCATGCTGCGGACTACGACGGGTAGCGAGAGGTCGTTACCCACTGCAGCTCTGAGCGTTCGACGTTCTTCATCCCAGGCAGGGCAGTGCTCTAGCGTGTGCTGGGCGCTTTCCTCTGGGCAGCTGTCGCAATGATGACATTCTTTGGTCACTTCCCTTCTTGCGATTTTGTGCAGGTACCATCCAAAACATCCGTGCCCCGAAAGGATCTGTGTTAGTCTGAATGTCATCGGGCCATGATCCCGATCAAGCCATTGTTTAAGGACCGGACGGATTGCCTCGATGGTCACATGGCCAGTACTAGGGTATGCAAGCCTCTGCTCCCAAATTTCCACCATTTCAAGGCGACTTGCGACTCGCCTGCCTTCGATTTCTTTTGGTGCTGGTGAATCGCCTCTCTCAGATGCATCCTCGCGCCAGCGGTAGACCGCTGCGAGGGCTCTTGCATCGAGGTCCCACGGAAGGGACCCAGCCAGCGCACATGCTGCTTCGAAAGAAATAGTACGGTATCCTCGAATTGTCCTTGTGGCCATTGCTCTCTGCGGTATTCTTAAGAGAGATATAACCTCCTTTTTAAGTATGTCAGCCCATACTGGGGCACCATACAAAGCCATGGATCTTACTACTCCCATATATAGTCGTCGATATGACGCCTTTGGGCCCCCCGTGTTCGGGAGTATACGCCCTAAAGCGCCAGCTGCTCCCAGCAGTTTCGGCATCAGGCTCTTGAAGTGAGCATGGAATGTCCACCTACTGTCGAGTACGAGCCCCAGGTATCTCATATTTGACTCAACTCCTATCCTTGTTCCACCTACCACTATGTTCGCGTCAGGCGGAGGAGCATTTCGGGGCCCATGGAAGCATATAGCTTCGGATTTTTGTAGGGCCACTTTCAACCCCAATCGCCGGATTCGACTGACGACGTGAGCGACTCCGACTGTTGCCAATATTGCCGCCTCCCTAAATGATTTGCCACGAGCTGTGACCAAGGTGTCATCGGCGTAGCACGTAAGATTTACGCCTTGCAAGTTTGTGCCTCGCAAGACCCAGTCGTAACCAATATTCCACAGGAGCGGTCCTAGAACCGACCCCTGTGGAACACCACACGACATCGGGTATCTTTTCCACTCTTCCCGACCCGGGTAAGTGATGCGTCTCTCGGATAGGTATGCGCCAACTGTTCGCCTCAAATATTCTGGTACCTGGTGGTACCGCAGCGCCTCCATGATACAGCCCCACGGCAGGCTGTTAAAGGCATTGGCAATATCCAGAGACACAGCCAGGACTACTTTACCTCGGGACACCGCCTCGTCCGCCAAGGCCTTGACCCGTAAAACTGCCCCAACTGTGGAACGGCCACTGCGGAAACCAAACTGGCAGTCAGCCACATCAGGTCCGACCAGTACGAGGTGCTTGACAAGGCGGCTGGCTATAATGCGCTCAAATAGCTTCGCTACCTCGTCAAGTAATACTATTGGGCGATAAGCTGATGGAGACTCTGCCGGGCGCCCTTCCTTCTTTAGGAGCACTAGCTTGCCTGTCTTCCACTGTCGCGGGAATCTACCTTGTTGGAAGCAGGCTGAAAACATTCTTAGAATTCGTGGCTTTAGGGCCTCGCTGGCCAAGACCCAGGCACGGCCCGGGATACCGTCTGGACCGGGGGCCGTATTTTTGGCCTTGAGTCTTAGCACAGCTGCTCCAAGCTCGCTGTCGGTAACACTGGGGACCACCTCCCCTTCACCGCTTGCTTCAATTTGTGGAGCCATTGCCGGTGGTGTAAAGTTCTCACAGGCCGGGAACAGTCCTTTTACCACGTCTTGCAATAGACTCGGCTCAAGGCTTCGCGTTAGGGGGGGAGCCCAGGGGCGAAGCTTATTTCTGACCATTTTATAAGGTCGGCCCCACGGGTCGCGATTCAGCATTTCCAGCATCTCTTGTTGGGACCTCTCCTTTGCCTGACTGATGGCCACTTGCAGGCATTTTCTGCGCTCTGTATAAGTTGCGTAAAGTTCAGTCTCCAGAGCCAGATTTCTGTTCCTGCGTCTTCGCTGGTGACTGAACAGCCGTCTTGCCGCAATACTCGACTTTCGGAGTTGTTCGAGCTCAACAGACCACCAGTATACCTGCCGTTTATGAGGGAAAGGTTTACACCGTGGCATCGCTGCATCACAGACGTTTATCATCGCTTCGCCAATCCATTCTGCCTCTTCGTCTACATCCATTGGGTCTACTGGGACCGGGTTCCATGCCTGAACTTCTGCAGCAAGAACGAGCGTATCTCTGTCCAGGCGTTTTAACGCCCATCGTGGTCCATCATCGGGTAGGGACTGACTAATTGGCCCGCTCGGTGCATCTGGGAGTGCGGAAATTTCGTATTGGATATACCGGTGGTCCGACAATGTCTCTACATTTTCGAGCACCTCCCAACCTCGGACACGTCTCACCAAGGCGGCATTAGCGAACGTCACGTCCACAATGGATCCACCCTGTTGCCGCACGCACGTGTCGATCGAACCCTGGTTAACCACTACCAAACCTGCCGCAGTAGCCCATTCCTCCAGTTCCCGTCCACGGGCATCCGTTGACGGCGATCCCCACGCCATGGATTTGGCGTTTAGATCGCCGGCAACAAGCACGGGGCGCGGATAGCTTTGACCTATAATCGCTCCCACGTCTATCAAAAAAGACTCGAATTCGGCCAGACTCCTATTGGGCGAGAAATAGACACCAACTACTGTGATGCCACCGAGGAGCACAGCTACGAATCCCTTTCCTTTCACTACATTTTCCAAAGGTGGTGAGCCAGCGGCTGTTTGTGTGATTATTGCCACCAAACCGTCATGGTCCGCAGCCCAATTGTCCCTTTGGGGGGTAAAATAAGGCTCGGAGACGATAGCTACATGTACCAACCACTGCGCCATGCTTTGGAACAGAAGGTCCTGAGCTCGAAGGCAATGGTTGAGATTCGCCTGCAAGAAATGTAGTGCCATTATTTTATCTCCATTGGCGCTGCCTTCTCAACCTCAGCCACAGTAGTAGTGGATGGGTGGATGGATTGCGAGGGAGCTCGGAAACTATCGCTATTCTTCTTCCCCTTCTTGTTTTGCTCGGATGCAGTACACACATTGCTACCGATTGTGTGTCCTGCCGGTTTGTTGGCCGCCGCACAAAGAACACAGTGCGGCGTGGCAGAGCATGTGGCCGCCTTATGACCAGACTGTCCACAGTGATAACACAAGTCGCTTCGGTCCTCTTGTGCCTTGCACTTTGCGCGAACATGACCCGCTTCAAGACAGCGGAAGCAGCGCATAGGTTTTTGTTCAAGCAGCTGTACACTTGCCGAGACCCATCCAACAAGGAGTCGGCCGCCCTCCATTAGTTTTTTCACTGCTGCAATTGGACAGCGAACCCAGATTGAGCCCAGACCTGAGAAGTCTTGACGGATTTCACCGCATTTAACTTGGTCTAGGGTACATCCGCCCACTTTTACCACTGCTTCTTTCACGTCTTCTTGCGTGACGGAGTCATCCAATTTTGAGATTCGCACTTCAGCGGTTTTCTCAGGTCTAGAGACTTGAACGACATCATTATTTAGAACTTCCCTCAGTTTATTGGCGAGAGCATCTGCTTTCTCGCCGCTAGTTGCTCCGGGTACTTCTATAATGGTTGCCCCCGTGACAGCCCGCTTGAACCGCACTCCCTGAATCTGTAGTTCACTTAGATCTATCTTTGACCTGGCCTCCTTTAGAATGTCCCCGTAAGTGGTCTTGCCGTCTCCGGTTTCTTGCTTTAGCGTAAGAATTACTGCCGCCGAACGAGGAAGGCGCAGATTGCCGGATTTGGGCTTCTTAGGCTTCTGCCTGTCCTTATTGGGCTTCGTAGCCTTCTGCTGATGCATTTGCGGAGCCGAGCGAGGATTTGCTACCTTATTAGTTTGTCCTGTTCGGCCCGCAATCCTCCAAGTTTCATCCCTTACGGTAGGAGCTGACGGCATAGGCTGAGGAGAAGGTGATCCGGCAGTGCGAGCCGCGGCGGCTTCGGCTGCTGCGAGATTCGTCTTCTTCTGCCTTCTTTTCTTCCCTTTCCCCGTCTCTTTGTTCCCTTTTTGCGGTTCCTCAGTAAGATTCGGGGTACCTCGTCTTTTAGCTGGCCTGAGAGCGATTTCGGGCTCCTGGTTATGGGGAGCGACCTGCTGAGCAACCTGTTTCCGGTCAGCTGCCAGCGGGGGCCGCGTTGGTTTGGCCGGTAGAAGCCTGCCCTCTAGCTCTAAAGCACCCATCCTCGCATCAAGCATCAGCCCTATTTGTTCCGTCACGGATCTTGTTATATCCTCGATACTAAGGGACCCTCTGACACCCTTGCGGGAGCTACTGGTGTTCTCTTTGGGTGGAGACGTAGCCAGAGACGGCTTTTTAAACTGGTCCCGAAAGTCTGCTCTCAGCTGCGCCATCTCGGCTCGAAGCTCCGCCACCTGGGCGCGCAAGCACTCATTTTGCACCTGTAGCCGCCTCGTCTCTTCCGAGGAAGTACGCTCTGCGAGGTGCTCGAACGCGTCTCTGATAGACACGATAGCGTCCTTTAATTTCCTCACATGGGTGCCTTTCAGATTATTGGAGGTTGTGGCAACCGAGGATATTACCTGAAGGCTACCCTGAACTCGCTTGTCAAGCGCAGCCGCAGAGAGATCGTTCTCCGTACCAGACTGATCTGAGCTGGTTTTGGTGCTACCTGCCTGGCTGCGACTTGACAATGGCCGTTGTTGGACAGCCACCTCTTCCTCTGCCTTTAATCTAAGGTCTTCTCTGTTGGCGCGTTTTAACTCGTCTTTGGCCTTGGCCAGACCAACATTGTGGCCTCTGGAAGGGAACCGGCCGCGGCCTCGCTTAGACGCTGGCTGGTCTCTTTTCTCAGGGCCCCCCTCGGAGTCTGACCCCAGGACGCCGGACCCGCGTGTTTGCCAGAACCGTCCATCACTGTCGCTCAGTGATAAGTAACAGTCGGTTTCAGCCCGCTTATCACCGTGTCCGTTGCCACGAACTGGATCAGAGCACACAGATATTATGCTCTCTGCATCAGATTCACCAGCCACCTCTTTCCCATCCACGCGGGCCTCCTGTTCCATCTCATTAGGGGCAACAGCCTCCGACCCCATCCTGCAGTTTTCCTGCGCTGGTGCCTGGGCCACCAGCTCGCGATCGCAGCGGGTCAGAACCACCCGTAAATCCGGGAGCGATCCCCCTAGTGCAGTCCGAGCCTCCATGCGCGAGACCACCGCCGGTTCACCACGCACATCCGGCACCCCACCATGCGAAGGGACAGTTGAACTCGACGGCCCCGCCGCAGCCTCCAGGAGCTGTGGGGTGGGCCCGAGTTTCCCCCGCCCCAGCTTCAGAAAATCGGCCCGGGCCCTCCCAGCACCCTGGTTTCGTCCTCTCTTATTGGGCCCGAAGCCGGGCCTTGCTTCGGGGCCGGAAGCATCGCCACTGGATACCCCGGACCCGTCCTCTTCGCTTAACAGCCGCTTCCGCAATTCCCCGGATCGGCTTGAGGCAGGAACAGGCAGCGACCCGTCGGAATCAGCCGTCTCGGTGTCGGCGTCCGTCGCTAGCGGCGAATAATCCATGTCTTCTCTGGGAAGGTCGCACGCGTCTAGTTTCCCGGGGGAAAAGAATTCCTCCCGATCTGGCGAAAGCATCACTAGCGCACCGCGAGCCCTCCTGCCACAAAACACCCTGGTGAGGATTGGTGTAGGCGACCGCACGAACTCCTGCGGTGCTACGGGCGCCTCCTCCATTTCGTCCTCACCCTTGTCGACGTCGGGGACGGCGTGGCGTATAAAACGCCCCGCTTTGTCCCGGACTGGGCGAAACTCCCTCATTGGGGGGTTTGGAGATGGTGTTGGCGGTGTCGTAGCAGACGCCTTCTCATCATCCTTGTCCCCTCCTCCACGCAACCTTAATACTAATCCAAATGCATCGATGTCCAGTAAACGTTTGCCAAGGTCGTCGGTTTTCATCGTCCTTGAGCGGTGTGCCCCCCCAGAATACGGTGGGCGACATGGCACCACAGCGCGGGTATTTGCCCGTTCTGTGGTGTCACAGGGGATAGGGACCCCCTGGGGTAGTAATTTACTATTTTGGCCACTCATAATTTCGCTATTTTTTAAGGAGGTATGCCCCCCCTCACTGACGTTTATGACTGGGCTCCCCCCAGCCATGCATCCCATCGGCACGCCAGTCACACCTTGGGATTGGGGATTTTTTATAGTGGTTTACTCCACGTGACCCTCCTCTCAGTGAGGGAGGTCCCCGGTCCGCTCAGTGCGGGTTACGGGTTGCCCGTCAGTGACCGTAGCCACAACAACGCGCCAGGTAGTCTAAGCTACCCTAGAGTAGCTCGTGAACCGAGCTCCACCTGCGTCCCATGGGGACCTGGCGTCTCGCACTGTGCCCTCTGCTGGTTTCAGAGGGACACGCGGAGCCGCCCCTCGTGTGCTGTTCTTAGTCTGGCTCCTCTCCTCAGGCCTGTCCGGCTTGGGAAGCCCTATCCGGCATAGCCCTGAGGGTCATTGGAGCACGCAAGCCCCTTCACCACGGCAAGGTGACAGCAATCGAAGGGGAACCTAACCTAACCTAACCTAACCTAACCTAACCCCATCTTCACTGGAATAATTAAGAAATAGAAATAAAAATTGATCCGCCTGTCACTTCGTCGCTTCGCCAGTGCACGATAGTGCATTTAGTATGTTTTCGATGGCCGCTGGTTTGCCTCTTGGTCAATACATCAAACAGTGTGAAGCCAAACCAAATCAAAAGTTACATCTCATCTCATCATCATCACTCTGGCCACCTCATAGGCTCGTCAGCTGAGCCCTCATCTTCACGCAGACTCGCCGCCTCGCCGGCTCGTTATCCGGCTCTTCGCCACTTCGCCACTTACTGAAATATCAGCCCTACACTTATCACCATGACTGCTCACATAGTCCTTTTCTATATGACTGGCCTCCCTGCATACCGGCTTCACTAGTTTGAAAAGATAAACTACTCTACTGTTATTCTGCTACTTCGCCACTACGCCAGATTAATGACCTCATACTCTTCGCCACTTTACCTTCGCCACCTCGCCAGTTCATTGACCTCACTCTTCGCCACCTTACCCTCGCCACTTCGCCAGTTCATTGACCTCACTCTTCGCCACTTCACCCTCGCCACTCCGCCAGTACATCCAGCTCGTCCTCGCCAGCACGCCGGCTCGCCGCTTAGCCAGTTCATCGACCTCACTCTACGCCAGTTAATCATCAACTCTTTCGCCGGCTCGCCGGTTCGTTCACCTCACCCTCGCCACTTCGCCAGTACACTCAGCTCATCCTCGCCACCTCTCCGGCCTACAAATCCCACCAGATGGCACCGGTCACTCATCTCGCTGGCTAGCAGCTTTCACGCTGAACCTAGTTTAGAAAAATGACCTTGTAAATATGAAAATGTGTATGTTTTTTCTTATAAGATATAAGAATTTAGATATAAGATTTAGCTATAAGAACCTACATAATATAATAACTGATTTGTAAATACTTATGCGCCTTCACATTAGTCAGTCGGCGGGCCGCTGCGGCAGGGCGCTTTTGCGGTGTCCACTTGCACAATGCATCCATGCTCCGCATTGCAATGAGCTGTAGCGACGGCCCGTCGACTGATCGCGCATATTTTAAAAGATTGCTATAACTATGTTTATGCACAATTACTATGTAAACTATATAAATAAATAAATAAATAATAACCTGGCTCGCTGCCTTGAAGAAATTAGATATAAGTTTTAGCTATAAGAACCTTCATAATATTATAATTCTTAACTAATTTTTAAATAAATAAATAAATATTTTAGTAATAAACATGCGCCTTCACTTTAGTCAGTCGTCGGGCGGCTGCGACGGCGCGCCCTTGCGGTGTCTACCTGCACAATGCATCCATGCACCGCACTGCAGTGGGCTGTGGCGACGGCCCGGCGACTGACCGCGCATACTTTAAGATGATAACTATAACTATAATAATGCACAATTACAATGTAAACTATATAAATAAATAATATCGTGTAACTGATAAATACTATGTAACTAATAAAAAGAACAACTGTGAGAAATGATTAACTTGTAAAAACAAAAAAAAAATATATTGTAAATTTGAAAAACTTATAAAAACATGTGTAACTGATAAATATAATAACTGCCTAAAATGAATGACTTATAAGCTCATATACAGTGTAAATAACTGCCTAAAATGAATGACTTATAAGCTCAAATACAGTGTAAATTTATAAAACTGATAATAATGTGTAACCGATAAATACTATGCTACTGATATTTATATATATAACTGACAAACACAAATACTGTAACTGTATAACTGATCAATATTGAGTAACTGATAGACACTGTAAATACAGATTGAAATTGTATAACTAATATATAAAAAACAGAATAAATACTCCTCAACCTCATCCTTCCCCCTCCTTCCTTATACAACCGAGCGGCTGGAAGTTCCAACTCATTACGCTCCCATTTTGCATAGGCCCCCAGAATTACCCACTTTCGACGGTAATATCACCGAGTGGATCGCATTCCGTGCCGAATTTGAAGATACCGCGCCGATGTTTAGTCACGTGAATAACGTCAGTAGGCTTAGGCGCGCGTTAAAAGGCGAGGCGCGTACCGCGGTAAAATCCATCGTGTATACCGTCAAGGACCCGTACGAAATAATGGAAGCCTTAGAAAGGCAGTTCGGGGATCCTGAAGAGATCGTGTTGACTGAGCTACATAATGTTAAACGCATGCCGCGCCTAGCTGAAGATAACAGCAATATTGTGTCTTTTGCTGCGCACGTCGCAAATGCAGTAGCGACGATAAAATCATTAAAACAAGAAAAATATTTGTATGCGCCAGAGCTAGTCAACAAGATCGTCGATAAATTGAACCTCATTGTTAGGTACGAATGGGGCAAGTTCAAACAAGCTAATTTGGACTCGCCCGATTTAGTCGCGATCTCAGATCGCGGAACTGATTTCTAACAGAAGTTAGAAATCAGTTCCGCGGTTAAAAGAACGAATCGAAGTAGATATACGAAGTCGCGCGTAAACTCGATATCCTTTGAGCCGGAAAGCAGGTCAGGGCGTCGTGACGCCCCCGCCCACGCTCCCGCTCCCGTGTTTTCCCGCGATTCTTCGAGCGATTCGGACTCAAATTATAGCTACCAGAGCACTCGCCCGCGAAGCGATGAAGTCGAAGCTCGCGTGTCGGAGCATAGGTCGCCGACGGTAGCTCAAACAAAGCCCCGCGAGGATAAAGAGCCCGCGTATACGGGAACAAAGCCCAAACAACATTCGGTGCCAGCACGGTTTACGTCTCGCAATAAGTGTTTAATATGTCATAATCACGAACACAAAGTAGAAGCGTGTACTAAATTTTTGAATGCATCGGTGGCCGAACGTTGGGATTGGGTTAAAAATGAAAAGGTGTGTTATAAGTGTCTGGACGCGTCGCACTATGGTCGCTTCAAGTGCAAGTACGTAGCTTGTGGCGTCAAGGGATGCGAAGCTGGGCACCATAAATTGCTACACGGTTTGAACGCAACTGCGCCCGTGGAAAATATTACTAGCAATATTAACACAATTGCCATCCCGCCTACGTATTTGGGGGAAGTGTCCATAGATGCGACACGGCCGCTAGATACACCACATCAATCGTCGGATCCGACTGTAGCGTTCGTAGGCTACATGGTGCCACGAACGACGGACGACGAAGTCCTAGCTCCCGTAAATGAGCAGGATATAAAATTAGACGCAGTTAGAAACGGATTCGCCTCCGACAACCCGAACGTAATCTCGGACGTAGTCCCGAGCAAAGAGGGTACGTCCCTCAGCGGGGGAGGCGAAAGCGAACGCACAATGGGTTTGCCGCCAGTAGAATCTGTAGAGCCCGTCGCGATAACGGGCACAGAACGCGTCAACAAACCGGTTTGTTCCGTAAATAACGTACAAAAAAGGTCGGAATACCTACCCGACGTAAGTAGGTTTTCAAAATACACAAGGTTAGTTC
This sequence comes from Pammene aurita, assembly GCA_947086415.1. Taxonomy (NCBI): domain Eukaryota; kingdom Metazoa; phylum Arthropoda; class Insecta; order Lepidoptera; family Tortricidae; genus Pammene; species Pammene aurita. Next base: position 55,334,042 of record OX352290.1, on the reverse strand, counting down.
GCGCTACGGCCCGAGTTTTGGTTGCCGCCGAGGTTTTCAAAGCCAGATTGTCTGTTAGAAATCCAGATACAGAAATGAACGACAATCACATAAGTTTGGCAGAAACTTTATTGATCAAACGGAGCCAGAATGAATCGTACGCCGAAGAAATACGACGGCTGGAAGTCGGGCGCGCGCTGCCTGAGAAGTCTTCACTACATCGAGTCGACGTGAAATTGGACAGAGATGGCGTGATAGTGACAGACAGAGACGGAACACATATACCCGTCCTGCATGCTGAAGATGGATTCACAAAATTATTGATCCGCCATTTCCACGAAGTGTCCAACCATGACGATCACGCGACCATTTTCGACGAGTTGAAGCAAAAATACTGCATTGTCAGACTGCGCGGTAGCATTTGTTATCTGACGAATAAGTGCCAAAGGTGTCGGACCTGTAACGGGGCCAACCTCACGGTTCCCGTAGGCGACTTACCGCAAGAGAGGCTCATAGCGAATCAACCGCCGCTTACCGCCGCAGCTGAAAATGACGGCCACCGCAGAGAAAAGCGAGGGAACGTACTGTACACACGTCTCATCACACGAGCGATGTACCTAGAGCCCGCCGCCTCCTTATCGGCGCCCTCTACCTCCCTACCGCTACGTAAAATGATATCTCAGAGCCGTGCGCCTACCGTTCTAAATTCAGACGATGCCGCGAACCTTTTTGGCACAGAACGGGAGCTATCCGAGGCAATTAACTCTCTGCCCGATAGTCTCACACATCCAATGACAGAACGGCGCCTGATCCAGAAGAAGATCCCGCCTGACGACCACGTATGGAAGCGCTGGATACGAGAATATCGCCTCAACTTGATGCAGCGATCCAGTGCTCAACAAAGGTCTACGAAGCTACACGTAGGCGACATAGCCGCCGGTACTACGCCACGAGTTACATGGTCTAGAGGCGAAATCGCACAACTCTTTCCCGGTCCCGATGACCAATAAGAGTAGCCATTGTACATATATAAACTCACGTAGAAGATGTCCGCCGCCCGGCTTCCAGACTCATCCTCACCTGCTCCACACCAATCGACGGTGCTGACGCACGTGGGGGAGAATTGTCGCAGATAGCTTAAAATTACTGTTGTTTTTGTGTAACTAGATCTAAGTTAATAATTTTCTCGATTTAAACCAATTTGTTTGTTTTAATAACGTGTATAAATATTGTGTTTCTATGTCTAGTTCCTAAGTATTATCTGTGTCTAATTTTATTGAAATTGTGTCGTAATACCCAAAATGTCTAGATTGTAAGAATTTTGTACTTGACTACGAAGAAATGTCCCATAATAATATAGATTTACACCCTCCTACAACCATGTAATAGTTTAAGATTATCGGCAAATAAACGAAAGACTTACACGGCACATACCAGTCACTAGTACGAGCACGCTAGAAAACCCATAAAAGAGGTCAGCACTCGTACTCGTTGCTCATTCACTTCTCACCGCTCACTTCTACAACTACTCCCAGCGGGGAAACACCTGCAACTACACTGCTCAAATGTTTTACAATTCTAAATAAGTGTTTTTATTCATCTCTCTACATGACCTGGTAAATGGTACAGCGGGTCAGCGCTGCTTGGTTCGACGTGGTAATCCGGTCTGCACAAAACAGTAATATGTACAATCAATGGAACTTAACCTAGCCTATAATGTAAATAAAGGTAATAGATATATGTCAAAAGTCAATTAAATATGTCACAAAATGTTAACAATTATTTTCTTCTAGGTATAAAGTCCTTTATATGGTAAAATCTTTTTTCTAATAACCACTTATGTAGCCCACTTACGAATTTGGTGTAAGGCAGATCAACAATGTCCTTCGGGATATTATTAAATATAGTTACTGCCATATTGTAGCAATTTCTCCAACGTAGCTCTGATGATGTTTTAGGCGGTATTAGTCTCCGGGGGTACCTAGTGTTGAAATGGCAAACTTCTTCGAGTCGCGTAAAAAGATTGGGATTACATTTCACAAATTTGCACATCTCTAATATATACAGCGATGGTAGAGTGAGTAATTTCATGTCATCAAATAATGGTCTACATGGTGTCAATCGCTTGCTACAAATTGCCCGAATGCAATCTTTTTGGCTGATGAACAGCCTATTGATTTCAACGGAATTTCCCCATAGCAGAAGTCCGTATCTGAGCACTGACATCACATAGCCGTGATATGCCAGAAGAGCTGTGTCTTTATTGACAATTGCTGCTAGTCTTCGATGGGGACGCACGAAACTATTATTTTTTTTACTTTTAATTTCAATTTGTGGCTTCCACGACAAATTCTTATCTAGTGTTATGCCCAGAAAACTCATCTCATCCGTCTCGGATATAATTTTTCCAAGTTAAGTGTTTAAATTTAGAAATCTCTGATATATAAAACCATAGGGACTAACCTAAGTAGTTAAGAATTTAGATAGGGACCTGAATAAGTCTCAACCTTTGAACCTAGTTAACGACCAAGCTTAACCTCTGAGAAATTTTAGTTGGTGTCGAACTTAAACGAAAATAGAGATTTATCCAGTGTTTTGATTTTAACTAGTTGTTTTCAAAAGCAAGAATAGGAAATCAAGATTTAGTATAGTATCCGCTTGTTTTAATTTCACACCAGCCCTGCATAGATCAAGACCCTTGCGACATCAACATTTGATTTTGTAATATAATAATAATTTATTTAACTGTGTTCAGAAAAAGTAAGCTGTGGCATAGTTCTAGGTCTTCAAAACCTAGCCTAAATACCAAATCTACCTGACTCTCACCTCTGATCTGGTAGGTATTAGTTAGGTACCTGTCAGATATCTACTTTGTCAATTCATAGACCACATATGATTTAGCAAAATTTTACAGATGCCTCTTGTCTATACTTATTTAGGTAGGTAATTGTTTACATAACTTTTATGGAATTTACGACAAATTGAAATAATGGAATAAAAATATCATAATTATAGTCTGGCTAACCAAAAAGTCCAGTAACAGTAGAAGTAATAAGCTATTATTACTCACCCCTTTTTAGGGTTTCGTAGTCAACTAGGAACCCTTATAGTTTCCCAATGTCCGTTTGTTATTCTATCCGTCCGCGACTTAGCTCAGTGATCGTTAGTATTAGTCACGCCGACAAAACAGTTTTTGGGGGTACCTTCCGTACCTACAGTTCCGTACCTAGGTCCTACACATGAAGTGAGGGTAAATTTCCTTCTTTCAACCCTATTGTGAGGGGTGTCGTTGGATAGGTCTTAAAACAAGTCTTTACAGATTTTTTTTTGATAAAGTAAATACTTTCGGAAATCATGGCTCCCAAAATTCAAAAAAATGTGTGTTCCTCCCTCTATTTTTTTGAACGTGAGGCCTAATAAGTAGTCTCAATAAAAACTATGTTGAATAAAATGGTTGAGCCGTATTAGAGTCATCGCAAAAAGTTATTATTTCATAGTAAAATGACGACCTTTTGAAGTGGGTGTATTATGACGGGTCGACAACTATGGAACCCTTCACTGAGCATGGCCCGACTTGCTGCTGGCCGGTTTTTCATGGTAAGGATATTAGTGTAAGATAGATACAGTATGATTCTCTCTGGCTATGCTTGAAGTGAGACAGACTCTACTCTTGCCAAACTATACCTAACTTACTTCTACACAGATAAAAAAGATTTATGACAAAATGTTTTTAATTACCTAACTAAAATCGCTTATATTTAGTCTATTTTGTATTTTGTCGTTTGTTTTGTTATTTAGTCATGCCACAGCGGAAATTCGTTTTTTTTTCAAGAGAAGTTGTCGGGCACTGGCACTGTTCACACTACCGGTACAATGACCTTATGGTTTGTAAAACTTTTTTTTTATTTTCTAAATTACCTCCTTAATGCTTTGACTTTGCGTGATATCACATCCAAAATATAACCGAGTGCGCTCGCACGCTCGCGCACTCTGGCGTCAGTGACACGATACATCCGTCCGATGCTTGGCGGTCAAAGGGTTAAAGGGCCAGGGGACCTTCATCCTACAAAATTTCGGAGCAATTTTGGAGCAAATATGTGTTGTGACAGGCTAAGTACATCAGTGATTCGTTTTTTAACATTTTTGTACGGAACCCTAAAGATATTACTGCCTCCGTAATTAAAATGATACCTGCAATTGATATACTCAAAATAGTTAATTAGGTGTAAACAAATAGCTGGCAACAAATATTTAAAACAAGCCTGCTTTCAATAATTGATGCGGAGTCATTATTTTTGATGCCAACCCATTATTTAAAGTTCCCTGTTTTTTTTGGTCAGCTGTATATACCTGCCGTTTTTTAATAATAATGATGCCTAATGTTTGAGGCTTATTTAATTTAATTTTCCCTTAAATATTATAACGCAGCCAAATTATATTATTATAAATGAAAAATATATATATATATGACTTCGAAAAGCTACCGTTTCAATTTTTAGATGCCTGAAAAATTATAAGCCTTTGTATACTAACCCTTACGAACTTTCGAGTTACTACAATAGAATAGAACATTGCCCGATACAAACGATTTGTAATCGCTACAAATCAAATGGTTAGCTGAGCAGAAAAAACCTTGTTAGGTGGACGCAAAATTTGTTACAAGAACAAATTCCCATTTACTATACATTCTGGTGATATTGTAAAAAAAAAAAATTCCGTGTACCTAAAGGTAACTTAATTGGCTACTTTCCTAAAAAAATATTTTTAGTCCGTCAGTTAGATTATCAAAAAATATTGGACACGTATTTTTTATTTTGTCAATCAAACAAAAATTGGTGATGATATAGCTCGTTAAAGTTCCGCGTGACGTCACATTTCAGTACAATTTTTAGTATAATGTGACGTCACGCGGAACTTTAACGGGCTATATCTTCACCAATTTTTGTTTGATTGACAAAATAAAAAATACGTATGTAATATTTTTTGATAATCTAACTGACGGACTAAATATAATCACATTTTTTTAACCCATGAAAGTACCCAATTAACGCATCCCTTCCATCCGGGCTAGTCACATGTTTATTAACGAACTCCTTTTGATGGTTGATGTGCCACTTTTTTAGCCTATTGGAACTGTTGGATATTCTTTGCTTCACGCACCGGTAGGGGTATGTCATTCCAACACTTGGGGGGCGTCCATTAATCGCGTCATACGTTTTTGGCTTTTTTTTGACCCCCCCCCCCCTCCCCCATGGTGATCTTTGGTGATATTTTCAGGACCCCTCCCCCCCCTGTCCAATATGACGTGTAATTTTTTGCTAACTAAAGTAAGTACAGTTTTCTAACAAGTGAACCTACTTACGTAACGTACGCACACGTAAAGGGTAAAAAAATAAAACTCCATGTATACATATAAAATAAAATGATCTTTAATAGAAAAAACCGGCCAAGTGCGTGTAATTAATAATAACGCGGTTTCGTACCTACTATCGAAAAAGTAATATCAAAAGGTCGTATCTGCGTATGAGTTTTTAGGAGATAACTCAATAATTCCTAAACCGATAATGTTCTCTATTTTTTTTTTGGATCTCCGGTTCAAAAGTGACAAGTTTTTTAGACTTTACAGGATGTTTTTTTCTTAAAATATTCACTAAATAAAAAAAATATTCAAACAGACCTGAATGTTATTTTGAAAGACTTATCGAGTGATGTGCATCATGACGATATTTGGTAAACATTTTTTTTTTTACAAATAATTACACGTAAAATATCTTTTTTAGCAATTTGACTACAAAACTAAGTAGCGGCATACAAGAACACACCTTATATTTAAATATTTATTAAGATACGTTTTATAGTTTCCGAGTAAAATGGCTGTGACATACGGACGGACGGGCGGACAGACGGGCATAACGAAACTATAAGGGTTACGTTTTTGTCACTTTCTATCACGTGTAATTTTTTTGACGGGATTCATGAGGAATCAAGGGAACTCCTGAAACCTTATAAGCAGACGTATAGCGATTTTTTTAAATCTAAAAACCAAACAATTGTATTTAAATAGTGCTATTTAGTGAAATAGAAACTGCTTGTGAAGACCAGTAGGTATGGAACTCCTCCACGACAAGTTTTTTTACGGCTTGGGACTAATAGCCATTTTACTCGGAAACTATAATTGTATCTTAATACATATTTGAACATAAGGTGTATTTTTGTATGCCGCTAATCAGTTTTGTAGTAAAATTGCTGAAAAAGATTTGGGGGGGGGAGGAGGGTACTCCTTACAGCTTGGAGTGCCTTGGTTACGAGAGCAACGACTTCATCTGATCGCGACCCTCAGCCATGAGGAAACGAGGAAGAAGAAGAAGACTCCATACATATATGTAACTATTTGTCAAAAACATTTTTTTTTACCAAATATCAACATGATGCACATCACTCGATAAGTCTTTCAAAATAACAGTGAGGTTTGTTTGAACATTTTTTTATTTAGTGAATATTTTAAGAAATAATCATCCCGTAAGTCTAAAAAAATAGTGGACCTACCTATAACTTGAAAAAATTGAGAAATTATAGGTTTAGGAATTATTGAGTTATCTCTGAAAAACTTATTTCATAGGCAGATACGACCTTGTGATATTACTTTTTCGATAGTAGGTACGAAACCCTCCATTATGCGTGGTCCAACATGCACTTAGCTGTTTTTTTTCTATTAAAGATTATTTTAATTAAAATAGTGAGGTATGTGTACTTATAGGTACATGTAGTTTACGTAGGTTCACGTGTTAGAAAACTGTACTTACTGTAGTTAAAAAAATTACACGTCATATTGGACGGGGGGGGGGGAGGGGTCCTGCAAATATCACCAAAGATCACCATGGGGAGGGGGGGTCTAAAACAAGCCAAAAACGTATGACGCGATTAATGGACGCTCCCTTAGCTACGGAACCCTAAAAACCTACTTCACAAAATAATGTGTCAAATGCCAAAATTATTTGCAATCATACTCGTAGTGCTAGTGCAATTTTACTCTGCTTTTTACAGATTGATTCATTTAAAAGTTGATAATTTTTATTTTATTGACCATAATACAGTATAGCACAAGGAACAAAAAAAATTACACGTGATATGTGTCCAGACCCCCCTCCCCCCTGTGGTGATCATTGGTGATTTTTTCTTGACCCCCTCCCCCCCCTATACAATATGACGCGATTAATGGACGCCCCCTTGGTGGCAGCGTGTGGGGGTATGTCATTCCAACACTTGGTGGCAGCGTAGCGAAGTGACCCCCTGAACGCGGCAGTGTGGCACTCGGGAGGCACCAGCAGCAGCGCGTAGAGGGCTCTGCGCGGGCGAGCGGATCGGAGTCGGTCGCGCGCAGCAGCTTGTCGGCCAGCGCGCGCGACGCTTGCTGACGCGGAAGGTCGCGCACGCGAGGTGGACCCGCCGTCGCAAGGACATTTTAACGGTCGCGACGACAGAAACAATTTAGACACATACATGGATTTCATTTTCTTGCTCTCACAGTTTTAATCGGACAAGCATTATTTGTTATGCCATGAGAGGATTGACATTGACATTCCGAAAACGTACAGTGCTGCCAGGGGAAAGAAAACATAATATTTCCGTTACATTTTAAAATAACTCAAACAAATCTAAAAGGTTTAAAACATAATCCTAAACAAACCGGTGTATAGTGAAGTCATAGCGGAAATTTTCATTAAAAATTAAATACTTGTTTATATACAAAAACAACGAAATTAGTTTCCTGAAATAGTCCATTTCATCAAATACAAAAATATAAATCAGGGTATCAAAATTTCGTACATCCTATTAATTGCATGAGAAGCTGATCTGACTGATGAGGAAAGTGCCTAATATGCGGCTAATATGTTATTTATCACCCATGCATGTTTTAGGGTCGCCTGGTGAAATTTCATAATATTAACAACACTTCTGATTAATTTCACATCAATTTATTGTTCACAATTATGACTTAAGTAATTATTAAGAATATAATAGAAATAGTTTATTCGTAAACACATACACATAATATAAATAAAAAAGAAAGAAAACATAAGCCATAAAAAAACTGCCACGAAATGGCCTCATCTCAGCATGGTGCTGGCGGTTGTCAGCGCTGATCTTCCGACGAGACCATCAGGTGAAAACAATTGACGAAAGGTAACATAAAAAAAACGATTTTTTTTAGTATTAGCATTACACACCTTTTGTAATTTATTAGTGAACCACACGCGAGTACATAAACGCCTTCAACAACGGAGCTAAGGCGTATACAGAGTGGACAGGAGGCGTATACAAAGGATTTTCTTTTTGGGTCAGTGAGGGCAGCTACCAGATCCCGAGCTGCTTCGCGAAATTAGTCTTAAGAAACCTTCCCTCAATGTTTAATTAATGAAGATCCCACCAAAAACATAAATGTAAAAAACCGGCCAAGAGCGTGTCGGGCCACGCTCACTGTAGGGTTCCGTAGTTTTCCGTCCGTCACAGTAAGTGTCCCCACTTAAGAGTTAATAACACCGCCATGTAGGATATGATATGAGAGTTCCACGTACAGCGACATCTATCGGCAAATTAAGTAAACTATTGCGCGCGAGCATAAAGTATGGAAGATGATTTTTATGGGATAATTCTTTATTGCGTGAACCGATTTTCACCGTTTTTACTTTATTTGAAAGCACGTCATTTCATTGTAATTTTGTTGAAATTACAGGTACAATAAACACCTGCTTATACGGTTAAATTACAAACTTAGTTCAGAAATTATTTTGTATTTTTTTTTCAAAAACTATTCATCCTATCAAGTTCAAAATAATTTTCCTAGAAAGTTTTTATAAAGTTCTACATTTGAGATTTTTTTCATATTTTTAAAATTTATGGTTCAAAAGTTAGAGGGGGGGGGGGGACGCATATTTTTTTACTTCTGGAGCGATTATTTCCGAAAATATTTACATTATCGAAAAATGATTTTAAAAAACCCCTATTCATTTTTAAATACCTATCCAATAATATATCACACGTTAGGGTTGAAATGAAAAAAAAAATCACTCCCCACTTTACGTATAGGGGAGGTACCCTAATAAAATAAAAAATTCCACTTTTTATTTTACCACTTTGTCGGCGTGACTGATATACATATTAGTACCAAATTTCAGCTTTCTAGTGCTAACGGTCACTGAGATTATCCGCGGACGGACGGACGGACGGATGGGCAGACATGGCGAAACTATAAGGGTTCCTAGTTGACTACGGAACCCTAAAAAAGGAGAGCCAAGTTCAATACAAAAATTATGCTTGACTGTGGGCTTCGCCGCAAAAAGAATGGAGATCTAAATGAGTGCCAAGTTCTACGCAAAATCCAAATATGTATTTATAGGAACAAAATAACACTATGAACAAGTATTAAACTCTATTTCTTTGCTTTATTGGATACCTATAACAATTGCTGTTATTTAAAAATGTGAGATCTTAAAGTAGGTTAGATTTGACTTGACCAGTTTTCATTACATCAGTCATTTTATAAAGTTATTCAACATATATATATATATATATATATATATTTTAATTCTGATAAAAACTGGCCAAGGCTTCCTTATGGATATAATTAAACACACATAGTTTTATGCGTTTACGTTAAAGAGGTTTTGAGTTATAGAAGGGTCAAAAGTGGCACCAAATGGTTCGTGTAATATACACTCGGCGCTGGCTAGCCAGTTCCTTTGCTTGAACTTGGCTTGACACGCTGCCGCGTGTCTAGATGGCGTTTACAGATTTTGGAAAAAATATACAGGACGCGAGAAAAAGTTCAGTTTTGACAAACTTTTTTTTAAATGCCAATCGATCCCTTTCCTATCCAGGATCAACAGCTTCTATGCACCAAAAAAACCGGCTAGAAAAGCCACAAATCGAGGAAAACTTTTCCCATTCAATTTGTCCCATGAAATTGAAAACTTATTTTTCACATGACATTTTTTTATGCCTACCGATTCCATTTCTATCTATAGTATCTTCCTAGGGGTCAATTTTAGGTTAAGAAACCTTTTTCCATACATTTACTATGGAGAAAAAGTGAAAGGGATGTTCCTTCTTGGCTACGTCGATGAAACTTTAAAATGATGTAGATTATAAGGTGGTTCATATTAAAAAAATATGTTTTTACCACGAGCTGAACTTGTTTTGCTATACAGGTTGTTTCAAATTTTATTTTTAATTTTTTTACAAGAATTTAAATGCTTAGGAGGGTCATATTTTTTAACATATACCTAGCTTTAAGTCACAATAATAATAGAGAAAACATAAAACGGTTTTTCGAGTTTATCGGGTATTTTGAACCCCCAGGGGGTAACAGAGGGATGAAACTTTCTGCAGGGTGTGTACCCCTTCAAAAGGCATCGTTTGGTTATAGTTTCTAAACAAAGAAGCTGGGGGCAATTTTTCAAAGTTACAGAATAATATTTACACCCAATTTGCCAATTTAAATTGGATGTGAAGCTCCATTTTAATGTTTACGTTCAACTGTACATTAACAGTTCTTCATCTCCTGCTACATAAACATCTTTACAAACAATCAAAAGCACCATTCTTATTTCAAATAATGACAATCATCGAAAAGAGTACCATACTGTCAAATGATCTGTCTGTCTCATTGGTTTAGATGTGACGTCAAAGCCATGTCAATTCTTTCGTGATTTACATTTTAACAGTTTTCAGTATTTTTTACTCAACTGTTGCATAAAGAAGAGTAATGCCCTATCATTAAACGTATAACCTTTATGGTCGAATTTCTATATTATATATATGAAAGCTATCAGTAAAGCGATAGATCTTAGTTCCATATATACATATAAAGGTCAATTCATAAGTATCATAATTTTAAACAAAAAAGAACCGACTTCACTTAGCATCCACCTTTCCAAAAGCAAATGCTCGAGATGCTGTAAAAATACTCAAATCACTATAGGTGTGCCTATAATAGTTGAAGAGTTCCCTTGATTTCTCCAGGATCCCATCATCAGATCCTGACCTGGTTACAATGGGACCAACTGTGAAGTATACTCTTTCAAACAATAAAAGAATTTTCCAAATCGGTCTAGTCGTCTTTGAATAATCGGTGAACATACCAAAAAAAATAAAAATAGCAAACAAATAAAGATCCCGACGAATTGATGACCTCCTCCTTCGAAATCTTGAAGTCGGTTGAAAAGTCTTTTCTTACAGAAATCCGATAGTAGTAATCTTTCGTAAAAGCGGTGAAGCTATTTGACTAAGAGCTGGCCACGTCAGATGTGACACAATAATGAGAGTAACGAAACCCGTCTAGTAAGATTGCAATACTATCCTTGTTGCTAGATCCGGGCATCTGGCAGCTTTTAATGAGTGGAGGTCAGAGTGACAGATTAGCAAAATTTTTCAGTTGGAGAAAAGTTATACCAAAATACGTGAAAACTGCCAAAGTTGTCTTATTTATAGAAGACGGGGCCCATATTTTAACATTAGAAAGAAAAACATTGCACATTATTTCAGAAACAGAAATAGTAGGCGACATACTATGAATTACATTTTACGTCGTTTTGTACTACTTACCGCCATTAGAAAGTTTTGGCAATGATATAATCTAATTATTTATTTAATTTCTCATAACCGGCCGAATCTGTCCAATTATGAGTATTATGACTATGAAGTGTCTGTTTTTTTACCTTTAAAAAAAACTTAGGGTTTCTAAAATAACCAAAAGTCCTTGAAATCGCTTGTATTTTTTATTTAAGCGCAAAATCTAAGCTTGACATGTTTGAACTTTTACTTTTGTCTTTTTTTCCGACTCGCAGCCAAGTGAGGATGCTAATTTTTTTTTGCAACTGTGCAGTTTAGTAAGTAGTATGTTACAAAAAGAAAAAATCAACAAAGTTAAATAGTTTTTTTTTAATAAATTAATTGCTTCACCCGGAATGTCTTAACAAATGTTAAAAGTAAAAAAAAATCATAGCTCGAAAACTACGAAACATCGGCTAACATACATGGGTATATTCTAATTAGATAGCCCACGACGTAAGTGAGAAATCTAAAAAAAATATTTTGACGTCAATGTTTGGACCACTCTGTATGCTTCCAACAGAAATTACCAAATCATCAATCAATAAATTCAAGAATTATATAAAACGTAAACTTATTTGTAAAGCCTATTATAGTATAGAAGACTACATGGATGATAAAACACCGTGGGATTAAATTGCAACTGTTAACAATATATACTATTAGTTTATTAAAAAATAATTACTTACACTTTCCTTCTGACATTTAGATTTTATTCTAGAATCATTCTAGACTAGTATTTTATTATACATGGCGATTCGAAAGTGCTTGTTGCTTGCACACATTTTTGACTTTGACTTTGATTAGTTTTCCTTGATTTGTGGCTATTCTAGCAGGATTTTTTTTTTGGGACTATACAAGCTTTGATCCTGGACAGAAATGAGATCGATTGGCATAAAAAAAAGTTTAGTTAGAACTATGACCCTCTACGAAATAAAAAGGCTACCAGAAAGAACTTTATATCTTAACCTACGAGTACCCACATAGTCGTATATGCGCGCAGGCTGAGCGACGTTTAGTCACTGCTCGGATCATTTTGTATACGAGACATTGTACTTAGTCAGTTCATAAGTTCTGTCACTAGGGGTTTGACTGATAAAATAGGAACCGTTAGAGATTGCTTACTATTCCTTGTAACATTCGAAATTTCTGGAGTTGCAGGCGTCCATAGGCTACGGTAGCGCAAAATCTAAGCTTGACATGTTTGAACTTTTACTTTTGTCTTTTTTTCCGACTCGCAGCCAAGTGAGGATGCTAATTTTTTTTGCAACTGTGCAGTTTAGTAAGTAGTATGTTACAAAAAGAATAAATCAACAAAGTTAAATAGTTTTTTTTAAATAAATTAATTGCTTCACCCGGAATGTCTTAACAAATGTTAAAAGTAAAAAAAAATCATAGCTCGAAAACTACGAAACATCGGCTTACATACATGGGTATATTCTAATTAGATAGCCCACGACGTAAGTGAGAAATCTAAAAAAAATATTTTGACGTCAAAGTTTGGACCACTCTGTATGCTTCCAACAGAAATTACCAAATCATCAATCAATAAATTCAAGAATTATGTAAAACGTAAACTTATTTGTAAAGCCTATTATAGTATAGAAAACTACATGGATGATAAAACACCGTGGGATTAAATTGCAACTGTTAACAATATATACTATTAGTTTATTAAAAAATAATTACTTAAACTTTCCTTCTGACATTTAGATTTTATTCTAGAAACATTCTAGACTAGTATTTTATTATACATGGCGATTCGAAAGTGCTTGTTGCTTGCACACATTTTTGACTTTGACTTTGATTAGTTTTCCTTGATTTGTGGCTATTCTAGCAGGAATTTTTTTTTGGGATTATACAAGCTTTGATCCTGGACAGAAATGAGATCGACTGGCATAAAAAAAAGTTTAGTTAGAACTATGACCCTCTACGAAATAAAAAGGCTACCAGAAAGAACTTTATATCTAAACCTACGAGTACCCACATACTCGTATATGCGCGCAGGCTGAGCGACGTTTAGTCACTGCTCGGATCATTTTGTATACGAGACATTGTACTTAGTCAGTTCATAAGTTCTGTCACTAGGGGTTTGACTGATAAAATAGGAACCGTTAGAGATTGCTTACTATTCCTTGTAACATTCGAAATTTCTGGAGTTGCAGGCGTCCATAGGCTACGGTAGCTGCTTACTACCAGGCGGGCCGTATGCTTGTTTGCCACCGTCGTGGTATATAAAAAAAGCGCAATAAAAAAACCTCGCCAAAAACACGCGCCCTGTTCGAGTTGATTTTGACCCTAATATATTAATTCAATTTTAAGAGGCTTCAGATTTGCATACTGCTTGATCTTTTACCTTCATTTTAATACATAATTAACATGGGTCTGACTGACCAGAAGACCTTGATGTATGGCATCAAAATCATCGTGTTTTGCTCAAAACCGAAAAATAAAGTTCAGGAGGAGAATAGCTGATGCACATACTTGTAAATCAACTAATTCACCCATTGCATTGACATAGAAAATTGATTTTGTTACAGCTTAAAGGTATTATAGACCTGAGTATTTGATATGATTTCAATTTAATACCTCTACGCGTTTACGAGGAAAACGGTAGTAACTTTAAAAATTTTTTTTATGATTTTACTAAAAATGTCTACTTTTCGTAATTTTACCTTTGTCTGTGCTATATGAAGTTTCTTCGTGCCAAGTTTCAAGTTTCTGAGTTTACGGGAAGTACCCTTTAGGTTTTGAGTTTCTTGCGAGTTCAGTTTCAAAATATGCGACTTAAATTGTTATTTCTTTTGATTTCGTTGACATAAAAGTTTGGTTTTGCTACATCTGAAAGGTCCTATAGCCCTGAGTATTTGACATGAATTTCAATTTAATACCTCCACGCTTTTACGAGGAAACAGATAGTAAGTTTAAAAAAAAAAAAAAATTGTATGATTTTACTAAAAATGTCTACTTTTTGTAATTTTTCCATTGTCTATATGACGTTGCTTCGTGCCAAATTTCAAGTTCCTGAGTTCACGGGAAGTACCCCGTTGGTTTTGCGAGTGCCAAAAAACTCTAAAATTTGCAGCATAAACGACTATCTTTTGATTGCGATGACTTTTAAGTTTGATTATTTCACAGCTCCAAGGGACAATAGGCCTGAGTATTTGATAGAAATTTCGGCTTGATACCTCTACGCGTTCCTCTGAAAAATGGTCTTGACAGACGGTTAACAAAGTGATCCTATAAGGGTTCCGTTTTTCCTTTCGAGGTACGGAACCCTTCTAGAGATTCTAAATTTGGCAAGTAAATTCCTTATAAGGTCTAGGGATGCACTAAGAAAGGATTTTTCAAAATTCACCCCTTAAGGGGGTAAAATGGGGGTCCTAATTTTGTATGGCGAATCAATATTTGTTAGACTATTTTATTCGAAACTTCACAGGAGTATTCCTAACGATAAATGAGTAAACACGGTTTCAGGTTTTTTGAAAATGCAACCCCTAAAAGGGGCAAATGTGGTCACAAAGTCTGAAAATCAACATGGGTATCGTATCCTTTTTGAGTACTTATAGTACGCGGGCGAAGCCGCGGGAAAAGGCTAGTGTTACCATATATTAATATGTAATCACACACTGAATTCAAAAGATGGCATTGCGGCATGTGTACACTGAAAAAAATACATGTTTGCTCCAACGAAGATCTTATTGACTGCATATGAGTCTAATAAGATCTTGTCTGTTGAAGCTAAGAGCACTTAGTAAAAGTTATCATATAGTTAGATATAGTAAATAAATATATTATTATTCCAAATATTTTTTAGCAACCAAGATAAAATGCATCTTAGTTGGCTCTTAATTTTTTCAGTGTACACTTTACATCTGCACAGCAACACCTTGATTGAGTGACATTTAGTCGTCCTTCTCCTGTACACGCGCCGGGCCCGACCTCCTCGCGTAGGCCTGCAGCAGCTGGTCAATAATGAACATGCTTAAGAGCCCGAACACGGCAATGCCTGAAAGCAGAGAAGCAATGACCTTAGTGAGACACGTATACAGGGTGGAATTTCTAAATGGGTCAGTGAGGGCAGCAACCACTGCTACCTGCGATGCTACGCGAAAATGGTCTTACGAGTATGAGACATTTTGAAGTTCGTTTCCCGCCGTGCTAGGAGGGGTCAAATTGGCACTTTTCTTCCCTATTTAAAAGGGAATGTGACGACCTCATCGCCCACTGGTTTTCACCAGCGCAATCAGTCAACGTAGGGCAGCGTTTAATGTGGCCAGCTGTTAGAGAGTAGCCCTGAGTGCCTCTGGAGTGCCCTGTCGGATGGGTGGGAGCCGGCTAACCAGCATGGTTAGCACATTTCTGACTTTATCAATTAAAAGAGGTTAGCAGTCTATCTCGCGAGCGAGATACTGTCGCGTCACTCTTGAGCTAACCGAAACTGTTGTGGTATATCAGGGGTGTAATTGTACCTTGGACACATTTCCCTTTTTTGTCTAACAGCCGTCCATGCCAAAACCAGTAATGGTATCGTTTATTTCCCTATGGAATAATGTAGTTTAGTCAATCTTTAGAAAATTACTCATTTGGCAAACAGGCATGCCATTATTTTTTTTCTAAAAATTTTACTAAAAAACTGTCCTAGGTAGAACAGTTTCCCTACTATAATAATATAATGAATACCTAGACATGTTGGATTTTCTATAGCGGTTAGTGAGCGCAGCTACTATATAAACCCCGTGCCGTTACACGAATACAGTGGCTGCGACATACGGACGGACATGACGAAACTTATCGGTATCGTTATTCTTTTTTACTACGGAACCCTAATAAAATAAAATAAAACGTTTTCGTAGGGCAACCTTTGTAGTGTTTATAATGGCAGTGGCATTGCACAAGTATTGTAATGCTCACCGCTCGCTATGACGTACTCGCAGCAGCCGCGGTACGGGCCCGCCGGCCCCGTGACGACCATCGTCAGCGCGTACAAGTACGCGGCAGTCAGCGCGCACGTGGGCACCAGAGCGAGCCAGCACACACGCGGAGTAGGCTGTAACAATGCTGCATGTAAGTTTTCATTTGAGACCAGAGCCAGGGAGCACACATCAATGTCCAATTCCCGCCATACATGGCCACCGGGCACATCCGCCAGACAGTTCCGGCGGACAGATATGTGCGATCCTAGGGTAGTGGTACAAAAAGTGAAATCTTGAGCGTGTGAGGGCCTCAAGGCACGAGAGGTTAAACACAATTTGCCGCCGAGTTTGATACAACATTTTTACCACGCCAACGCAAGGAAAATTTAAGCTGTAAAATATTATAAATGTAATCCAAATTAATGACGTGGTATTTAAATATTTCTCATTCAAAATTATCGCATAAAACTATTTCCAACAAGCTGAAGCATGTAAAACAAGTCAAAACTGGTACTTAATTACTTTTTCTAGAGGAAAATTCGCAACTTTCGACCCACCTCTTAAAGGATAAAGTGAGCCTTTCCGAGCGGGTGTGGTGTAATGCGTATAACTCACCCTAAATAACACTGGTGTTACAATAGTCGCAGCCCCGGACGTGTTCACTACAGCCAGCACCATGGCGTAGCAGTACCATTCCAGGTTCTGCTGCGGGTCCACCACGAACATTCGCAGGTACCAGTAGTATGCGGCGAGCAGGGCGTACGATATCTGGAAGTAACTACTTACTAGGAAAACTATATGACGAACAAAGATGCATGGCCTTTGGGCCATGGCACTACTACAAAATCATCTTACATTTAGAGGACACAGTGCACATAGAAAAGCATATCAAACGTTTTGTGCAGCAGTTAGATTTGTATTTTATTATTTATTTTTTTCTTTTTAATTCCACAATAGGTACATTGTCTGTGTCATGATATGTCAAAAAATATTTAAAAATTCGATAGTGTAATTATTTATTTTATTTATTTAAACTTTATTGCACAACAAGTGATAATGTACAAATGGCGGACTTAATGCCAAATGGCAATGGTAATTAGTTACTTTTTTTAAATAATAACCTGTAAAGGCCACTGTTCGCGCATCTGATTAAATTGTCTGATCAAATCAGGTGCTGTAGACGCAAAAATAATTTTATATTTAATTGTATTCAAATAAAAACATTTAGTGTAAACAATTATATTACACGATTTTACAATTCAGCAAGCTTCGTGGCTAAAACAAGTTTACTCGACTGAAAAGCTCTTCACGAATCGCGTGACAGTGCAATATTATTATGACATGAAAGCTGATCTGATGATGGATCTGGAAGGTGGCCATAGGAACTCTGTAATGAAACGACGCAATCCCATCCAGTTTGGGCTCGTCGCATTCCTCTTGGTGAGTAGTTACAGATTGTAAAAAGAAAAGTAAAGTTAGCAATACAAGATTGGCACAAGAACGATACTTTTGAAAATATAATTTATTTATATTTAGTAGATTTCCGAAAGCGGTGGGTGAGGTCCTTTTAAATATCTAAATACTAACCACATCTATGGCGTACGTGACCCCACACGGACAGAACCATAGATAATCAATATCCGCCATCGCCTCGTCTCTCATCTCATCTGCAATATGATAAATCGTCTAAAAAACTATGCTAAGATGATAATTTAATTTCTTTTTTTAAAGAGAACCACCTTCAAAAAACCAACCCACTGAAAAGCACAAAATATTTTTTATACTTATATGTAAGTACCTTACACCTTACCCCTATTAATGATATCCCTTATGGGAGAGGGCCTAAGTGATAGTTCAGAGTTGGATACGGTTACCAACTTTTAGTATGTTGTTTGGGACCCCAAAACTGCCGAGAGACGGGGACATAAAAAATAAAATAAAAATAAAGAAAACCGAGCAAGTGCGTGTCGCATCACGCATAATGGAGGGTTCCGTACCTTCAATGGAATAAGAACCAAACTAAGTATTACCAAAAGGTCGTATCTGATGCCTATGGAAGAAGTTTTATGAAGATAACTCAAAAATGGCTGAACCGATAATGTTCAAAACAATTTTCGTAGAAGTTATGTGAAAAGGCGCATCTTCACATTTTTTTTCATACCTATTATTTTTTTGGACTTACGGTTCAAAAGTTACAGAGGGAGGACACAATTTTTCTGATTTTCGAAGCGATTATTTCAGAAAATATTCACTTAATCACCTTGATGTTATTTTTAAAGACCTATCGATTGATATGCCACTTGGATATATATATTTTTTAATTTAGTTACATGTATGGAGCGCCCCCCTAAAAATATTTTTTTCTGCACTTTAACTACATAACTATGTAGCGGCATACAAAATACACCTTATGTGTAAATTTTATTAAGATAGGGCTTATAGTTTCCGAGTATAATGGCTGTGACATACGGACGGACGGACGGACAGACGGACGGACAGACGGACATGACGAAACTATAAGGGTTCCTTTTAAAATATAAAAACATTTTAATAACGTAACAACTTGTTGCAGTTCAGGCGCTAAGTTTAGTTTACATAACATCTTGTTTTTGTTATAAAAAGATCAGGCGTTTTGTTTTTTCATACATCTACAATCTTTTGATGCTGCTGCCACTGACAAGGCCACGCACGCTTGCAGCACCGCATTATCGTGTAGCCCTACCCCTCTTCTGCTCCGAGGAACAAGGGAAATCTAGGAAACTTATCGTACTAGAAAACGTATTTTTAAATTTTTCTCAAAAAAAAAAAAAGTACGCTACCACTTTTTTTGCATTGCGCCATCAGTATTTCGTATTCCCCCATTAACGACGCATCTAATTATATATATCTTGTAGTGTATAGTTGTCTCGAGTACATATGGCAGTAGGCGCCCGACCGTGACAGAGGGCGGACGTGCGGTATGTATTGACGAGCCAACAGGAAATAAGATGAAAAGTCAAGGACATTACAGGTGGCGACGAGGATCAAAGTGAGTAGCACCGAAAGAAACGTGTATTCGAAAAAAAGAAATTATAAAATCGAATAATAACGGGCCATGATACACCGATAGTGTGTCAACAAGTTTTTCGTTACGCGCCATTCAAAGGTGAAATACATAAGTATTTGGAGGCTAGAAAATAATTATTGGAATAGGTACGTCATTGTAACTTTAACTTAACGTAGGCAAGTCATTAAGTACGACAAATGAGAATGATTACACAAATAAATCGGGTCCGGTCAAGACAATAAGCAAAGACGAGGGTATTTCCCTTATCCGCTCGAATGTAAGACCAAATCCGATGAGGTATTTGTAATAACTCCTACTTAAGTAATAATCTGCACCTATCTACTATGCAAGTTTCTACATTGAATATATTATACCTACCTACGTTATTGTTGCATAAAAGTCACAGTTAGGATTTTTTTACAATAAGTGTGACACAAAATCCGCGTTCCGGGGCAGACTAAAGAAAATAATATCTAATAGCAAGTAATTAAGTTTCTAGTTACCTTAGTACTGATTGCCTGGTTCATATTGGTTACCCCGTAGCTATAGCAATGCATGTGAAAATATTTGATCGCATTAGACTCACGATTATTCAGACGAAACAGTCATTACCACAGTTTTGATAAGGATTATTCTACAAAACTATTCTACCTACCTACTTAAATGATAGGATAATTACAACTAAATACCCTATGGGGAGAGGGTGTTTTCTATCTTGCTCCAGGTTATACTGGTATCCATATTACTTACACATTAAGTACATGCACCGACACATACCTTTAAGCATGAACTTGGTATTTTACCAATGTTCGAGCGCAGGGTGCTAAAGAAGTAAATAAACGTACCTACAACTACTTAGTGCTTATTTAAAGCAATTCCATCTGCATTAAACCACTTTTGTCGGTTAACTTGCCAATTTACTTGACACTTTTATGCATTTAACCCATTAAGTGCCTAGCGGGCGCTTTGCTCGTAGGTGCGTAGCCGGTTACCTACATGCGTTTACACGTAGGTAGAAGAAACCTCTTATTATTGCGAAAATGGGTTGTAGGTAAAGTGTAGGTAAAGATGGCAGGAAGCATCGGTGCACTCGGTACACAAAAATGTATTGTTAAGTACATACAGTACCTATTGACCATGTAAATGGCACCTACTAAGGAACTTTACTCCATTTATGGTTGGAAAGGAAATGCATTAAATTGCAAATAATGGTAGATAATGCATACATATTAAATTGTAGAGGTATTATTTAGTATGACCATTTAATTGGCATCTACTAAGGAACTTTATCCATTTATGGTTGGAAATGCATTAAATTGCAAATAATAGTAGATAATACATACACATTAAATTTTAGAGGTATTATTTAGCATGACCATTTAATTGGCATCTATTAAGGAACTTTATCCATTTATGGTTGGAAATGCATTAAATTGCAAATAATAGTAGATAATACATACACATTAAATTGTAGAGGTATTATTTAGCATGAAAATTTAATTGATATCTACTAAGGAACTTTATCCATTTATGGTTGGAAATGCATTAAATTGCAAATAATAGTAGATAATACATACACATTAAATTGTAGAGGTATTATTTAGCATGACCATTTAATTGGCATCTACTAAGGAACATTATCCATTTATGGTTGGAAATGCATTAAATTGCAAATAATAGTAGATAATACATACACATTAAATTTTAGAGGTATTATTTAGCTTGACCATTTAATTGGCATCTATTAAGGAACTTTATCCATTTATGTTTGGAAATGCATTAAATTGCAAATAATAGTAGATAATACATACACATTTAATTGTAAAAGCATTTGGTATTGACCATTTAATTGGCATCTACTACTGAGGCATTAAATTGCGAATTTGAAAAGCAGTCGATAATACTGAACATTTCGACATTAAATTGTATTGTTTAGTATCTAAAAAAAAAAAAAAACTTGAACGTGCGCGATTAAATCATATGATATGATCTGGGCATTAAAAAGTGATAGATGTAATGAACGAGCGAGATGGGAGATAACTGCCCACATGGTTGCTTGAGCTGCTAATGAATAAGTTATTGCTATGCAGTTGGGGTTTCAGACTGTCTTATAATAACCTTCATGTGAATGAATTTTATGATCCGGAAACTATAAAGCAAATACTTGTAGTTGCAAAGACAAAGACCACCATATTTACTTAAATGTCTGTATAATAATTTACACTTTTAAAAACAATGGTTAAATGTGTCTATTATTATCATTAAACTCCTATTGAAAGAAAAATATAAGTTCATACGTAGCATATTGAATAGACTTGCAAAATAGGCACATGGTCCAAATAGGTATGAAATATAAAAGTGAAATAAATGGAGAATTTGGTACTAGTGAAATTAACAAAAAATTTAAAAAGTTGGCTACCGTAAAAGAGGGTGGTTTAAATGGAGACTATGGATAATATGGAGACGTTTTTACACCAATTTGTCCTTTTCCTCCGTTATAAAATACTTTTTCTCGCCGCACTTTACGTAACACACAAGAATGAAAGAAATATGATTGTTTAACTAAACAGATGAAGAAAGTTCAAAATGATGCAACTTATGTGTGTTGCATTGATTTATTATGTATTCTACTAGATGTGACATCTAGAACAAATTTTGTGCGCCATGTTTGGCGGTTGACAGCTGTACCTGAATCAAAGAGTAGTATAGACTTGTAATGGCTATACGTCTGTTTTCGGTACGAAGTGCCACAGCGCCATCTGTCGAGACGGAGTCGAGTTATTCTGTCAGCGTTAAGCGACGAACAAAGTATTAGAAACTAGGATTTAGTGTCTGGTGTAACCGATAGATGACGCTAGTGCTTTAACCTGAAATAAAAGGAACGCGATTTTGTATGGATATTATCCATCCATGTCTATATCATCCTTGGCAAATAAGAACCGACCCAAAATAGTGAAGTGATAATAAAATCAAGTAAATTAAAAGGATGCGCCTCATCGCGGCTACCCTATTCAATATATTATTAAAAATACAAATTTTAATATTTGATATATTTGCCGATTTTACAAGTAGAATTGCGTATCGCACTACTCTCAAGACGTGTTAACCTTAAATTCCGAAAATTAATTAATTGAATTATGACAAGACTTTCATTGGTGTAATAATACATACATAGATCGCGTTATTTACCCATACTTGTTTAAATATGGCAAGAAATTATATCAAATGTTTAAGTGTGAGGAACATACCCTCAATTTTATACTTGAAAAATGTTTGAACTTGAGGATCGGGATATCAATACGCACATTACCGTTGAGGTTACAATTGTTACAAATATGTGGCAAAAAAAATATATGTTCACTTTTGTTGAAAAGTGTGGATACGCTAGAGAGTTGATAAAGCTCCCTTTAAAGGTCTTGTATTTCTACTCTCAGAGACACAAGCTAAGTAACAAATCTATAACGGTAAATTGGTGTCATTATATTTTGTTGAGAAAATAAATAAATAAATATTCTGGGACAATCTTACACAAATCAACCTAGTCCCACGGTAAGCTCAATAAGGCTTGTGTTGTGGGTACTAGGCGACGATAGCCTTGTATGCTGAAATGGTTAAGAAAAGTATACTCTTGTATGCAGTTGTAAATGTTATAATTACTATAACGTAAGTATTAATTTACAAGTAACCGTACTGTATTAAACTTATAGTGGCGGAAAGACGAATTCTCGGAAAGATCTTGAGTCCAGTGAGTATGGAAGACGGTAGTGTCCGAGTCCGTAAAAATTCTGAAATTGAGGAGATAGTGGCTGCACCCAATATTATCGGCGAGACGAAGGCACACCGGCTCCGTTGGCTCGGCCACGTTGTCAGAATGGAGGAGGATCGCGGTGCTAAGTTGGCTTACATGGGTCGCATAGCAGGACGAAGGCCAATAGGTCGTCCCAGGTATCGCTGGGGCGATGCTGTGGAATCGGACCTGCGCGATCTCCAAGCCGTTAACTGGGGGGAGATTGCGCGAGACCGAGACAACTGGCGTAAACTTGTGTCGGAGGCCAGGACTCATTTTGAGTCGGTGCGCCATTAAGTTAGTTAGTACTGTACGGTTTTATCCTTTAACATTTGATACGAGTTACTTACTTTCTTATTAACTTGATACATGCTTGATACGCAACTGTATACAAGCGCACAGTTCTTAAGTTTCGTTTAAAACGAGTATTTCTTATAAGTGCTATTGAAGTACAATATTTTCCTTTAGACAGTATTCTAGTAAAATTTTAATGATAAGATAGGCATGACGCCTGCGCAAGGATGACATGCTCATTTGGGAAAGCGTTCCACATTTTGACTGGCACATAAGACTTCTCAAACACTGCCTGCGCAAGGCTGACTATCCTTTTGAGTAAGGAGCCCACAATCGCGGCAACATTATTTATTAACTGCCTCCTGGGCATTAATTTTGATTTATAATAAAATTTACTGTGACCACCTGCGCAAAGGTGTATAAAAATATGATAGTCATATCATTATTATTTTGAATCTGCTTTCTAATTATTGCGACAAACTGGTATAATATTCAGCCTTCGCAAGGCACATTATTAAATTTATAATTTGGTTGGGCAATGAGGATAAACGCGCACATTGGTTATGGTTTGGAAATTTCTAATCCATACAGTCTATGTTACTGTTACCGAGTCTCTAGAGACTAGACCTCAGAAAAGCGTCAGAAATGGTTCCAATATAACAGTTAATATGGACCATTTATAATCTAAGGGTTTTTATCCTTATTAGCCTATAGCTAGAGAAATACTATTCACAAATTACTTTCGGGGTAATTGGACCTCATCAACACTGAGAAGTATGTAAAAGGCAAAAGACCCTAACCTGCGTAAGGTGTATTGTTTAATCAATATGAATCTGCAGATAAGCAGTCTAAAGCGGACAAATTCATTATACGTCACAGTCGGAACTAACCGACGACCATATTTACAGCTTCAGATGAACGTTCATGCGTCCTAGTAACATTTTCTTTTGCTTATCATATAATGTGGTCATGGTGGTGAAAAGGTTAAAGCCATTGTTTCGCCTCCCAAATATAACTGATTAAATTAAAGCATATAATGAATTGATATTTCAACCTGTCCTCGATGCAGGGAAACTATCATGCTGCTGCGTAGGCAAGCATGTTGAAAACCGAAATGTACAAAAATGCCCCTACAAGGGTTTGGCAACTTACTTGCAAATATTTTGAGACTCTACTTATAATATTTTGGTATTGTAAAAAAACAAAAAATTGCAGGTAGTTAACAGGTTTCTGTGATCCGTCCATGTACAAGTGTTGCCATTGCCATGAGCACACACGGACTTTATTTAATCTGTTATTACTAAAAAAGACATATAATACCTCGTTTGAATGGTTAAGACATCATGAGTACACATACTATGTAATGCTCTTAAAACTAACTTGTAATGGTTTGGGACGGGAGTTTCAGATCCTACAGGCAAACTCCCTCAAAAATCTGAAAACTAAACGGTCTTGCCCAGAACTGGAGCCTTCTTTTCTACAGCAAAGAGTGCCAACAAAGCAGTCTCTGGTTAACAAACACCTCATTCAACGAAGTTTTTAGTGCTTTTAAATCTAAGGTTTGCATAAAACCAGTATTGGGTTGTTTCTGATTAAATATAGTGATCAATTGGAAACATGAGTTGCAATAATTTAAGTACTTGAGACTCTTGGTCTTTCTTAACCATTATTTAATAGTAACAACAACCTGGGCAATTGTGAATAAACAAAATTAGGAGCAGTCAAGCTACCGAAATCCAGTGTTAATCTTAGCTGAAGGATAGTTTAACTTGTTGATATAAATACAAGTATCCTATATCACTGCTTAGCTTAATGCTATATGTTTCCATTACCATTACCAATATTGTTTGAAAATAACTATAGTAAAAATCGCAAGTGATTTCAAAGCAGCAGACGTAGTCCACCAAAAAAAAAAAAAAAAAGAAAAAAAGAAAAAAGATACACGGCACATGGAGTGTCGTAAGCGGAGACGACGGTTATGAAAACTATGAAATGACAAGTGACATCGATATGGAGAAGAATTAGAGAAATGGAGTATTTACACTGTGATAATTGTGTTAAGGAAAAGTAATCTGGATAATCCACAAATTATGGGAATTGTATTTACGTTAATACATGTATCCAAATTAAAACAATATTAATCTATTATTTAAATCTACAAATAAAAAAATAAAATAAAAAAATAAAACAAGAAAGGGATGTAGTGTATAGTTGTCTCGAGTACATATGGCAGTAGGCGCCCGACCGTGACAGAGGGCGGACGTGCGGTATGTATTGACGAGCCAACAGGAAATAAGATGAAAAGTCAAGGACATTACATATCTCATCTAGGAGACTTATCGAACTACCTATAGGTACAGTGTCATGGGCTGTCCTACTATTATTTATGTAGGTCCATTCATTAATTGGCGTCAAACATTTTTTGAACAATTAAATACGATTTTGACAGTTCATTTTATTTTAGTGTAAATATCAATACTAGTACATAATTTAAAAATGATTGAAGGTCTCCTACATCATGATGATCGTAGCGTAGCTGCCCATATTTACTTTGGAACAATCCTTCCTGTATGAAGTGTGCGCTGAATTGTTTAAGTCCAGTCCAGCGCGAGGCGAGGCGCACGCCCCCTGCACTAATGAAGTTTGAACACATGCATAGCGTAATGTTTGAGAGTACCTATGTTGTCGACGACAAGGTTAAAATTGCCAACCGCGAACATCGGAAATCGACATTTCGTTTTTGTCTCACTATCATTCTTGTCCATTCGTGTGATTGAAAGGGAGATAATGAAATTCGATGTGGGAGTTTCGAGGCCTAAATTAATTTGGTGAATCTCTTTGACAAGTTCACCCCGCCCGCCGCCGGCTAATCGGGTTACGGCGTCCGCTGCAAGCATGGTTGGTTGGTATAAAGCGGGTAGGGTAAACGCTGCAGTAAGTGAATTTATGTAAGGTCAACCGGGAAAACTGCGTCAGTTGAGGTACGCCTTTTCTCCTATAACGAGAAGAGGTACAGTCAACTCCAAAATATGTTCAAAATTGTATAGGAGGTACCTACATATTTTAGACGTTGACTGTGAAGGTGAAAGAATACTTCAGACGATCCATCGTCAAATGATTTGGCGTAACTAAATCCTTGTTAAAATTGCGGCTAACTCTATATCCAAATTGTTTTAATTGTAGAACAGGCTCATTGAAATCGACACACGCAATTTCCCCGGTTGACCTTAGGCACAGGCATTTTTTTCAATGTTTGTATTTGATTTAATAACAAATTATTGTATGAGGGGAATGCCCCAATTTAAAAACGTGAAAATGTTTTTATTTAATAGTTGGGTAGATAAGTAATAGATGATATACTGATTTAAACTTACACGATTTTGACTCATTATTTTGACAAAAACGGGACTTAATCGCATACACTTACTTGTATTATTTTCCTGACGTTTCGAGCGTGCCGTAACGCTCGTGGTCGCAGGCAGACTGACGAGGAATTGTATCAGCATCTCCCAGCTGCGCGGGTTTTTCGAACTACCCGCAGTTGGTCTAGATTATGCACATTGACGCTAGGGTTGTCACTTTACCTACACACAATACTCACGACATCTGGTGGTTTGGAAATTCAAGTATTTTCACGCTTACATATGCTGATCACTGGATTCCACGAAGACGAGATCCCCTGTCCCTCGTTCTGGTTGAAATTCTTATGCTTCCTAATTTCAATAGCCTCTCGTAGTTTCCTGCCCTGCTATAACGAAGACGTTCTGTGGAGAGGACTTTTAGATTATGGAGCTCAATTCAGTGGTTTGGTCCAGATTCCAACAAATGTTCGGCTACAGCAGACTTGTTTATTTGCCGATTTTGACTGCTGTGATATGTTCCCTGACCCTTTCCGCTATTGTGCGTTTGGTTTCCCCAATATAGGAACTACCACAGCTACAATAAATCTTATAAACGCCCGGTGTTTGATAAGGGATAACATCCTTAGCCCACCTTAAATGCCCCGACACCCTGGATAACGGCATGTATACGGTTTGTATAGAGTACTTCCTTAGTACTGTACCTACAAAGTGACAACCCTAGCGTGAATGTGCATAATCGAGACCAACTGCGGGTAGTTCGAAAAACCCGCGCAGCTAGGATATGCTGATACAATTCCTCGGCAGTCTGCCTGCGACCACGAGCGTTACGGCACGCTCGAAACGTCAGGAAAATAATAAAAGTAAGTGGACGCGATTGAGTCCCGTTTTTGGTAAAATAATAATAGATGATACGTACGAATTAGTTAATACGGTACGGCAAATAAGTCATGGTACATAGAGACAGAGATTATGGCTCTCAAAGATCCCCATTTTACCCACCTGTGAAGCCTGTTTATAGTGTTTATCTCATCAGGGAACGCGTTAGATTGAATAGAGCCAAGCGAAAGAACTGCAGCCATCTACAATTCCGCATTGTCTACGAGAGTACAAGCTACGAGAATGGCGCCCCGTTTAGCACGCATATAACAATTAGACGTTTCATTAATTATAATGATATTTTTTTAAATAAAAACTACAACAGTTTTTTAAGAGGACTATTAAATGTTCCTTTTATGAATTTGTCTGTGGGGTGGTTTTTCAGATAACATCGTGACAGAGTGGTCGAACCACAGAGAACCTCCTATAGAGTAATAATGTTGCTCATTTTCTTCGCGGCCCGAGTCACCAAGTCTTGCGGAAGGCGTGAGGGGCGGGTGGGTGATAGCGGCGCTGCGATTGGTCGTTTCAAGGACCGCGCGCTATCACCAGGTTGCGTAGTGATGGGACACGTGTACTACAAGTAAACGGTACTGTACCGTGCCGTACCATGATTTGTTGTTGTTAACTGAGGTATTTACTGTTTACTAAATTGGTAACAAATAACAATAATGCAATATGTATAGGTATTTGCCTACTTTAAAAACGTACCAATAAATTGCATCTAGTCGCCTTATCTACACACACGGCAGTGTGTCCGCCAAGTTCGAGCAAAAAAAAGCGACACACCGGCCGTGGGTTATATTACACGAACCATTTCGGGCCAATTTCGACCACCCTATAACTCAAAACATATTTTATCTACGCATATGAAATTTCGAGTGTCTGTTGACATCCCCTTAATTGTCTAGAATACAAAATTTCATTATTCTACCTATAGCAGTTCTTGAGATATTGACGTCAGAAAATCGCTATTTTTACTATACACTCACTCACTGACTCACTGACTCATCAAAAACCTAGACCACTTCCAATGGTCGTACTGACTTGAAATTTGGCATGGAGATAGGTCTTAAGGTCAAAGTAAAGGGAAAAATCTGAAAACGGCCAAGTGTGAGTCAGTTTTAAAAATAGCGAAGGTGTAACTTTGTTCTACTATGAAGTCATAATGAACTAAATGGGTCTATCTTCCAATGGTCGTACCGACCTGAAATTTGGCTCGAAGGTTTGTCTATAGGTCGAAATAAAGTAAAAATCTGAAAACGGCCAAGTGTGAGTCAGTTTCGAAAACAACGAATGTGTAATTTTGTTCTACTATAAGTAGGTATCGAGTGGAAATGAGATAAGACTTATTTAAATTTAGGTACATACCAATTTAAGACAATACATGTTTGTCTTAAAGACAAGAACAATAAAATTGTTCACCACTCTGTGTGTGTCTGTTGCGGGAACCGAACCCACGATTTACGAAGTGCAAAGCAGGTCACTAGGTACACTAGGTGCGCTAAATCAGTCAAACAAAAATGAAAAGACTATTTTTTCTCGCATAGTCTAAATAATTTCTAATTTTACAACTAATAAAATCGCAGATTCAAGAACATGGAAATCATATATACTCTAAGATGGAATTATATATACTACTGCCCATCTCACACTCCGATACGCCACGGGATGAGATGGGATGGTGCACTTCTAGGGCTACATAATAGGCCACCAATTATAATACCTACTGGTAGGTAGGTATTACCAAGTTATTAATTATCTATGTAGGTAGCGTACTTACAAACAGAATAAAGTACGTTATTGATGTATGTAATTATATGTAAGTAGGTACATTTTATAGGTGTAGGGAGCCAGTTTATTTGTAAAAATCACCTATAAATAAATAGTAAAATAGAATTAGACGCTTAGTATAAAGGGTTATAGTATAAAGTACATACCTAAGTGGAATGAGACATTTCCTAAAGCAAAAGTGATAAAAAAATAATAAAGAACCTACACCTAACAAAAATAAATGAAATCCCATCAAAAACATAAATGTGAAAGGCTGCCAAGTTCGATACTATGGGAATGCTTCGCCTATAAAAGAAGTGAGATCTGAATAAGTACCAAGTTCCATAAAAATACCTCAAATCATAAATAGTTATAGGAATGCACACTTGATTTCCAGCAGTTTTTAAGGTACATTTTGAATAAGTATCATGTTACATAGAAATTATAATAAATTATTAAAATTATAATAGTCAGAGAAACGCACACCGGTTTTTTTTAGCAGTTTCCTGATAACATTTATTATTTTCAGTACTTTTTAATGATGTAACTTGGCAAGTTTTAATAGAAAATTATATACTTGACACATTGCAGCCCAAAGGTGTCGATTCATTGCATTGAAAAGGTGTGTGGTGTGTGAAAACTTGCCAAGTAACATCATTAAAAAGTACTGAAAATAATAAATGTTATCAGGAAACTGCTAAAAAAACCGGTGTGCGTTTCTCTGACTATTATAATTTTAGGTATTTCTATGTAACGTGATACTTATTCAAAATGTACCTTAAAAACTGCTGGAAATCAAGTGTGCATTCCTATAACTATTTATGATTTGAGGTATTTTTATGGAACTTGGTACTTATTCAGATCTCACTTCTTTTATAGGCGAAGCATTCCCATAGTATCGAACTTGGCAGCCTTTCACATTTATGTTTTTGATGGTAGACTAATCTGAAATTACCTTATCTGTGCATTGAAAGTACTTTTAGAAGCAACGCTCATGTGACACCCCTTAAAATTTGAAAGCAACTCCCATGTGACACCCATTGAAAGTGTCTTCTAGAAGCAACGCTCATGTGACACCTCTTAAAAAATCTGAAAGCAACTCCCATATGACACCCATTGAAAGTGTCTTCTAGAAGCGACGCTCATGTGACACCCATTAATAGTTCCTTAAAGCCACTCCTATGTGACACCCATTGAAAGCGCCTTATAGAAGCAACGCTCATGTGACACCCATTTAACTTGTCTCATGGCAGTAACGCTCATGTGACACCAATTAAAAGTTACTTAAAACAACTCTCATGTGACACCCATTGAAAGTATCTTCTAGAAGAAACGCTCATGTGGCACCCTTAATACCCATATTTATTATAACTATATGAAGAAAAAAACTACCGACTGAATAAATCTTTAAATTCTACCAACTACTCAAACTAAAGGAAAAAAGAAAATAAAACAAAGATCTCCTGTTTTCCATTGTATTTCGTAAATTTGGTAAGTCGAAAGTACGTGGTGCCGGTATATAAGTCCGGTACACATCATCCGCACATCACTATCGTACACGTGCTTCCGTAAGAAAGGAATAGCACATTGCATTCCTAACATGATAAAAAGAGACGGCCATACTAACTACTTCTCATTTGCCCAATTCAAATGAACTCCGCTGACATGAAACATATTTCAGTAAAAAAATGATTTTGAAGTAAAAGTGGAATGTAAGTCCGACTCTTTTGATTATTAACATTTAAAAACATTTGCCACACCACATTACACTACAATATGCCAGGATTTTGAATAGTTTTCATACGTATTCAATTTTTATCTTGCATACACGCACACTACGTGCAGGTCTAAAACATGGACGCAACTGAACGGCACGGCAGACGGCCGCGCAATTTATAAGTCGTTTTACTCCAATGAGTGGTGACCCCAAGTCACCTTGTAAGGCTTATCTAGTGGTTACCTTATCTGTGGGTCGAACTAATTTAGAGGGGCAAGCTTAAGTTTTACCAATCTGTCACGGTGTTCTATTAAAAATTTATACTTGCAAAAGGAATTGACACATTTTGTATTAATTAGGTATTAAAACAAATTTTTCGACAAGTGTCTTTACAAAAGAAAAATACAAACATGTCGAGACCAGATGAAAGGAAATTAATTGTCAGTAAAAAAGGAGGACGACCCAAATTAAAAAAATGTTAGGAATGTAAGATTGTAAGCTACATTACACATACCCGCAGGTTCGTCTGCGTCGCCAGGGAGTTGTGTGGGGCGCCGCCGCCGCTGCCGCTCTTCTCGGTCGCCGGGGACTTCCGGTCCCGGTCCCGGTCCCGGTGCGGCGGCGCCAGCGCCTGCGTCACTGAGTCCCATGCTCATGCCGCCGGCAGCTGCACATAGCGGACATTTTTATATAAATTTTATACAAAGCGGGTCCGGTGACTTCAAATACACCTTTGAATTTCCTCACTATGTTTTCCTTTACCAAAAAGTGATTGGTAGACATCAAATGATATTTCATGAGTTCCGAAAAACTCATTGGTATGAGCTAGGGTTTGAACCCGACACCTCCTTAATTTTGAAATAATAAAATAAAATTAAACATGGCTTTTTAATACTCGTAGTGCAGTACAGTCAACTAAGAAACCCTTATAGTTTAAGCCATGTCCGTTCGTCCGTCAGTGATCGGGATCGAAAGCTGAAATATGGTATGAATAGGGCTGCCACGTCTGGGTTTCCCCGGATTTGTCCTAGTGTGGAGGCCGTCCGGGGGGGTTTTAAAAAAGTGTCCGGGGAAAACCCGGACAATGAGGCAGAATCAAAAGATACAGTCGTTTATGCTGCAAATTTTAGAGTTTTTCGGCATTCGCAAAACCTACGGGGCACTTCCCGTGAACTCAGAAAATTTGGCACGAAGCAACGTCATATAGCATAGACAATGGAAAAATTACAAAAAGTAGACCTATAAACTTATATAGATGTCATATACAAAGGAAAAAGTGACCTAGGCCTCCGGTGCCCAGGGCTGGGATCGAACCAGCGTCTTCTGCATTCGCGGCAGACGGCTTTACCACTTGGTTAAGTGGTAAAGGCGTCTGCCGCGAACGCAGAAGACTCTGGTAACAGAAAGTAGCCAATTATTCATATACTTACGTATTATAGTTGCCGAGTAAAATTCCTGTGACATACGTAAACTTAGGGTTCCGTTTTACCGCTACGGATGGAACCCAAAAAAAAATTAAATCATGAAATCATAATAATAAATTTTATACGAAGTACATACAAAAGTAGAAATAACAAGAACATTTAAACATTAAAAAAAAATCGTTTCAAACCATTTTAACTTATACGTGGTACAGTTACCGGCAATAGTATCTTCCTACATGAAGGCCGCAAAAAGATGTGAGACGCTCTTATGGCCCTACAAATAAGAGCGTGTCACATATTTTTGCAGCTTTCGTGCACAGTAGGAAGATACTGTTGCCGGTGACTGTACCAATTTCCGCGTCGTTCGTCCGCTAGTTGTAGCTGTTCTAATTTCCTGCGCAGTTCAATATCGGGTGAATAAAAAAAAAAAAACTTATTGGATCTACAAGACATTTGCAACATACATTTCATTATGCATGGTTCTGCCTACCACGGTTTATATAGCTATCTAGGTAAGTACCTAACGCGATTGTCTTATTCATATTTAGAGGTTTAGTTTGTACAAGTTAATGGAAATATGTACTGTAAATATTTAGGCACTATTGATTACATTACACGAAGTTAACACGTTATTTTAAATAATACATATTAATAACGATCATTGTTATTTCATGAATATTCTGTATATTTACCTACCTTATTAAAATGCGAAGAGCTGGGCGATTGATCCTTTAAATTGTGTTTATATAGTAAAGTAACTGAACTAACTATTATTTATAGCTGTAATAATTAGAATATTAGGTAAGTAATATGTATTTATATATCACGATAGTACGTGACGCAACAGGACGATGCACAACGGGCGAGTCCTGCAGCCCGACTGCCACAGGTGACGGGCTGCACTCCGAGCCCTGCACTCCCCGCCGGTGCAGGGCTGGAGCCTCCATCCGTCTCTATCGTTCTTGTTACATTCAGGGGCCATAGACTGATTCAGTCGAACTTTGAAAATAGACCCCAGGGTACCATATCACTCGCGTGTTTGGCGCGCAGCGGAGTCGAGACAAAAGTGCAAACCGATACCAAAAGCGGTATGTAATTCATAGTTGGTTAGATTTGTAGTAGTTGTTGAAGGTTCCACAAGGAGGTATTTATTTTATTAAAAACTTAATAATATTTGTGTAAAGTTTTTTTTTCCTTGCCCAGCGAATTAGTATCGCCATCTAGCGAGGCAACGCAGCCAGCCTTATGGGCGTCTTGCCAAGTGGCAGTGATATAGGGGACTTTTGTATATATACTAATTAATAAAATGTAATTTAAAAATGTAATGTATGTAAAATGTATTTTGTATTTGTGTATTATTGGTACACTAACAATAAGCTATATAGCTTAAATAGTGTACCGATCGATTTTAAGTTAGGTCTAATTATGCAAGCTCCAATACTGCAGCACTTAAATTGAGTGACTTGATTCACACACAATTGGGCCTCTGTTATTATTCCCCATAAATCTGTAATGTTTGCTGATGACATATCAATATAATTTATTGTGTCATCCAAAAATAACCAAGATATTAATGATCATGAATGTAAACTCTATGTCACATAAGAAATTGTTACGAGTATAAAAGGGGTCGAAACACACAATTTGAAAAATAATATTACTAAAACCAACTATGTTCAATTTAAATCAATAAACAGCGATAATGTTATGCTTAATTTACACTACGGAACTAACAAAATACAAGAAATGCACAGTGTTACATTTCTTGGATTAATTTTAGATAAACATTTAGACTGGGAAGTTTAAATAGGACAAGTTCGTTGTAAATTAAACAGATTCGTTCATGCACTACGTAGGAGATGCACATCAGGTTTAAATGCTGCTTTAACCGCATATCATGGATATGTTAGTTCAGGGTAAGTAATAGAACGTATACGAATTTATGCTATATTGATAGTAACATATAAATTCAATCTATATAATTTCAATTTGTATAACGTGCATGAAGTATAATGTACAAATTGAATAATCACAAAATATATAATTGACTAATGTATAATGAACTTCACAAATAATATCGTAGTATAACGTCGAAATAATCTGTTCAAAACAGATATCATACATAAATTATAAACGCCTACCACTTTTAATTGGCAATGAGTCTTGTAACTGATATTTATTGCGAAATTATTTTATGCATAATGTGTGTGGGTAAGGTGACAAATTTAATGAGCATTTCTTGTCTGTTATAAAATTACAATTTTAAAGTATATAATAAAAGTATATGTATGTTTAAATAAACTATTTTTTTGTTGAATGTACTAAATTGTTTTTTTTTTCAAACCCTTCCCTATAACCTAACCTATTTTCCTGGTAGCAGACTGCTACTAGCAGTTTTCTTTTTGTAGGGGGACGCAGTTCTAACCTAACCTACTTTCTGGGTAGTATTTTTTTTGTGGGGGGGTCACAGTTCCAACCTAACCTAACCCACATTCCTGATAGCGGTTTTCTTTTTGTGGGGGTCGCAGTTTTAACCTAACCTAACCTACTTTCCTGGTAGCAGTTTTCTTTTTGTGGGGGTCGCAGTTCTAACCTAACCTAACCTACTGTCCTGGTAGCAGTTTCCTTTTTGTGGGGGTCACAGTTTTAACCTTTTTTTTTTGTGGAGGGTAAAATGCATTACGCATACCGCCCGGATGCAGGGGACTGACCCGAGTGGTTATGTGGGACTCCTTGTTATGGGCTAATGAGACCCCAAGTCTACCCACTAAAAACCCCCCCGTCTTTCGCCTCTGTGCTGTAGCAGTGGGCTGCAGGAACGCTCGCGCTTTACTTCTACAGCACCACCAGCACTACTCCGTTTTGTGGAGCACCATCTCCGGAGGCCAGCTTGTTCGCCTCGTTCTCTATTGGGCCGTATCTAGTATGGCTGTCCTCTCAGGGACCCCGTATGGAATGGATGGCAGGCGTCGCCGGCGCCATGTGGTCGTTCCAGCCACTGGGACATGACTGGCCGAATCGCCTCGATTGTCCGAACGCCTGCGCTTGGTTGCGCTAGCCGGTTTACCCACTCATCAATTGCCTCACGAGAGAGCTCTTCGCGTTTGGCCTCAATCTCACGCGGTGCTGGCCAGAAATCCCGAGCCCGCGCCTCCTCACGCCAGGTGAAAACTGATGCAAGGGCTCTCGCGTCCAGATCCCACGGTAGGGACCCAGCTAGAACGCATGCAGCCTCCCCTGAAATCGTCCCATAGCCCCGTATTGACCTTATCGCCATCACTCGTTGCGCTTGACGCAGTCGGGTGATGTTCTGTCTGCTAAGGCAAACAGCCCACACTGGGGCTCCGTACAGGGTCATGGAACATATCACTCCCGAGTATAGACGCCGGCAAGACGCTTTCGGCCCCCCGAGATTCGGGAGCAGGCGCCCGAGTGCACCAGCCGCACCCAGAAGCTTCGGAGTCAGCCGCTCAAAGTGGGCCTGGAAGGACCAGCGGCTGTCTAAGGTGATGCCTAAATACCGCATCGTTGGTTGAATAGCAATCCGGACACCCCCTACAACTATGTGAGCCCCGCCCCGGGGCGCCCTCCTGGGCCCGTGGAAACAGATGGCCTCCGATTTGTTTAGGGCAACCTCCAAACCTATTCGTCTTATTTTGCCAACTATATGGGCTACAGCCGCCGTGGCGAGAATAGAGGCTTCTCTGAAAGAGGTCCCCCGCGCTGTAACAAGGGTGTCATCCGCGTAGCACACCAGGTTGACCCCACGCAGAAGAGCTCCACGCAACACCCAATCATATCCGATGTTCCACAGGAGTGGCCCCAACACTGACCCCTGTGGGACACCGCACACCATTTCCCGTCGCCCCCACTCAGGCTGCCCGGGGAAGGCCACGAACCGCCGCAGCAGGTAGGCCTTCACTATTCGGCTTAGATGGTGGGGCACCTGGTGGTACAGGAGCGCCTCGTGTATGCAGTCCCAGGGGAGAGTATTTAAATGCGTTGGCAATGTCTAACGAGTCTGCCAAGACTACCTCACCCTGGGACGCTGCGTCCTCCGCTAGTTTCTTCACCCGAAGAATTGCATGCACTGTTGAGCGGCCACTGCTAAATCCATACTGGCAGTCAGCCAGGTCCGGCCCGTACGTCGTTACAGTTCTAACCTAACCTAACCCACTTTTCTGGTTGCAGTTTTCTTTTTGTGGGGGTCGCAGTTCTAACCTAACCTAACCTACTGTCCTGGTAGCAGTTTTCTTTTTGTGGGGGTCACAGTTCTAACCTAACCTAACCAGGCGCGGATCCAGGATTTCGTTCAGGGGGGGCACTTTCCAGAATTTCATTCAGGGGGGGGCACTTTCCAGGATTTCTTTCAGGGGGGGGGCACTTTCCTTTACAAAAAATCTCGCGGTCCGCACCTATGGACCCCGTAGTATACGAGGTTTGCGTTCCAGGGGGGGGCAATTGCCCCTGTTGCCCCCCCCCCCCCCCCTGTATCCGCGCCTGAACCTAACCCACTTTTCTGGTAGCAGTTTTCTTTTTGTGGGGGTCGCAGTTCTAACCTAACCTAACCTAGATTGTTATTTCAAATGTTCAGACTAATTGAAAATAGACATTTAATACATTATACCTAACGTTAGTATACTTTTTGAACGTTTGTAAACTGAAATTATACCAAAAGTGCGTATTCATTATGTTACGCATCCGTTAGTTCAGTGTTAAGGTATGGGCTTATATTGTGGGAACACACTCCATCAGCCTCTAAAATTGCATTCTCTTGTATTCCCGAGTCGGTATTATATTCTAATCACTGCTTTGTCATGTGCATGAATATCTTTAACAAGCATCCAAAATGTATAAAATACCTTCTACGTGATAAAATATATAACAGTATAAATAAAAAAAAACAAACATAATAATAAAATAAAATAAAATGCATTTATTTCAGACTCAAGTGTCCATAGTTTGTTAGTAACAAGACTACTTAAATAACTATATTAGTACCTAAACCTAAGTGAAGCGAGGACCAGTGCCTGACTAGGCCACAGTCATACCTCCCCGCTACTACGCTCAGGAGGCTGTGGCGGCTGTCGCGGACCCTGCGGAGCGTCGCGGCGCAGCGCTTGCGCAACGTCGCATGAAAACCGTCAACGTGCGCGTCCGCGAACATGCCAGATGCGCTGCAATGCAATACCGCGGCAGCCGCAACAGCACCCTGAACGCGTCATTATATTGAACCCGATATAAATGACTACCTCTCTCAAGGTATAAATATAAACTTAAATTAGTTCTTAAGATTTTTGCATCTACCTGTATAGAGTACAAATAGCAGAATAAGCAGCCCACTGTCACCTACCACCTAATGACTCTAATTTACCAACGTATTCTTTGCAAATAAATGACATACATACATACAATACAATAGTCTCTAGTTGGGCACCAGCAAGTGAGTGATGAGCTCCCGTCACCCGCGCGGCGTGAGAGGGAGACAAACTGTAATTTCCTAACAACGAGAGTGACAATGATGTAATGATTGTTAATATAGATAAACTTGGAAATAAATTTGGAAGTATTTTTTGTTCTCATTATGTTAGAGTATAACCCACCCATAGTAAAAATCATTGGGTACAACAGGATTCTTTGGCACAGCAAATTGCCGATATTTACCTAGTGCCGATTTCGAAGTCATGGCACAGTAAGGTAGTATTATTACTCATTACACTAATTTGACAGCTCTTGTCATACAAAGTTGCTTACAATGTATGCCAGGAGCTGAATAAAAAATGCTGATGAATGCGACTCATTCGCGCCCGTATAACCGTTATGAATCACAGCCTGTGGAGGTTTATAGGTAGGTATCACAGAGCACCAACCTTTTAGTGCGTTAGTCGCGTTTATGATAGAGGCGCCCTTGTCTATGGTTTCTATAGGAATCGGCCGTGTCAGTATATTTGACATGTTATTGTCAGAAGTGACAGAAATGACTATTAAAAGTGCTGGGATATGAGTAACTCATATCAATGTTTCTAGATGCAGATAATAATTAAAAGTAACGGCCTCTTAGCCCAGTTGGTAGTGACCCTGCCTACGAAGCAGGAGGTCCCGGGTTCAAATCCTGGTAAGGGCATTTATTTGTGTGTTTATCACGAATATTTGTTCCTGAGTTCTATGTATCTAAGTATATATTTATCTATATAAGTATGTATATCGTCGCCTAGTACCCATTACAAGCTTTGCTTAGTTTGGGACTAGGTTGATTTGTGTAAGAATGTCCCCAAATATTTATTTATTCATATTTAAATATGTGCAGATAATTTCCATTCTTATCTTATCGTATCATACTCATCTCGCTATGACTCTGCATTTTGCAGAGATCTGAAATATTACAACGTTTAATCGATAGAATTGTTAAATATATTTAAAAACAACCGCCAAAGGGTCTTCTTATATTTTTTAAATGCTTAAAGTGTATATCAGCAAGGTATGTATCAGCGCTTATGTGGGAGTACTCGAACTACTCGAGCAGAGAGAGACCAATATGTCTCTTTATAATAGGCATGATGAATTGTTTTCATGTATGGTATCAATCGATTCGTTTTGTTGTGAGGATCAAATGTCTATATGGGGCTTGGAAAAATAATAAGTAAGGAAGCGTAATCAACGCTCAAAATGTGCTCCACTTTCCTGGTGCCAAAGTGGGCGGACCTTGTGACAGCGGTGCCCTAATGTCATGTCAAACATTTTGAATGTCATGTCGTCAAAATATTAGTTTTTTCGGCCCATGAAATTTCGGTA
This sequence comes from Pammene aurita, assembly GCA_947086415.1. Taxonomy (NCBI): domain Eukaryota; kingdom Metazoa; phylum Arthropoda; class Insecta; order Lepidoptera; family Tortricidae; genus Pammene; species Pammene aurita. The sequence continues at coordinate 55,294,466 of OX352290.1, read as the reverse complement.
ATATATCGGTATTAAAATGCCGGCTTGTGCCGTGCATTGGTGCAGGAGCCACACAGGCGCCAAAGATGATGAATTTAAACATCGGTATCAACGTTCGAAACTCATGGCACTCGGTAAGGGTAGCAGAAAAAGAAATACATTTGAATATTTTATTAATAATATTGTTTAATTTATTTTTTATTTTCTCAATTATACTGCGGTAAACTGTACATATGTGACGTTTTCAACTCAAAGGCACATCATTGTCAGGTGTTAATAGAGTTTATTTCTAAATATTTTTGTATGGCAGTAACGCCTTATTGACAACCGACAATGATGTACCCTTGAATTGAAAACGTCACATATACATATATAAATACGTCATAGAACCTTAATACTCAGTTTAGGTACATTCGAAAAATAATACATGCCAAATAGGTAACGATTGTCAATTTAATTGTCACGCAAAATAATATGTGCTGAATCTACAACGTCAAATAATAGTTTATCGAAACACTCACAACTGGAAATTAGCATTAATAAAATTAACAAGTCCCAACCCAAATCCGTATTAGACTGAGATAATGGACTTAACGCAATATCCTGATTTTATATTTATGGATGAAGGTGCGTGCTGTATTATTTGCAAGATTAATATTAAGAAAAAAAAATACAACATAGATCAACACATACAATCAAAGTCTCACCAAACTAAACTATATGAGTCATCCTGCCATTTACAGGATATAACACGAGGCAACGCTGATTTCGAAATTAAAGACGATATGTTATATTGCAAATTGTGTCATTCGACATTATTCCCATCTAAATCTAGTATCGACCACCATCTGTAAACTGATTTACACAACAGATCCCACAATAATAATGCACAAAAACAGTTCAATAAAGATTTAACAGAATTCATGGTTTCTTCGAATGTAACTTGCTCAAAACTAGACAACCCTAAATTTAGAAATTTTATAGAAAACCTTCTAAATAATAAATATGGAAACGATATTAGTGTGCCGAGTGAAACAAAAATACGAGTACATTGCTTACCTGAACTGTATGACAAAAATAAAAATGAAATCAGAGAAGAACTGCAAAATAAAATGATTTATCTCAGTGTTGATGAAACGTCGGATTCCGTAGGAAAAAAAGTGGCAAATGTTGTAATCGGAGCTCTAGATGGAACTAGTACCCAGTCACATCTATTTGCATCTAAAGTATTACAGGCGACCAACCATTCGACAATAACTGAACTCGTCAACGAAACTCTTGAAGATCTTTGGGGAAACCAATACAATGAACACTTGGATAAATTATTATTTTTTATAACTGATGCCGGATCGTACATAGTAAAAGCAGCTAAAAATCTTATTCGGCAATATGAAAATATGACTCATTTAACTTGCATTGCACATGGATTTAATTGAGTCGCAGAAATAATTCGAAATCTTTACCCTGCCACAAACAGTTTCATTGACTATAAAAAAAAATTTCGCAACGCTCCTTCAAGGACAAAATTATTTCGAGAAATGTATGGAAGTATTCCTCTTCCACCCCGACCGGTGATAACCAAGTGGGGCACATGGTTAAATGCTGCCTCATATTATCACAAACATTATGATAAAGTAAAATCTGTCATCGACGCCTTAAATCCGCGTGAAGCAAGTGCAATTGCTAAAGCGAAGAAAATATTCCGCAACCGGAATTTAAAAGCTGAGTTACTTTTCGTTACTTTTCTTTAAATATCGATTTGCATGGTTTGCAAAAAAAAATTTCAACGTTAAGATTACATCAAAAGGGCAGGAAAGTTTATCTTAAACTAAATAATATGTTAAAGAAAAACCCTGGTTATAAGACTATACAAATTATAAACCAACTATCTAAAAACAAAGAGGTTTAAATCCCAGCAAGTGTAAATATTATATAATGCGTGCAATATTTTCAATACTTGACACACCTTCCTATAACCTCAGTCAGTGTGGAAAGGTCTTTTAGTCATTTAAAATGGATATATTCTTACAGACGTCAAGGATTGATAGCAAAATCCATGGAATAAATTTTAGTAATCTATTCTAACCTTTAAAACATTTATACTTAGCGTCTTTTTTATTTATATAAAAAAAAGGTTAAAAATACTAAGTGTATTTATTTGTATTTGTTTTTCTGCCAACCGTACATTGCCATGAAATTCGAACGCTGATACCGATGTTTAATTGATGATATTTCTTTTCATCGGTAAGTAAATCACGCATAGATATTCTCATACATTACGGACTTCGTCGATGTTATGCAATATAAGTTTTGGAAAAGTAAACATAACTCATTTGAGGAAAAGTATAATGAATGTTCATTTATAAGTATTACCTAGTAGTAATAGCAGTGAGAAAGAAAGAAGAAAGAAAGAAAGAAACATTTTATTCTAGATAGTTAGGTTTCCGTTGTTAACAAAGAATCTTTTCAGTTTGTTTTTTTCGATATACGAGTACAGTATGGGTCCTTGGAATAAATCTTTATCAATATTATACTACTTTGATAATATTGAAATATCTCCCTTATACTCATATCCCACCAAAAACATAAATGTAAAACAGGAGAGCCAAGTTCAATACAAAAATTATGCTTGGTTGTAGGCTTCGCTGCAACAATAATGGAGATCTAAATGAGTTCCAAGTTCTATGCAAAATCCAAATATGTATTTATAGGAACAAAATAACATTATGAACAAGTATTAAACTCTATTTCTTTGCTTTATTGGATACCTATAACAATTGCTGTTATTTAAAAATGTGAGATCTTAAAGTAGGTTAGATTTGACTTGGCCAGTTTTTATCAGAATAAAAAAAAAATATATATGTTGAATAACTTTATAAAATTACTGATGTAATGAAGACTGGCCAAGTCAAATCTAACCTACTTTAAGGTCTCACATTTTTAAATAACAGCAATTATTAGAGGTACCCAATAAAGCAAAGAAATAGAGTTACTTTCATTAAATAATGAAAGATGAATAGAAGGCTTTCATATTATTCCTTATTCCAAGAACAATTAAATTTACCTATCTAAATATATAAAAGAAGAAACTGACTGACTGACTGGCTGACTGACATATCAACGCACAGCCCAAACCGCTGTTTCTAGAGATTCCACTAGGGGGTGCACTAAGAAAGGATTTTTCAAAATTCACCCCCTAAGGGGGTAAAATGGGGGTCCAAAGTTTGTATGGCGAATCAAGATTTGTTAGATTATTTTATTCGAAACTTCACAGGAGTATTTCTAACGATAAATGAGTAAACACGTGTTTCAGGTTTTTTGAAAATTCAACCCCTAAAAGGGGCAAATGTGGTCACAAAGTCTGAAAATCAACATGGGTATCGTATCCTTTTTGAGTACTTATAGTACGCGGGCGAAGCCGCGGGAAAAGGCTAGTATTACATAAGTAATGAAAAATGCACTAAAAAATTAATTATTAATTGATTGCATTATTATTTATCACGTGAACCCATTCACGTCAAGCTTAGGCGTATTTATCATACGTTAACTTGACATTTCAGTTATTTCATTTGAGTATCTTCTGTCCAATTAAACTTCATTGTCAAATTGATTTTGACCACTCACAACACGGCAACTTTTCTTATTGGTGAAATGGCATGAAACCTTTGCGGAATTAAGGTTAACACAAAAAAATATGCTTAAAGAATGAGTACTTGATTGGTTAATAAGACATAAGACATTTTAGTTTTGTAAACGTGAAAATGGGTCGTGTTTTTACATGAACTTTGCTTGCCTTTACTCGTCTTGATATTATATGTCGATGATATGGGGCCAATTAGGAACATGCATGATTTTTTTGGAAGACGTCATTCGATTCTATTTCCCTGTAGATTCAAATGTCTCTAATAAACCTACTATCTATGATAGCCCTGAAACGTCAAAAATGTGAAAATACGTTAGGCGTCTGCGCCGCGCTCAGAGAAATAAACCAATGGAGTGGTAATTGTCAGGCGTCCCCCTCTGCCAAAAGTACAAGACCACTGGTCGTAGCGGTTATATAAAACTAGTTGTCGCGCGTCAAACGCCATTCAATGAATGTCAGTCAGCGCGGAACGATCTGAGGTAAAAATGCCGAATTGCTGCGTGTTTTCATGTAAGAAAATATCTGAATTGTTTAGTTTACAGAAGGATAACGTTTCTTTTCATCTGTAAGTATAATTACGTCTAAATATCATCAAATAGTGCACGAAATTAGCAAAAAACTAAAAAATATTGTCAATCAAAAAGTGTTGCCACTTAATGGTACTACATCTACATTACGGTAATTTTTAAACTTGACTCGTCATAGTACATTGTACCATCGGGTTCATAATTGTATACCCAATTTATCAATGAAATCATTCATAAATTGGGTATACAATTATGAACACGATTACATCGAGGGAGGTAAGTAAAATATTGCAAACAAGAGTAATCGACTCCAGTGCGGCAGAAATACGTCCGCCATTACGTCATTCATTGTCAATGTTGTGACAGGTTAGGCAATACACTTAAAAGATACTCCGTGGGTTAGGCAGAGACCCATTCGGCATACAGCCATAATTGTAAAGCATTGCTCTGTTAAAAAAAGCAGTGTGTCTATGTGTGTGTGTTGTTATTAAATTGTTTCTAAACATATTTTAATCGACTTTTAAATTATTTAACTTACATATTGAAAAAATGAAAAGATTAACGTCAGTACTTCAAAGGTAAAACTCATTCACACGCATAGCTTTTTAAATTATATATGTCGTCGAGGACCGCCGAGGGCAGGGCAGTAAGGTGGTTTGGAACTCAAAAAACTGACACTATAAGGATAACCTAGCCTATAGCACATTACGCACGGACGCACGGTAATGAAATAAAACATAAACACTGGTTTAAAAACTGTATTGAATTCAAATCTTTTTAAAACCGTATTATGGGAAGGGCAATAAACTACTACTGGTTCGGAAAGGAGCCCCAAATGAGAAGAACTAGCGTAAGAAACTCAGCGTATGTGTGATGTACGGCACAATAGCTGAAATTTGTCTATGGTCTCAAAAATACAGCTACCATAAACACATTTCCGTTTTAATACACAAATTTCAGCTAGTGTGCTGAATTCCGCACTGAATTCCGCTCTAATGTGTGGCGCCCCTTAAGTGAAATATACTTGTAGATGCTTGAAATAACGATATTCCTGTTTAGAAATTAATTCGTTCCTTTATTTTCACCATACATTTTATGTAGCATTTTAATTTTGTATGGATTATATTTTATTTATTATAAGGTACGTTATACAAACTTAACCCCTAAATAGGCACTTTTAATTTCTGACTCTGGTATCACTTGGTAAGTTTTAGTGATGGGACAGCACAAAAATAAATGTCGATATTAACATTAGCAGTATGTTATACTTTTTATTTATAATAGAAAATGAAGAAGAGATAATAGAAATAGAAACACAAATTGGAAACAGATGCCCATTACAATCAAAATATCAACTGCGAAGGACTCTGGAACATCACGATGTCGCTAGTGACTGATTCATCATTGTTCATTACAGTGAAAAATTCACTGAGGTGGATAGAGGAACGTCTAGTGTAATTGGAAGCACATTGGAACGGTAATCTAAACACGTGGGTTCGAATCCCGTGATGTTCCAGAGTTCTTTGCAGTTAATTGTTTCATTGTAATAGTTATTTGTTTATAATTTGTAGTATTTTCTACTAAATATAAAAGCAAATACACATCAAAATATTAAATTGATATTAAATAATATTATTCTATAAAGTTATTCTAAATCAGCTTGCAAGATTTGTCCTGAACAAATAGACAAACTAACTTACGTAGAATACTAACATTTTAAGTAATATTCTGGTAGAAAAACTTGATATTTAATCACAACTTAACATTATAATTTTATCAATAGCTAAACCTTATACTTGGTAAAGAAGGAAACAAAAATATATAACTAATCTACGATCAATGTTTCTCTGCGTCCGTAGGAAACACCTTAGACAACCCTACATGTGATCCCTGGGTGGTGCTAAAAGAGTTACAAACTTGGCAGCTCTACTGTCCTACCTGGACCTACCAGCACTCACTGGATTTTCTTCATCAACTGCTTTCCCACTACCCTAGGGAAGAAATGCCTATCTATATCCAGTGACATGTAGGGATACGATAAATAAATCTACGATAAAATGTGACCTTTTCAAGTCAAAGGTACATCATTATCGGTTGTCAATAAGGCGTTACCATAAAAAAATCATTTAGAAATTAACTCTATTAACAACCGACGATGATGTACGTTTGACTTGAAAACGTCACAAATATCGATACTTAAGTATATTATTTTCGACGCGTTCCTCGCACTGCGTACGTTTACTTAAAGATGACATTATCTCGTTCACGGACAGGTTGTCTGTGTCTGTGTTTGTACTGTAGGGGATATCACTAGGATTATAAAATAAACGAGTACTTTACCAGTATTTACACTTATATGCGTTTGTTACAAGGTTTTTATGACAATAATATTTTCAAGACATCTTTACAACAATCTGGTCAAGATCCGAATGGCGGCCGCAGCGGTATACCCGTCGTTTTATAACATCAAAAATGGCGGGAACGAGCAACAAGGAATAGTCAATTGACAGTCTTTTAAGATGATGCTAAATCAGAGAGTTCTAAACCAGGAGAGGCCTTAGGTATCATTTCCCCTCTGTCAAAAGTATTGGCAGGAAAATCTAGTACATCTATAAAAACTATTTCAATAATCGATGTCACGCACTTTCGTCATCGCTGTCGATGAATAACAAGCTCCGTGAAAATGCCCTTATGCGCTGTTTTTGGATGTAAAAAATGTTATATTTCGTCTTGTTTACAAAAAGATGAAATACCATTTCAGATGTAAGTAAAGTTTTACTTTATTTATCATTACTTTCGTAATAAAAGATTTTATCTACACTCATACTGTAAGTACTCTAAAATGCGTTCAAAAACCGTAGATAATGACAAGCATTACAACAAACGATTTAACTATGATAAGTTTCTTATCTGCGGCAGTAACGTAATTTTAACTATGCATGCTCAAATATTGTTAAGCAATGAGTTTCAAATTTGGAACATCGAATTTGATAACATAATGTTACCGCCATGGCCAACTCGATTGGTCCCGCGCGAGCGCCGGCACAATCGAGTAGGCCATGACAGTACAATGGCGGTCATTCTATGGTTTCCGAACAATTAATTTAATATATATAATATGAGTGTAGATAAAGCAGTGTATGCAACTGTACGTAATTAGGCCTTAAAACACTCGTGTGATCTTATTATGAAATTCGCCTGCGGCTCATTTCATAAAACCACACTCATGTTTTAAGGACCCTTATTACGTAACAGTTACATAAACTACTATAACCTAAATCGAAAATCAAGCTTCGTTTACAGAATCGATTCAAAGACAATCGTTTTCTTTCTGACGGGCAGTAACTATTTGACGTTTGACATTTCTCCATATTTAACGCGCTTAAGGATTCCTGTCTTCTATATTTTGTTTGAAAATACGATCAAAAATGATCCTTGGCTTTTTTGTTTGACATTTGCAAAGACTGCATCCAATAATGAACCATATGTAAACGTATGTACAGTCGACTATCTATTGCTCCATTTAGTGTTATGACTTATGAAGTATAAAAAGAATATGTCAAATATGTTTGGTGTTTTCAAGTCAAAGGTACATCTTTGTCGGTTATCAATAAAGCGTTGTTGCCATAAAAATTCATTTAGAAATAAACTGTATTAACAACCGACAATGATGTGACCTTTGACTAGAAAGCATCACATGCGTGCTACCTCGCCCCCCTCAGATTTTGGCAGACTTTTTTGTTTGGAAAGATGAGGCGAAGCGTACTCCATTTATAGAGCTTTATGTGCTAAATAAAAAGTAGTTATCCTTACAAGTTAAAGTATTTATCAATAATAATGCTTACAGCTCGGCCATCCTATTCGAGGCGAGACCCTTCGCCAAAACTTAATGAAATAATAGCTCAAATAAAATCATTTTCATATCAATTCTGACAATAAAAGGTAATGAATACAAACTGTTTAAATACCCATATTAATAACATAATTAGAGTTTTGGATCTTAATACATCGGATTTAATACATTTTCTCTTGTAATAAGTTACTGAAATAATGTTTTATATTACTCATGGTCATGTCAACCTTTGACTATCAGTTTCACATTCTACAAAAGTAGGTCACACATTGTAGTGTATTATTATAAATGATTATACAATGTAAAATGAACTATCATCGATAATAAAGTAAAGAACTAGAGTTCACAGGGAGTTGATTACTCATTATCTTTATGATTAAGTTAGCCTTTGTACATAAGTGCTCATTGTAAAAGTAGTACAAGTTTATTTCATTCAGCGCAAGCAACAAAGGAAATAAATTATTATTCTATCGACTTCCTAACTTCATAATATTTAATTATTAGGTTTTTATCATCAAGTTTGAGTATTACGAATAAGATATATCATAATAGTTAAAATTATTGAATAGTGATGGAGTTTGATATATCAATAGGGCAAAGGTCAAATAAATAATTCTTCTTCATAATATTTAATTAACATGACTTTATCATCAAGCTTGAGTAATACCAATAAAGTGTATCACAGTCGTTAAAATGATAAAATAATGATAGAGTTTGATATATCAATACAGCAAATATCAAACCAATAGTTCTTTTTAATAATATTTAATTAGGATGACTTATCATCAAGTTTAAATAATAACAATAGTACAACTGATCACAGCCCTGGGCACCGGAGGCCTGGGTCACTTTTTCCTTTGTGTATGACATCTATATAAGTTAATAACAATAATGATTAAGTTTGATACATTTCTATACAGCAGCAAAGATCAAACCAATAGTTAATTTGTAAGCGCAATTATTGTTTACGTTATGGAATAAAATATTATCAGACTGTTTAATGCATTAGAAAATTCAATTTAGAATGAAACTTTATAACATAAAAAACATACAAATAACATAATACTTATCACTTGCACATGAATATCGCACAACACCACATGTATAACCACATGATTGATTCAGACCAATTATATTAACACTCACAACGTAGTTGAATACATAACGACAGCGGAGAGTCGTGCAGAGTGGCGTAGCGTTCTGAACCACACCACTATACATGATCATTCTTTCGAGAGCGTAGCGTCAGATATGATGTTGGTGAAGATGATGCCTTTCTTGAGGAAGAAGAATATCATAACCCTAGCCATCTCACTTTGGCGCACCTGGGTCGGAAGTGTTCTACACCCCGACCCTCTCACCTGGGCACTCCTGGGTGGTAAAGAAATACCAAACCCTGGCCCTTTCACCTGGACGCTCCTGGGTCATCCATCAGTCTGAAACTTGTAACACTTTCTTTAGAATCGTGAATAATTTAGTCATATTATTTTCAACATATACATACACATTTCAACATGTGTGATTACCTAAATATTATAATGACAATCATGTAATTGTTTATTTACGTTTTAAAAGTATAAGTTTAAGAATTAAATATTATTACATCATCATCATCATCATCATCATCAGCCTATTTTAGTCCACTGCTGGACATAGGCCTCCCCCAATGAGCGCCATAGCGCCCTGTCTTCAGCTTGCCGCATCCAGCATCTGCCTGCAGTCTTTCGCAGATCGTCATCCCACCTTGCCAGAGGGCGTCCTACACTACGTTTGCCGAGTCGCGGTCTCCACTCAAGAACACGTTTACCCCAGCGGTTGTCGGTTCTTCGCGAGATATGGCCGGCCCACTGCCACTTCAGCTTGCTAATTCTTTGAGCTATGTCGATAACTTTGGTTCTCTGTCGGATGTATTCGTTACGAATCTTATCCTTCAGAGAAACTCCGAGCATAGCTCTTTCCATAGCTCGCTGAGCGACTTTGAACTGGTGGACCAGCCCTACCGTGAGTGTCCACGTCTCAGCTCCGTAGGTCATTACGGGTAGGACGCACTGATTAAAAACTTTCGTTTTCAAGCATTGCGGTATGGATGACGAGAAGACTCGGCGTAGTTTCCCAAATGCTGCCCAGCCTAGCTGGATCCTCCTTTTGGCCTCCTTCTCGAAATTGTTTTTACCTAACTGCAGGATCTGCCCAAGGTAGGTGTACTCAGAAACAATTTCAAGAAGGTGGCCATGTACGACGACCGGTCCTGGATCAATGTGGCCATTGATCATGACTTTGGTTTTATCCAAATTCATGCCAAGACCGATGCGTCGCGAGGCTGAAGCTAGGCCGTCCAGCATCCGGGTCAGCTCCTCTAGCGACTCCGCCATTACGACTATGTCATCAGCGAATCGCAGGTGTGAGATGTAATCGCCGTTTATGTTTATGCCCTTACCTTTCCAGTCCAGCGTCTTAAACATGTCTTCCAATGCGCTTGTGAACAGTTTCGGGGATATGACATCCCCCTGTCTCACCCCTCTGCGCAATTGGATGGGTTTAGACTGCTGGCCCTGTACTTGGACACTCATAGTGGCGGCTTCGGAGAGACATCTCAGCACCTCGATATAACGATAGTCTACTTGGCATCGCTGTAAGGATTCCAGAACAGCCCAAGTTTCCACGGAGTCAAAGGCCTTCTCATAGTCCACAAAAGCGAGACACAGGGGCTGATTATACTCTTCGGACTTCTGTATAATCTGCCTCACTGTGTGAATGTGGTCTATGGTGCCATATCCTCCGCGGAATCCAGCCTGTTCCGGTGGCTGGAACTCGTCGAGTCTTCTGGCGAGACGATTCGTGACCACTCGTGAGAAAAGCTTATAGACGTGGCTCAGAAGTGTGATGGGTCTGTAGTTTTTAAGGAGGGTTTTATCACCCTTCTTAAAAAAGAGCACCACCAAACTCCCGCTCCACGCCTTAGGAGTTCTCCCACTGTGAAGGACGGTATTGAAGAGGTTCTGCAGCTCCTGTATAACAGGAGCTCCTCCTGCCTTCAGAAGCTCTGAAGTAATACCATCCTCACCGGGGGCTTTTCCATTTTTCAGCTGCCTCAGAGCTAACACGATCTCGTCTTGACTGATGTCTGGCAGTTCGTCGGTATAGTGGCGTGTCAGGGTGGCTCTTGAATCATGGTCGTCTCGTCGGGAGTGGGGGGCATGTGCAGAGTACAGCCGGCCATAAAAATCCTCTATCTCGGCGGAGATCTCCGGCTTCGACAACACGGTCCTCCCGTCGTGCGTTTTTAGCTTCGTCAGGTGGCTCCTGCTAAGCTGCTGAGTGAATACTTTGGACCCTCGGTTTCGCTCTATCGCCTCTTCAATAAGGCGTGTGTTGGAGCTCCGAAGGTCGCGCCGTACCATCTTCGCAATTCGCTTATTCAGGTCTGACCTCTCTGACGAAGTCGCTTGGGTAGTCTCCCGTCTTCTTGTCATCAGCCCCAGAGTCTCATCCGAGAGTTTGGACTTCTTGCCAGTACGCTGTTTTCTGCAGAACTTGATACCCTCGTCCCTCAGCGTTTCGACCAGATTGTGTAGGGTCTCGTCGGCGTCATCAGTGGGTTCCAAGGCAACAAATCTATTCCCGAGAAGCTGCTGAAACTCCTCGGTGCCCGCGACGATTTGGATTTGGTTAGGCCGGAGCGTGGACTTTATCAGACGGTTTCTTTCAAGCTTCAAGTTGATATTCAGAGAGCCTCGGAGCAGTCGGTGATCAGATCCGGTATTGAACCTGTTGATCACTGAGACATCTCTGAATATGTGCTTGCTATCCGTCAAGATGAAGTCGATCTCATTTTTTGTCACAGTGTCGGGGCTCTGCCATGTCCACTTCCTTTGAGGCTGTTTCTTAAAGAAGGAGTTCATTAAGAATAGCTCCTCTTTCTCAAGGAAGTTGACAAGCATTTGCCCCCTGTGATTCCTAACTCCATAACCATGCGGGCCTATTCGGGATTCGTTGCCAGTCCGGATTCCCACCTTGCCGTTAAAGTCCCCCATAACAACGTTGAAGTGAGCCTTTGTGGTGTTGTGCAAGGCTTTGGATATGTCTTCATACATATCCTCCACTTCATCATCCGAGTGTGCCGAGGTCGGTGCGTAAACCTGAACTACCTTCACGCTATACCGCTTGGAAAGCCGAAGGATCAGGTACGCTACCCTGTTCGACACACTGGAGATTTCTTGAACGTTGCTAGAGAGGGCCTTATTGACGAGAAAACCTACGCCACCCTGGGATGTTTTATCACCCTCGCGAAAGTAGAGAAGATGGCCTGAGTCTAGGGTTACGGTGTCCTCCCCCTCTCTACGGACTTCACATAACCCAAGAACATGCCATTTAATGTTCTCTAACTCCACTTCCAACTGCGCTAGATGATGGTCAAGCCTCAGAGTGCGTCCGTTGAACGTAGCCAGGGTCAATTTAGGAAGTGTGTGGTAGCCTGTTGTAGCCCGGGGATTCCTAGCACCCCCTGCCCCGCCGTTACCGTGGCCGCTACCATGGCCAGGAATAGCGAGGCGGCCGGGAACTGGGGGCCATTTCTTGGCTGAACTTATCATAAAGGGGTAATGCCCATAATCCCCACGCTGGGCATGCGGGTTGGGGATCGCAGTTTGGTGGTGGGATTTTTCTGCAGGGGCGCTGCTGCCCGCCCCCCGGTATGTCCCTTAGTCGCCTCTTACGACACCCACGGGAAGAGTTGGGGTGGAGCAATTCTAAGCCGGCACCACACGGCGATTATTTTTTACATATTATCTACTAAGTATTGCAAGAAATAAATGATTATGATTATTGAGTAAGTAACTTTTGTTTGATTAACGTTTGCTAATATACAACTTGACGCGTGTGATTAAATGATGAGATACATGTAATTGCTCGTACAAGTTTGAGAAAAGAGTAACATTTTGGAATAAAATATATGTTTTCCAAGCGCGGAGTTGTTTTAATTTATTTTAATTTGGCTTAATTTCCTGTGACTGTGGTTCCTAATAAGTATAGTGATATACCTTTTAACGTTATCTACCGTTAAGTTGAACTTCGAAGTGTTCCACTGTGGTTAGATACCTAGTTGGTATAGTGATATACGTTTTAATGTTATCTACCGACAATTGTCTAAAAGGCAATGCTAATGTAACGCAAACTTATTCTTTTGTAAGTATATTATTGATTTTGATTCCTAAAACATAAAGGCAATTTATTTTGCGTTAATTTTACTTTGTCACGATTTCTTAGTCGCGCTAAGATAGTTTTTTATACAAGTTTATTAATCATAATTTAATTATCATATTTATCGAGGTTTTCATTGATTGATTAAAATAATCCCTTATTGCTGGATTCGTAACATTATCCAATGTGATAATAAATCAGTCTTAGTGGTCTGGTACTATGAATTTTGATATATATGTGAGATTAGTAGCGATGAAAGCAAGCTAAACCACGTGTCGTCATTATCCTATTTTGTTCTAGAAAAGTCAGGGTCTTTTACGAACCTCAATTTACACTCTGCAGTCGCAGAAAGTTAAAACTGGATACATTAATTAAACAAACCTAATTTTGCCCTTTTGTCACTGACCTCAGGAGGACCTAACATGATAACGAATAATATTAAATATGATGTTTAATTTCTTTATTTATTTCTCTTCTTATGTTTATTATTGTGACTATATTCTTTTAAATAACTGTACGGATAATATTAAATATGATGTTTAATTCCTTTAATTTATCTTCTTGTTTATTGTTGTTACTATTTTTTTTAACTAACCGTACGTTAGCTCAGTATACTAAATTCAATAAATTTCATATAATGTACTTTTCCGAGATTCACCTATTTAGTAAAAGGGATTTGCCTGTTACCCAGCATTCATGTTAAATGTCGTCAAACTTTACTATTAGGTTAAATGTAGGTAGATAATTCATAGAAATAGGTATTGCACTTCATTAAATTAACGTCTGAGATTTGTTAGGCATATATACAAAATATTACGATGATAATTGATGAGCTTACATAATAAAATAGTAAATATAATCAAAGACCACATAAACCACTTTTTTGACGTCTTATTTGATTTGATTATCTGTGATTTATTTCATTTGAGTTATCCATACTTTACATGACTGCAAATAAAAATATTGGCGTTTTACGTACACCTACAAGAGCCAAGCTCTTAAATATATGATTATGTATATCGTGCATTCTCATAATCGCATGATATTCAAAGTTTATTGATTACTTTCCCTAAAAGTGATAAAAATATTGCTAGGTATATTACGGTAAAACTGAATGAGATTTTCGCAAAGTATTCACGTGCGTTGCGCAGGTAATAGATACATTTAAGTAGGTTTGATTCAAAGTACCGCACCGTTCATCCACGTGCGTTTCATAGGTACTAGATTATTAAGGTAGGTCTGAATAAAAGTCCTGCACGTTCATCCACGTGCTTTACATAAGTAGGTTATATAGGTAAATAGATCTATTTAGGTAGACCTGAAAAAAGGTCTGACATGTCCGTTCAAGTTTGTTGCATTAACCCCACCATATGCGTGGTCCACTTCATACGTGTCGCCTCAAACAGTTGGCTTTACATAAGAATCATATAAGTTTTTATTCTGCATTTGACTCTACATGTAATTTTTCGTCTTTACACGTTGAGTCTACATCGACTACAAATGTGATTTTATATTTCGACACTATACGTGATTTTATATTTCGACACTATACGTGACTTTATATTTCGACACTATACGTGACTTTATATTTCGACACTATACGTGACTTTATATTTCGACACTATACGTGACTTTATATTTCGACACTATACGTGACTTTATATTTACATATCGACTACATATCGACTACATATCGACTCTACATATCGACTCTACATATCGACTCTACATATCGACTCTACATAATAATATTGACTCTACATATGGACTCTACATATCGACTATACATATCGACTCTACATATCGACTCTACATATCGACTCTACATATCGACTCTACATATCAACTCTACATATCGACTCTACATATCGACTCTACATATCGACTCTACATATCGACTCTACATATCGACTCTACATATCGACTCTACATATCGACTCTACATATCGCCTCTACATGTGACTCTACATGTGACTCTACATGTGACTCTACATGTGACTCTACATGTGACTCTACATGTGACTCTACGTATCAACTTTACATGTGACTCTACATATTGAAACAAATTCAAAAGGTATTATGAATACAAATACGCGTGGTCTCCACCTGTTAAATGCAGGTATTTCTTGAATTGACGTTTAAATTAATTATCAAAAATAAATGTTATAAGGATTATACTCTACATACTAGTTATTATATCCAGGCAACTTCAGTTTTATTTATTCGCGTTTTGACTATCATTGACGTATTCTTCTCACTTTATGATTAAATAATAACTCTCCTTTCTTTTGAGAGTTGTGTAAAAAGGGAATAATTCAGTTCGTAAATTTCTAAGCAATACTTTGCTCATTAGTCATTAGTGGACACAATTATGACAATTATAATAAATCATCAAATCATCATGTCAGGTCGATTTTCTATCAACTTCCTCTGTAATTGAAATTGGTAATATCCTTTACTATGTTAATTGCCATCTAAACCTTTATCAGGCAAAAATAGAGATCAATTGACATTATAAGTGATTATACATATTATTTATGATCATATACCTCGATAAAACAGAATACACACATGGGATTCTATGTGTGGTAATATACCGACGACATACACGAGATTAACAAATGTCGACTATTAAGCCTCTTGTTCTTATTTTGTTACTTTATTTTGTTTTGTATATAAACAGACATGTGAATAGTCAATGTACCCATTTAACTTAACTACTTATTGTGATTTAATCATTAACTTTATTGATTGGGTCGAATACAATAAGGAAGTAAAGAACTCAAAAGAGACTTATATAAGTATAAAAGGTAATTACTATGAACTTTATAGTACCGTTTATTAAGAAGAAATAAGTATGGGACATAACATGTACTTACTTAGACAAAGATATACAGGCCATTTATTAATTATTATAAATAATACTTTCTTTTCTTTACACACTTTATTTAATCACCTTGTGTCATCTCTCTGAAATTGATTTATAAACTAAATCCGAATTAATACCAGTCTTAAGCTGTTACTTAGCTGTGGCGTGAACGATCACGTTAACTTGAAAACTTTACACTTTTATGTATATCCAAACGCACTTGGTATTAGGTAATTATCATTTAACCATAATTATTTTTAACGGCAATAATGGTTCACGAGATGTAATAGTAATTATAAACATTTTAATAATATGAAGTGAGTGATAAGCGTGAACCACTTAGACACAGTGTACACACTACAGGCGTTAAGGAGTTTCTAATAAATTATTGTTTCATTTTAATCATATTCATAAAGCATATTAATTTTATTACTGAATATTCCGTTGACGAAACAATATTATATTTGTTTGTGGTAATAATGGAAAAGGAATGTAAATTACCTTTTTCTAAGATTATTATTATTATTTTCAACTTGTTTACATATCGACAATGAAAATTTCAAATGTCGTAAGGGACATTTTGTCGTAAGTACACTAAATATTGCATAGAACTCAGATCTTTTTTTCTATCGATCGGTATAACTAACTTTTTGACATCGCTTCAAATAAAGAAGTTACGAAGTAATTAAATTTTGTTGTAACTTCCTAATGCTTAAAAAATTATGTTGTATGGGTCAAATTTTAAATTTGATGGTATTATGTGTTCATTTATAACGTTGTATATCCTTCTTATAGATAAATCCCTATGTTATAAGTTACTACAGTAAAAAAAGATTCCTTTACGACATTCTATCTAATAAAATAAATACGAAACTTTGAACCCACATTGGCGTAAGGGTCAGCTATTTTAGGCTTTTGTACTTTACAACATAATGCCGAAGAATATTATGGCTCTTGATTTTTTATAAATCAAAATATTTTTAAAGTCTGATGTAGTAACTCACCTTCAAACATTATAAAGAAAAAGTTACATTAAATACGGTACAACAATGATAGTTACGCCTCAGAAAAGATGATATAAAAAAATCTTTAAAGTTTTTTTGTGTACGTTATAACATTTAGTTTAGTTTCTCGGCTGCATATATGTAAGCGAGGCGATCAAGCAAACAATTAGGAATTCTATGAAGACATGAATGCATTCGAGATTTTCTGCATCTTAGACGGCAAGCGAGTGAATCACACCTACTGTATCGTATAATGTATTACACTAGCTATCAAATAACACTATTTCTAGAGTGATACTCGGCTGCAGGTAGATGAGAGAGAGGCAAACAAGCAGAAATTTGGGAATTCTATGAACACATGAATTCATTCGAGATTTTCTGCATCTTAGACGGCAAGCGAGTAGATCACACCTACTGCACCTTGTATTGTGTTACACTAGCTATCAAATAACACTATTTCTAGAGTGATACTCGGCTGTATATATATGTAAGCGAGACGACCAAGCAGACAATTGGGAATTCTATGAACACATGAATTCATTCGAGATTTTCTGCATCTTAGACGGCAAGCGAGTGAATCATACATACTGTATCGTGTAATGTACTACACTAGCTATCAAAAAACACTATTTCTAGAGTGTTACTCGGCTGCAGGTAGATGTGAGAGAGGCAAACATGCAGACACTATGAATTCTATGAATACTTGCATTCATTCAAGATTTTCTGCATCTTAGACGGCAAGCGAGTGAATCACACCTACTGTTCCTTGTATTGTGTTACACTAGCTATATAATAACACTATTGCTAGAGTGATACTCGGCTGCATATATATGTAAGTAAGGTGACCAAGCAGACAATTGGGAAATCTATGAACACGTGAATTCATTCGAGATTTTCTGCATCTTAGACGGCAAGCGAGTGAATTACACCTACTGTATCGTGTAATGTACTACACTAGCTATCAAATAACACTATTTTTAGAGTGATACTCGGCTGCAGGTAGATGAGAGAGAGGCAAACAAGCAGAAATTTGAGAATTCTATGAACACTTGCATTCGTTCGAAATTCTCTGCATCTTAGACGGCAAGCGAGTAGATCACACCTACTGTACCTTGTATTATGTTACACTAGCTATCTTATAACACTATTTCTAGAGTGATACTCGGCTGCATATATAGGTAAGTGAGGCGGCCAAGCAGACATCAAAACGGTAATTATGCAAAAAAAGCATCCTAATGAAATAATGGTTAAATTTTCAATGAAGCCAGGGGCAGAAGTTCACAAATTTCAACTTTATGAAAAACGTGTGATTGACACAAGACCGAACAGGGGCAAGGGAATGGGCAAGGGGAAAGGTAAGGGTAAAAAACTTCAAGAGCAGGAAACTATACTGGATTCGAATGTAAACCAGGCTGAAGAAGATGTGATTCAATTAAAACCTTTATACGAAACAATACTACCCTTGTTCGTAGCTAACGGTACAATTCCAAAGGGTTTTCATAATGAATATTCTAACTTTCCATATTTGCATGGAGTCGCTGACACACTAGCGTAGACTGACGAAGAAGACGAGAAGATTGAAGAGTCAGAGGAGTAATAAGGAGGAGTCAAGCGTCAAAGAGATCTATTAGGAGATAAAATTGTGTTTTATTTCAGAAAAAGTTTAAATTTTTGTTTCGGTAATTATAATTTAGTAGATAATTTAATAATACTTACTGTTAGTGTCAATTCTCTTCATAAAATTAGTGAGAAGTGATATGATGAGCAATGGTAAAAACTAAAGCTCTCGCTTAACCTCTGGCTTGATAAATATTAATATTATTATTGATTGAAAATTCCTTGTGTTCTTTTTTCACGTTCATTAAAAAATATATTTGTTTTATTTCCTATAACTTGTAACCTGCTTAAATCTTCGGCTATGAAAATAATACAATTGTGAATACAGAAGTTTACATTTTCATACATTTTTTGGCTACTTACTTCAATAACCTGGAAACTAGAATGACTTTACAACAGAAAAAATCGCAATGTAGAATGTTGTTTGTGAGTTACTACAGTCAGATTGTATTTTAGTTTTTGGCGAAAGAGATTTTCATAAATATAGTAAGATTTTTTGGAGGCGTAAGGGGCATATTACTAGTAAATTTATTGCGTAAGGGACACTATTTCCTAAACTATTGAGCTAACAAATATATAACTGTTAGTTTGATGTATACAAAGCATTTTGAAAGTAATCTATATAAGAACCATCCAATTCGGATGAATATTTACCAAGTTACGATTTTTTTTAAATTTCGATTTTGTTTTTTGGCTCTCCTGAAAAGTGGACCTTTGTCCCTTACGACATTTGAAATTTCCAGTGTCGATATTTACTTATTAGAAAGAGATGCAAAGTATTTTGAATGCAGCCTGCTTTTCGTAAAATTGTTTTGAAATAATATGCGCTTTTCAAAAAGGGCTTTATAATAGCATTTTTAAATAATATCGTAAGACATCGAAAAAAATAATTTACTTCATATGAAATAACTAATTTAAAATGGTTTCCCTCAAATCTTCGAACATAAATTACCGGGTAGTATTTTAAAAGATTAATCGACTGCAAAATATAAGTAGGTAGTACATATGTATTTACCATTGAGACATTGGCTAATTAAGTATACGGTTATAATAATACCAACGTTATTTTATTCAAAATTTAAGCGAATATCAAACTATATATATTGAAAAGGAATTGAAGGATAGGTCATTAAAGTTGATTTCAAATATCAGAACGTATTTTTATGGAAGTTATTTTTATTAGGAATGATGGCAAGAAGAATATCTGACTTACTAATCTTTCTGATAATTAATTATATTGATCATGTAACAACATGACAAACATCTCCATATAACATGTGCATATCCAAAAGAGCAACCATTGGCAAAAATGACCATGTTAAAGTTGTTAAACTAACCATATAAACCTCCGGACTTACTCCGTTACGGAAAATTCACCAATCAAACTAATATATTATTTAAAAAAATGAAAACCTTACGTTTTTTATGCGGCGTGGCAAAAATCCTATCGATTTTTGTTAGATCCCACTGCTGAGTTGTAGGGGATATCACTAGGATTATAAAATAAACGAGTACTTTACCAGTATTTACACTTATATTCGTTTGTTACAAGGTTTTTATGACAATAATATTTTCAAGACGTCTTTACAACAATCTGGTCAAGATCCGAATGGCGGCCGCAGCGGTATACCCGTCGTTTTATAACATCAAAAATGGCGGGAACGAGCAACAAGGAATAGTCAATTGACAGTCTTTAAAGATGATGCTAAATAAAAAGTAGTTATCCTTACAAGTTAAAGTATTTATCAATAATAATGCTTACAGTACTTGTGTGAGTATATTTTATGCTAGTGTTTGATAATTTTATCGTGTGCGTGTGTCGTCGACGTCAATGGAAAATGCATTAGTGTTAACAGTATTTGTGTGCGTTTCCTCGTCCCCCGCGCCGAAATTGGCAGACTTTTTCTGATAGAAATGAGTGCGCGTCTCGCATCCGGTCGGTTTAATAATCAAAGGCGCCGCGCGTCAAAACGCCCCATACAAAAAGTGTGAGGATTGTGACTTCACCGACCACAAAGTTGCAGAAAACTGTTTGGAAAAAAACAAGTTTTTGGAACATTTTTGTAATTTTAGGCACGAAAAAATGCGTTTAGTTGTCATAATTGTTTTTTCTTGTTAGAACATAAGTAATCGAACTGAAGTTTCGAAAATACATTTGAGGTATAAAAAAAAATGCCTAAAATTTTAAGTTATTAAACAGCAATATCTTTAAAAAACTGTTAAAAATTATTACGGATTTCCACTTATTTATATTAATTTGGGGTTGTTGAACGTGTTTATGGAACAAATTCAATTAAATATTTTTCATGCATGTTCTCTATTGCGTTAAAGCAATACAAAGGTCAGAAATGAGACTCAAAATCTGACACTCGCTTTTGTTTCTCAAAACGCTCCTAACAAAATGATATGCAACAGTGACGTCACGATTGCATAGTCACCCTGTTCAAAATATGGAAAAATTTAGAAATTGTTATTTTGACAGTAACATATTGCGTTTATGTATATATTTGCTGTACAATTTATTTTACAGTAATATATGAGAAATTGAATGGTGTCATTGTTTTTAGGAATCCTTATAGTTTCGTCATGTCCGTCTGTCCGTCCGACCGTCCGTATGTTACAGCCATTTTACTTGGAAACTATAAAACGTATCTTAATAAAAATTGGACATAAGGCGTATTTTGTATGCCACTATTTAGTTATGTAGTTAAATCGCAGAAAAAAATATTTTTACGGGGGGCGCTCCATACATGTAACTAAATTTCAAAAAAATAAAATTCACTAAATATCAACCTGTTGCACATCAGTCGATAGGTCTTTGAAAATAACATCGAGGTTATTCTGAACATTTTGTGATAAGGTGAATAGTTTCAGAAATAATCGCTTCGAAAGTCAGAAAAATTGTGTCCCCCCTGTAACTTTTGAACCGTAAGTTCAAAAAATATGAAAAAAATTGAGAAGATGCGCCTTATCACATACTATCTACAAAAAATATTTTTATCATTATTGGTTCAGTAATTTTTGAGTTATCTCCAAAAAACTTGTTCCAAAGGCATCAGATACGACCTTTTGGTATTAGTTTGGTTCATATTCCATTGAAGGTACGGAATCCTGCATTATGCGTGGTCCGACACGCACTTGGCCGGTTTTTTTTAAATTATGTACTTTAAAAAATCGTTAAGTTTGACACTTTGAACTATTTCAACAGATTTCTTTAATTTTCACTTTATTAGGATATATTGATCATTTTGCATCCATTCAACTAAATTTTATTACAAAATTCAACATGAGTCATCTCATCACTCATCATCCCTATTCGCCGTGGATGGCACGGTTACGATCTACTCGATCTTCAGTACTGCATGCATCCATTAATTATACGTCCACGGCAAAGTATAAAAGCAATAATAGTATGTAACCCAAACTCATAAAGATATGGAAAGGCAAATATTCACCATCGATAACGTTTTGAGTTAGATTACAGTACCTCTACCACGAGTCATTACAGAAAATTCTGAAACCTTTCTGCAGTCGTTAACGAATCAACGGGCTTCGAATAGTTTTCCTTCGGTATCCACAGCAAGAAATTCGAAATCTCTATGCTGACATACATCCGTCTCATAGGTAGAACGAGACGGATGTAGTCAGTGCAGTTTGTTATCGATAGGTTTTATTAAAACGCTACCATAAGACACTAATTTGACATACGTCACCGAAAAATACCGTATCGACTGTAGAAAACTCTTTCACTATCAAATTATAGGGTGAGATGTCAAAACATGGTGAAAGTGAAAACCATTCGTATTTATTGTGTTATATTTATATATTATTAATTGATGAAATAATATCGACAAAGCCTTATATTAAGCATAATTTGTTAAGAAGACTGCATAGTATGATAACTGGAACTGGAAAACGAAACGGTAAATTTCAAGCCGATATGAGAAATAGAAATATCCACATCAACACTTCAATAAGAATAATTTTAAAAAAGAAATCTAGACCCAAGAACTGCTGAATATTTGTGAGATTTATGTATTAATAGTCAATTAATCTGATTTTAAATCGACACAAAAATACCAACTCTAACCTAAAATGAATGGTAAGTAGTTGAAATTTGATATGATATTTATAAACACTTTCATTTTCAATCATAATAATTACAATGAAACTGTGAAAAATAACAAATAATATTGAAACATCTTTTACAGGTTCTTGTGCATCATTCATTTCTGATTGATTGCTGTAGCAGCTAACTTATCACCGGCAAGGCAAACTATTTATCCCAGGAAGGTGTATTATTTTATATTCAAGAAGTAACAACTGCGTTTCAGGCCGGCATCTTCGAATTATTGCATCCAAGTACTATAAAATAGTGCTTACTTAAAAGACATCCAGATTTATACAGGGCACTTTGAAATGATAATGTACATAATTATATTAAAGATTTATTTATTGCGAAATAGCCTTTTAAAGTAACATTGTCACAAACTAGAAACTTATAAGTACTACTAACAATTACTCGTACGTGTAACTTATAAATAGAAATAAAACTATCATTATGCAAGAAGCGGCAAAGCCGCAATCCTGCGTTGTGTTATGTATGAAAACCGGCGGCTTGCTGGAGCATCTTTAGCTTCCCTTGTGGGTTTGTTAGGTCGTGAGGCTCCGTGCCCCTTGCTCCACGGATCGATTGCCTCGACACCAACAATAGTTAGACGAACGACAACTATATGTAATAGTCTTGTAGTGATTTCGGATGTCGGGCGCCGCTCCGGCTTGTTCGCTGGTAAATAAATTAAAGGACTTGGCCAACGTGTCGGCGTCGACGCAGGTGGGATGTGTAACAATAGCGAACTGCCTATACTTTAGAGAATCAACAACATCCTGAAAGGGTACTTATCCTTTTGTGATTATACAATAGACCTAAATAATAAGAAATAAACCTATGATCCACTATGATCTTGATCACTAAAAGTCGAACTGTCATGTTGACAAAATAACCAAATAAATTAAGAATCACCTAACACTACATATGGCCGTAGTTCTAGGACGTTTTAAACTAGTAGTGTTATTTGTACATTTGACATTTCATCAATTTGGTTTTCTTAGGTAATCCTATATCCTACGACGAAATAAATATATGGATGGATGGATGAAGTACTGACAGTTTTCACCCCTTTTTCTAGCTTTGAATATGTATGCCGAAATACGTAATTTCCCTGTTTAAAAAAAAGTTGCAATCGGTGAACGTTATGAAAAAATAGTAAAAATAAAGATCCTGACGAATTGAGAACCTCCTCCTTCGAAATCTTGAAGTAGGTTGATAACATTTTATGCGTTAAAAGTCACGCGCGTTTAAATCAGGTAAAAAAAAGGCTTACTGTCATAGCTTGTATTTCCCGGCTCCGCTGGCATGAATCGTAAGCCAGAAATAAATTTCATGACCAATCGCAAGGCGTCCCAGGCGATTATAATTTTTGAAGTGGTTTAGGACGAAGTATAATGATGACTCGCGTAGGTCAGCTGTCGCTCCGTTGGTGGGTTGCGGAACGTCAGTATTTGATGCTCTTATTATCAGGAAAATCGTCAGCCGGCTGATTTGAGGTAGAAAAACCGTCTGCTGATACCCTAAATACCATATATTCATGTGACTAGTTTACGGTTTTTTCAGTGCTATACAGCCGGCTGATGATTTTTATTTTATTTGTAATAGCATATAAATTATCACCTGTTTCAACTGGGACGCGATGGTCATTTTATTTTATATATATTTTATGTGAGAAAATGGCTGCTGTTCCTCAACCCACTCAAGGAACGGCAGCTGACCATCACGAAGCTTAATTATTTACCGCCCTTAACCACTTAAAATTTACTGCTTGGGACACGATGACCAACGAAAATTATTCCTGGTTTACGGCCTAGCAAGCATATTAAACACCTACAAAAAGTATGGTAATTTTTCAGAGCTAGTACGGTTTCTATGCTTATTATTGTTCACTGCTCATATAATTGTCTACAGTTCTAAACCTTCAGATAAAATGTACTTAGGAAGTAAAACCTTTTTGGCTTACCTACAATCTGTTTCGGTTGGTGTGAAGGATGTGACGTTTGTGACGTCACGTCACTTTGTAAAGTATTGAAATCTACACAAACGAAACAAGCAATCGAACTTTCGTGAGCGAATTGCATAAACGATAATTTAACTTATGGTATGGCAGTAATTTTTAGTTCTATAAGTGACCGCTAGAGGCTCTGCACAAATTCTCCATACAAATAATTTACGAATTCGTGAACGAATCTCGAATTGGGCTTATTTGCATGACTCGTGGTAGAGGTACTGTAATTCGAGATTCGTTCACGAATTCGTAAATTATTTGTATGGAGAATTTGTGCAGAGCCTCTAGCGGTCACTTATAGAACTAAAAATTACTGCCATACCATAAGTTAAATTAGCGTTTATGCAATTCGCTCACGAACGTTCGATTGCTTGTTTCGTTTGTGTAGATTTCAATACTTTACAAAGTGACGTGACGTGACAAACGTCACATCCTTCACACCAACCGAAACAGATTGTAGGTACGCCAAAAAGGTTTTACTTCCTAAGTACATTTTATCTGAAGGTTTAGAACTGTGTAGACAATTATATGAGCAGTGATCAATAATAAGCATAGAAACCGTACTAGCTCTGAAAAAATACCCTACTTTTTGTGGGTGTTTAATATGCTTAAAAATAAATGCTTGCTAGTCCGTAAACCAGGAATAATTTCCGTTGGTCATCGTGTCCCAAGCGGTAAATTTTAAGTGGTTAAGGGCGGTAAATAATCAAGCTTCGTGATGGTCAGCTGCCGTTCCTTGAGTGGGTTCCTCAGAACGGCAGCCATTTTCTCACATAAAATATATATAAAATAAAATGACCATCGCGTCCCAGTTGAAACAGGTGATAATTTATATGCTATTACAAATAAAATAAAAATCATCAGCCGACTGTATAGCACTGAAAAAACCGTAAACTAGTCACATGAATATATGGTATTTAGGGTATCAGCAGACGGTTTTTCTACCTCAAATCAGCCGGCTGACGATTTTCCTGATAATAAGAGCATCAAATACTGACGTTCCGCAACCCATCAACGGAGCGACAGCTGACCTACGCGAGTCATCATTATACTTCGTCCTTAACCACTTCAAAAATTATAATCGCCTGGGACGCCTTGCGATTGGTCATGAAATTTGTTTCTGGCTTACTGAAATACAAGCTATGACAGTAAGCCTTATTTACCTGATTTAAACGCGCGTGACTTTTAACGCATAAAATGTTATCAACCGACTTCAAGATTTCGAAGGAGGAGGTTCTCAATTCGTCAGGATCTTTATTTTTACTATTTTTTCATAACGTTCACCGATTGCAACTTTTTTTTAAACAGGGAAATTACGTATTTCGTCATACATATTCAAAGCTAGGAAACGGGGTGAAAACTGTCAGTACTTCATCCATCCATCCATATATTTATTTCGTCGTAGGATATAGGATTACCTAAGAAAACCAAATTGATGAAATGTCAAATGTACAAATAACACTACTAGTTTAAAACGTCCTAGAACTACGACCATATGTAGTGTTAGGTGATTCTTAATTTATTTGGTTATTTTGTCAACATGACAGTTCGACTTTTAGTGATCAAGATCATAGTGGATCATAGGTTTATTTCTTATTATTTAGGTCTATTGTATAATCACAAAAGGATAAGTACCCTTTCAGGATGTTGTTGATTCTCTAAAGTATAGGCAGTTCGCTATTGTTACACATCCCACCTGCGTCGACGCCGACACGTTGGCCAAGTCCTTTAATTTATTTACCAGCGAACAAGCCGGAGCGGCGCCCGACATCCGAAATCACTACAAGACTATTACATATAGTTGTCGTTCGTCTAACTATTGTTGGTGTCGAGGCAATCGATCCGTGGAGCAAGGGGCACGGAGCCTCACGACCTAACAAACGCACAAGGGAAGCTAAAGATGCTCCAGCAAGCCGCCGGTTTTCATACATAACAACGCAGGATTGCGGCTTTGCCGCTTCTTGCATAATGATAGTTTTATTTCTATTTATAAGTTACACGTACGAGTAATTGTTAGTAGTACTTATAAGTTTCTAGTTTGTGACAATGTTACTTTAAAAGGCTATTTCGCAATAAATAAATCTTTAATATAATTATGTACATTATCATTTCAAAGTGCCCTGTATAAATCTGGATGTCTTTTAAGTAAGCACTATTTTATAGTACTTGGATGCAATAATTCGAAGATGCCGGCCTGAAACGCAGTTGTTACTTCTTGAATATAAAATAATACACCTTCCTGGGATAAATAGTTTGCCTTGCCGGTGATAAGTTAGCTGCTACAGCAATCAATCAGAAATGAATGATGCACAAGAACCTGTAAAAGATGTTTCAATATTATTTGTTATTTTTCACAGTTTCATTGTAATTATTATGATTGAAAATGAAAGTGTTTATAACTACGAGTATCATATCAAATTTCAACTACTTACCATTCATTTTAGGTTAGAGTTGGTATTTTTGTGTCGATTTAAAATCAGATTAATTGGCTATTATATACATAAATCTCACAAATATTCAGCAGTTCTTGGGTCTAGATTTCTTTTTTAAAATTATTCTTATTGAAGTGTTGATGTGGATATTTCTATTTCTCATATCGGCTTGAGATTTACCGTTTCGTTTTCCAGTTCCAGTTATCATACTATGCAGTCTTCTTAACAAATTATGCTTAATATAAGGCTTTGTCGATATTATTTCATCAATTAATAATATATAAATATAACACAATAAATACGAATGGTTTTCACTTTCACCATGTTTTGACATCTCACCCTACAATTTGATAGTGAAAGAGTTTTCTACAGTCGATACGGTATTTTTCGGTGACGTATGTCAAATTAGTGTCTTATGGTAGCGTTTTAATAAAACCTATCGATAACAAACTGCACTGACTACATCCGTCTCGTTCTACCTATGAGACGGATGTATGTCAGCATAGAGATTTCGAATTTCTTGCTGTCGATACCGAAGGAAAACTATTCGAAGCCCGTTGATTCGTTAACGACTGCAGAAAGGTTTCAGAATTTTCTGTAATGACTCGTGGTAGAGGTACAGATATTTACTTTTTTGGAGAATGTAACTTGGGAATTTCGTTTGTTTGAGTCCTAGTCAACACAACCAATTTAGCTGTCACGCCGACTCCACTAGACGCGCTTCGTCGTTCTTATTGCAACCTCTTTGATAGGTAAATTAAAGTATATCCCACCAAACACATAAATGTAAAAAAGGAGAGCCAAGTTCAATACAAAAATTATGCTTGGCTGTGGGCTTCGCCGCAAAAAGAATGGAGATCTAAATGAGTGCCAAGTTCTATGCAAAATCTAAATATGTATTTGTAGGAACAAAATAACATTATGAACAAGTATTAAACTCTATTTCCTTTTTTTATTGGATACCTATAACAATTGCTGTTATTTAAAAATGTGAGATCTTAAAGTAGGTTAGATTTGACTTGGCCAGTTTTCATTACATCAGTAATTTTATAAAGTTATTCAACATATGTATATATATATATATATATTTTTTTTTATTCTGATAAAAACTGGCCAAGTCAAATCTAACCTACTTACATAAAACCACCTAAGTACCTAAGTACCTACCTAAGTACCTTACAGAAAACCACAGCCAAATAGCACTAGACCCTACTCATAGTGTTGTGTTTCTGCTGGTGAGTAAGGTTGCCAAAGAGCTCAAAGAGGACCCAGTGTGTTGACGATGAGGGACCTTCTTGTTCCTTTAGTCGTCAACAAAGTGAATCCTCCTTTTTGTAAAGGGTCGGCAACGCGCATGTGACTCCTTTAGAGTTGCTGGCGTCCATAGGTTACGGTAGCTGCTTACCATCAGGCGGGCCGTATGCTTGTTTGCCGCCGTCGTGGTATAAAAAAAAATCTATACATATAATAAAGCTGAAGAGGGTCGAAAGTCTGTACATGGAAGATAATCGAAAAAAAGTTGGCTGGGGATACTTAGAATCGATAACAGAACACGTTACAACAATTTTTAGAATTTTTGTCTGTTTGTCTGTTTATCTGTTTATCTGTTTGTCTGTTTATTTGACCGCGCATCACGTGAAAACGGCTGAACGGATTTTGATGAAATTTTGTATAAAGATAGTTTGAGTCCCGGGAAAGGATAATATATAGTTTTAATCCCGAAAATCAACCCTGGTGGGGGTGAAAATGGGGTTGAAAGTTTGTATGGAGAATTTTTAACCGCTGAAACGATTTAGATAGAAATGAGTATGGAGATAATTTGAGTCTCGAGAAAGGTCATAGGATAGTTTTCAAAAACTTGTGGGGGTGAAAAGGGGGTTGGAAGTTGGTATGAGGATTTTTTTACCGCTGAACTGATTTAGATGGAAATGTGTATAGAGATAGTATGGGTCTCGAGAAAGGACAAAGGATAAATTTTACCCCAAAATCAACCCTAAAGGGGTGAAAAGGGAGTTGGAACTTTGTATAGGGAATTATTAACCGCAGAATTGATTTAGATAAAATTTGGTATGGAGATAATTTGAGCTCTGGAAAAGGAAATAAAATAGTTTTATCTCGAAAATTATCCCTTAAGCGGATGCAAAAAGTTTACATGGGGAAGAAACAACCAATAACCGCTGTACGTATTTAGATGAAATTTGGTATTGAAATCATTTGTAATTTTTTGGCCAAGGGGTTCATATTTATAACATGTTACCCGTCGATGCTTTAAATTTACCTTTACCCGCTCTTAAGAAATATTTGAAAATGTCATGAATGTCAAAGGGTTATTCCAGGTTCGAGGACTATACAACTGTATATGACGGACAAAGATGCATGGCCCAAACCAAAAAACTACTACAAATTCATCTAACATTTATAGGACACCGTTTAGGTAGGAAAACATATCAAACGTTTTGTGAAGCAGTCAGATTAGGATTTATTTTTCTTTATAATTAAACAATGGGTACATTATCTATCTCTCAAGCTGTTTTGATATGTCTTCTTGAAGAACTACGCATTATTTTGTATCTTTAAGATCTAATAATGTATTACTTACTGTTTTGAAAAAAATAAGTCCCGTCGAGTTTCTTTTCGGTCATAAATGTCATAATACTTCTCGGGCCAGTGGTGTATGTAGGGTTAGAACCGGTGGTAGTTTTGGAACGAAGTTCCTTAACGGACGGTTCGCGGATGGGAGGCTAGGCGAAAAAAAGTCACGAAAAAGCGTCACGTCACGAAAACGCGACACCCATACGATTGAGAAACATTTAAAATGGAATGAAATAAAAAATGTATAAAACAGAATAAAGTGAAGTGTAGTGAAAAGTTAAAGTGAGTAGTGACAAAGTGATAAAAGTGAAAAAACTGAAAAAAGTCGAGAACCTAAAAGTAAAAAAAGGCAAAATTTAAAAAAAAATTCAAAAATTCAAAAATTTCGTAAATTTCAATTTTTCAAAAATTCCAAAAAATTTCAGAAATTTCAACTGTTTCAAAAAATACAAAAAAAAATTCCAAAAAAAAATTAATTAAGTAACATAACTTCGTTCCAATCGCGTGTTCCACGACACTCACGTATTTTATTTTTCTCTGACGTTCATTAGTGCAGTGTAATGTGCTTACATTGAAGAATAAATATTTTGATTTATCTCTGACAGTGTGGTAAAAACGACCTTTTGAACGGATGTTTTGTAACAGGGCGGCCTCTACGAAACTCTACACTGATTGTGACCCCTCCCCCAATTTCAACCGCGCCTGTTCTTACCTTTCATGCTTAGACTGATTTGATGGGAGGATCGATTTGGATGATATTTGCCGTGGACATGAACGTATAAATACAAAAGTGGTCCTGTATACACCTACTACTCTATGCCGTTTAAATCATGCCAAAAAAAATATGATAAAAAAAGTATTCATTTTGAGTGTACTTTCAATTAGTGGTAATTGTAAAATATTTTATTACGACTCCTGTCCTCTAGCGTCATCTGTCAACTTTACTTCAAGTTCCGCCTCCAGGGTAGCGGGAGAGAAATTAGGGGTGAATTAGCCGCTTACTGACACAGACCGAATTCCACGCGGGCGGAGCCGCGGGCACAGCTAATATATATAAAAAAAAAAATTAGGCAGGTATTGAGATTAATGTTTTTTCTTGCGTTTCCGCTGCATGGTTTTCTTTTTTATGCTATTGTCTACATTATCTTTTTATGTAGATTTACTTCTGTTATGTGTATAATTATGTGGTGCCGCGCCGCCGACGACACACCGTTGGCCGGTCGTTTAGCGCGTATTACAAGTTTTTTGTATGGGGACACCACTTATTTTTTGACTTAACTTTATTTTTATATTTCTGTTATATAGCAAATATAATAATACATATATTGGGATTGTTTCAAATATCTGCTTGTAACGGTTCCAACGATACAATAAAATATTTTTTTTTGTATGGGGACCCCCCTATTTTTTAAATTTTTTTATTTTTAGATTTGTTTCCTACGCTTACACATATGTAACCGAGCTGGATTCCAAATTTCATCCTTCTAGGTCATCTGAAATTAGGTTAGATTTAGGTACTATATGTCAGTCAGTCAGTGCTAAAATTTACGACTTTTTGACGTTCACATCTTTATAACCGTTTGAGCTAGCTTCATGAAATTTGGGCTTCTAGATGTCCTCATGGATATAATTAAACACACGTAGTTTTATGTGTTTACGTTAAAGAGGTTTTGAGTTATAGAAGGGTCAAAAGTGGCACCAAGATATTTTAAGTATTAATTGTGTACTAAATATTATGAAATAAATATAGATTAAATTAAAAAACAGGTTTTATTGTGTCATATCAGAGACACGGCCGCAACGGAGTACGTGAAACGTATTACTGTAATGTCGTAATTTGTAGTAAGTTGTCCCGATCAAACACATTGTCTCAGGAATTGAAAATATTACCGCACCGGGGTCAATGTAGAAGAGGAGTGGAGGGAAACAATGTGGTTTTCAATATATATTTTTTATACCACTACGGTGGCAAACAAGCATACGCCTGATGGTAAGCAGTTACCGTAGCCTATGGACGCCTGCAACTCCAGAGGTGTCACATATGCGATGCCGACCGTTTACAGGGAGGATTCACTGTGTTAACGGCTAAAGGAACAAGAGGGACCCTCATCGTCAACACGTCCATCCGTCCTCATTGAGCTCTTTGGCAACCTTACTCACCAGCACGAACACAACACTATAAGTAGAGTCTAGTGCTATTTGGCTGTGTGGTGTAAGGTGTTTCTATTTTCTGTAAGGTGGAGGTACTTCCCGAGTCGGGCTCTGCTCCAGATTTGAGCGAGATGACATTCGCTGAACGTGCCCTACCACACTTAGCGAGATTCCATTCGCAGTGCCCATACCTCTCTTTTTGGCGTAGTTTAAGGACATACGCAAGTCCGGACGTAGTTTAAGGACATACCCCGGGTCCGAGGACATACCCCGCGTCCGGACGGAAATGAACATAATTTGGTATAATAATATACAAATCAGATGGGAAATTCATTGAAAATCCTTGTAAAGCACAAAATTGCCTGAAGACGCAAACACGCGGTAAATTTAAGAAAATTTCAAAAGTGTAATTTTAAAATTTCAAAATAACATTATGAACTCTATTTCTTTGCTTTATTGGATACCTATAACAATTGCTGTTATTTAAATATGTGAGATCTTAAAGTATGTCAGATTTGACTTGGCCAGTTTTTTTATCAGAATTAAAAATATATATATATGTTGAATAACTTTATAAAATGACTGATGTAATGAAAACTGGCCAAGTCAAATCTAACCTACTTTAAGATTTCACATTTTTAAATAACAGCAATTGTTATAGGTATCCAATAAAGCAAAGAAATATAGTTTAATACTTGTTCATAATGTTATTTTGTTCCTATAAATACATATTTGGATTTTGCATAGAACTTGGCACTCATTTAGATCTCCATTCTTTTTGCGGCGAAGCCCACAGCCAAGCATAATTTTTGTATTGAACTTGGCTCTCCATTTTACATTTATGTTTTTGGTGGGTACATATAATACAAGGGAAAGGCAATATTTTGTATTCCTTAAAAAGCGGTTAGCAGGGGGCTAAATATTTTTTTTCGACCGCATCCCTAACACATGCCTGAGCAAGAAATACTCTATCAGCATCAGTGGAGATGCCCCATATTAACAAACAATTAAATGTATATATAATAAACTGCTGTAAATAATACGCTCGGGAAATGAAACTATTTCGCTGTCGAACATTTTCAAATGAATATCAGAGCTGACAGGTAAACAAATCAAGATGTCACCATACTATAGAGAATAAAACGCTGTATGACTATACTGAACTGATGAGAATAATAGCGCCCTCTTGACAATGATCATATATTTCTGGTCAGGCATTACATATCTAAAATTACGAATCAAGGGACGTGACGTCACAATATGTTCACCTTATTCACCACAGGTCCACGACCTAAAACCAAACCTAATTCATTCATCGAGAAGAGGCTGCTAAATGACCAATCATTTATTGCATTTTATGTTGAATTTGAAAATTATAATTGGAATTTTATATTTAATGACGAGATCTCTATTGACGAAAAATTTTGTAAATTATTTCATGTATTACGATATTACATTGACATTCATTTTCCTATAAAAAAAGTATTAATTAAGAAAAATAAGCAAGTACCGTGGATTACAGATTCTCTTACGAAACTTATCTTAAACTATAATGATCTGACCGAAATAAAACGTCAATACCCAGAACTCACAAATCTCACCGAATGCATTAGAAATCAAGCAGAACGCATTAAGTCTGAATCTCTCACTGCTCGGCGTGAATACTATGCAAACCGTATAGTAAATAGTAAAAATCCATCAAAGGAAATGTGGCGTGTAGTTAATGATGAAACGTCTACAAAACCATTGGTAACTACTATCTCCCTTAAAAATGAAACTGGACACGAAGTACCGTCTCGCAAAGTACCCGAACACTTGAACCAACACTTTCTCACAATAGCTTCAAAATACAAAATAAGTAATATCAACAAGTCGGACTCTGTACAATACCTACGTAACTTTCTACACAATACAGATATACCTAATTTTGTCCTCCCTACTGTCACACTGTCAGACTTAAATCGAACACTGAAATCTATGATGAAAGCCCGTAGCACCTTAGATATGTATGACATTTCTCTGAACATCCTCGAGTATAGATGAATTATCGAGATCATGGAATTGCATTTGTAGTGGTTGTACCGTTTGCAACAAAAGAAGAATAATTTTCTCTTAATTTAATAAAATTACATACCCTTAAGAAATGGAATAAGTAGTAGTCCTCTGTTTTTTGCTTTTAGTCGCTATCATGTTCTTCATCTGAGCTGTCACAAGTATTGATAATAAGATTGTTTGAAATTCTAGCTATATTATAGCTAGAATTATATATTATAGCTAAATATATTATAGCTATTAAGTCCAATATTGTACGCCCTAACAGGGTATCATGTACTGACTAAGTAAATGTAATACCACAAGTATGTACTGATGAACATGATAACAATGGAATAAATGAATATGAATATGAATATGAATTCGATCCATTTCCCCTTCCTGACATCGATATTTATTTTCTTCACTTTCGACATGGCGACAAATATTTTCCCAGTCCTCAGCAGTAATAGTATTCATTCGTTCAGTTGCTAAACTCATAATGCCTTGCATGTTTAATGAAACGTTTCTTTTCGCTATATATCCTTTTACCATGGACCAAATATTTTCGATCGGATTGAATGTCGGGTGATACGGTGGCAATCGTAAAACGGAGTGGCCATGTTCTTTTAAAATTCTTTTAAAAATGTGGTACTCACGAAACCGCTCTTTATTTTGTTTAATTAAATCATACAAACTGGTTTTGTACATCAACGGGCTATACGAAATGTTGTGTTCTGTCAACCAATCCATCATTTCTTGTTTATGAGAATTTGACGTTGGAGCACAATTCAAAAGTTTGTTGTGATAGGACGCATTATCTACGATAAGTACGCTATTCGGTTTAAGGTTCGGTATTAATTTTTCTTTTAACCATTTTTCTTAGTTGACAAAGTTCATCTGGTCATGGTAATCTCCCGTTTTTTTGTTTGCCTTAAACATTAACAAAGCGTTGGGAATAAAACCATCTTTTCCTCCTGCGTGCACTATTATTAACCGCTGGCCTGTACTGATTTGTTTTTTTACACCAAATTCTGTTTCATCGGTCCAAGCCTCTCCGGACACATGTGAAGTGTGGATGTAGGTTTCATCAGTATAAACTAGTGGTCTATCATCAGACCGATATTCCGAAATTTTGGTAAGGTAATTTATTCTTAGCAGTCGTATGTTGTGTCTTTCCATTAATATTTTTCGGTTGTCCTCGGTCTTTTTCCATTTAAATCCTAATTTCTGTATTTGTTTTCGTAAGGTGGAAATGCCATACTTGTAATCTATATCGGATTTTAACACAGAGTGGAGTGCCTTTAAGGTTGGAAATTGCTTATGGGACAGATGAAAATTGTATATAGTTCTCCGGATGACTTCCTGATCAAAATCGTCTACTGCTGCTGATGACGGACAAGTACGTAACTTTTTATTTCTCGGGGAGGTGAATTTCTTTGTTGTTGCGAATTTCTCACTATTGCTCTCAGACACAATGTTATAAACAGTAGAGAGACAAACACCTGTAGCTTTTTCAACTAACTGGGCAGCGGTGTAAGGGGAATTTAAATTTTTCTTCAGTTCGTCATTGAGTAACAGGAGATGACACCCCTAAGAAATTATTTGTCCCATGAGTTGTAGTAAAAATCACTAAAAGTCTGACATTGGCTGTTAGACCACTGACATGATTACACGCAGGTGTCAATATTTTTTAAAAATCAAATACTAAACGTAAAGGCTTTTTGCATGATAACACACTGTAAAAATAATTTTAAAAATAGTAATAAAAGCCATGGAATTACGTTTCATAGGTAAGTAAGTGCAAAGATTGGTGTTACACTAATTTAAAATATTAATGTTGGCGTTGCGACGCCATATTCCTTGGCGCACAGATTAATGTCGCAGAAGTAACAACATATGTGCCTTCACTTAATTTACCTATATTATTGTTTAATAGTACTCAGCATAAACATATTTACGTAATAAACATGTTTTAGATAAATACGTTAGGCAATGTTTAGTTCATTAAACATATTTTTATTTTACAACGAGGGCAAATTTGCTAAAATTGTTAATGCGAGTAAAATATATAGCAAATTTTTTTACGATTTCAATTTAAAACTTAAATATCTAAATATCACCCATGTTATACATACTCACACAATGTTTTATTTCATCCGTGCGAGGAAATCAATGTCATTTTAAGTAAATATCAAGGATCATTAACCCTCAAAGTTCGTATTTAAAGGCACTGTCGGCAAAAATAGTATTTTTCTCCATTCGTTCCTTAAACTCTAGGGTAAGGAGCAAAATAAACATTAGATACAAATAAAACAATTATTTAGTTAATTACATTTCCTTACAAAATGTGTTTAGGCAGAATATGAATTTTGTCAAAACAGTGTCACGTCTGTTTTGTTAAAGCTACTCTTTGATTCAGTGACAGCTGTCAACCGCCAAACATGGGGCACAAAATTTGTTCTAGATAGCTCATCTAGTAGAATACATAATACATCAATGGTTCAAGTTCAAAATATTTATAACAGTTAAAAATAATTTGCTTACTTTGACTCTCAATCGGACCAAAATTACTCACTGCCATATTTTTTGAAAATTATGTAAACTTAGTCGTACGGACTGACACAAAATTATTCAGATAATTGTGAGAATACAATAAAATCAGACGTTAA
Organism: Pammene aurita; assembly: GCA_947086415.1. Taxonomy (NCBI): domain Eukaryota; kingdom Metazoa; phylum Arthropoda; class Insecta; order Lepidoptera; family Tortricidae; genus Pammene; species Pammene aurita. Next base: position 55,257,778 of record OX352290.1, on the reverse strand, counting down.
AATATATGCACAACGTAAATAATATTCACAGTTTGACACTGACATTATTTTGGTATTTACTTCTTCAATATATAACAAACCTCTTTTTATGCTGATAGAACGAGAAAATAGAAAATTCAAATATAGAATGCCTGTAAACATACAATACTACTACATATGCAATTCCATGCTCTCGTTAATTTATCTATACATCTGGCCGGTCATTTCGGGGTTACTAGTGCATCTGATTAACACCATGTTCAATTGCGGAGTGTATCCTGACGTATTGAAAAGCACTAGAGTATGTCCAGTTTACAAGGGAAAGGGCGAAAAAAGTTCAGTTGATAATTACAGGCCTTACTATTGTACCTAACATTTCAAAAATCATCGAGTCTATATTATCAAACTGTTTAATGAATCATCTGGAGACAAATGACTTACTGACAGACAAACAATATGCTTACAGAAAAAATAGGTCCACCACAACAGCAGCATTAAAAATATGTGATTGCATAACAACAGCGTTAGACGAAAAGGATAAGACAGCAGGGGTATTCTGCGATCTCTCGAAAGCGTTCGATGTGATTAGTCATGAATTATTGTTAGAAAAGATAGGGCACTACGGAATAAAAAATAACGTACACAGATTATTCACATCATTCCTAGAAAATAGAAAACAAACAGTTGAGGTCAAAATTGAGGGCAAAAACATCAAATCCTTGGCCGGTAGACTAGAATTAGGAATTCCGCAAGGTTCCTCGCTGGGAAATACCCCTGTTTTTGATGTTTATCAATGATCTCCCTGTTTCCATTGCCGACGGTACAATAGTGCTGTTTGCTGATGACACCACTGTGATAGTAAAAGCACCTACATACCCGCAGCTCCAACAAAAAATATCACAAACATGCAGCCAACTTCATAAGTGGTTCTCAGCAAACGGCCTCTGCCTCAATGTATAGTCTAAACAATTTGAACTGAGCTCATCCACTTAGTGTCTTATCTTTTGTGTGTAAACCGCAGGCGCACGTGCCACTATGAAAAAAAGGGTTTGGCTACCTGTTAGCGTTTATTGAATATCTGCTATATGGACCACGGAATAAGATTCAATATCAACTAATACGAAAAAACCTCTAAGTTCTATACGGTTGCACCCAGTACAAGCGATTCAAATGCTCTAGAACCAGCGTAACTCGACACCGAGATCCGAAACAAAAGTGCGTAATTGGAGATCGCGCTTGCACTGGTATTCCGAGCGCACGGCTAGTTAGCGATTAGGAAGCAATTGTAATTTTCCCGAACGGGCAGGTAAAACAGGGTTGGATTCTGATTAAATCATTTAGGTGGATACAGTACATAATTTGCTATAGGTAAAAGTAAGTCTAAGCTGTAAAATTAAGAAAGCAATTTTAAAATAGTTAAGTATTTATATGCCTGATTATAATTTTAACATACCCAATATTTATTAAAATCTATTATATATGTATTTCATATATTAAATATTTGTAAATCGTACATCCACCCAAATGTTTTAATCAGAATCCAACCCTGTTTTACCTGCCCTTTCGCGAAAATTACAATTGCCTCCTAATCGCTAACTAGCCGTGCGCTCGGAATACCAGTGCAAGCGCGATCTCCAATTATGCACATTTGTTTCGGATCTCGGTGTCGAATTACGCTGGTTCTAGAGCATTTGAATCGCTTGTACTGGATGCAACCGTATAGAACATAGAGCTTTTTTCGTATTAGTTCATATTGAATCTTATTGCGTGGTCCATATAGTAGAAATTCAGTAAACGCTAACATGTGGCCAAACCATTTTTTCCATAGTGGCACGCGCGCCTGCGGTTTACACACAAAAGATAAGACACTAAGTGGATGAGCTCAGTTCAAATTGTTTAGACTATATAACGAAGTCCAACGTGATGTCGTTCTCAGCCGGAAATAACACAAACATCCCCTTGATACAGAGTCCGATACCACACTGCAATTCATGCAGGTTCCTTGGATTCAAAATTGACACCAAAATGAAATGGAAAGAACACGTAGACCAGTTATGTGAAAGGTTGTGCAGTGCCCTATTTGCAATGCGTAAACTGAAACCAATCGTATCTAGTAAAGCACTACTTCAGATTTATTATGCATATTTCTTTTCACTCATGTCGTACGGTTTAGTTTTATATGGCAACTCAACAGATTCAGACAGAGTATTTAAACTACAGAAACGAGCCGTACGCATATTGGCAGGTGTAAATTCGAGGCATCCATGTAAAGAGCTGTTCATAAAATATAATTTAATGACGCATTACTCGCTTTACGTATATGAAATAATTATGTTCACGCGTCAAAATATTCATTTGTTTAAGCGGGCATATATCCCTGGCAGAATAACCCGCCAGAGGGGGAGATTACTACCTGTACCACGGCGCCTCGCATTACTCGACAAATCTCCGCGAGTGATCGGTCCGTCGTTTTATGAACGACTACCCGCCAGCCTCAGAAACGTAACCTCAAATGAAAAGTTTGCACAACGACTAAAAGAACTTTTAATGTCAATGTCGCTGTATTCAGTAAAAGAATATAGTGATAAACCACGTGCTAAATAATCAATTATTATTTATTGTTTTCAAATAGCTTATTATTTCAAATTAAAACACTGGACTTTAATAAATTTGACGTATATTGAACTGTATTAATGTAAATACTTTTGTAATTTTTTTTTTATAGGTTTTAGTTTATGCCACTTGAAAATACCCAGGTTTATCCTAGTTGTGTATACAAAAATGACATTTATATTTTTATTTTTTTACTAGCTTTTTCCCGCGGCTTCGCCCGCGTACTAAAAGTACTAAAAAAGGAGGTTCTCAGTTAGACTCGTATGTTTGTATGTAGGAATGTATGTTTGTCCACGATCATCTTGCGTTTCGCTGAACTGATTTAGAAGCGGTTTTCGGAAAAGTATTCGTTACATTCTGGAGGTTTCGGTATACCACGTTTTGAAGACGGCGGTTCCCTCATTTTTTATTTTAAAGAAATTATTGCAATAATTGTTTAATTGTTACGCCATCAACGACTTACTACCGAGAGATTATGATTAATACAGATTTCTACTCTTGAATAGAAGCTTTTCCCCGCGACTTCATTTGCGTGGAATTAGTAATCCACCCTCCTTTTTACCCGCTTAAGGAATGACTTCTGGGATAACAACTATTATATATCCTTCTCCAGAACGCAAAATATCTCCATACCAAATCATCTAAATAGGTTCAACGGTTATTAATTTCCCATACAAACTTTCAACCCCCGTTTTACCCCCTAGAGGGTTGATTTTCGAGATAAAAACTATCCTATATTGTTTACCGAGACTCAATCTATACAGGGTGTTTGGTAACCGGATGCAAAGCCGAAAGTAGGAGATAGTCTAGGTCATGTAGAACATTTTTAGCCATACTTGTCTTAGACAAATGTTATTAGTTTTTTTTTAATTTAAATTTTAAGATTTGTCGGAGAAAACTGCAAAACTTCAGACTAAATCGATAATTAGAACTTTTTTTACTGCAGGTAGATTTTTTTTTGTTTTATTTCGTATTGTGCAATGTCTATCAAACACTAGAAAAGTGATTTCAAACATCTGTGTCTAAAGAAAACAAGTTGACAGCGATTTAAAATTTTAGTTACATGAAAATGTAAACGATTTAAGTGATTTCAAAGTACGATAAAAAAAAACTAAAATAGCCACGAATTTTCAAACCATTTTAAAAACATGCTTGGCTTTTACCCTTTTATTTAAGCTATCAAGCACGACTGTAGCTACTGTATCCTTGAAAATAAGCCACCTAAACCAACTGGGTAGCTAAAATGTTTCACTCTACTTGTGATACTTGTGGTAGTTGTGGTGACGAATCTCATTATGATTTTACAATAAAACATTGGTTCTGAATACTAAGTTGGCATTGACTTGACATTTGACTTGTTTTAAAAGGGTTAAGTGTACTGGACAAAACTACCACATGCAATTTTAACAAACAAAGGCTTGCGGCGGTGAGAGACAAAAGAGACTGATAGCGGCAGGCGGTGAGCGGCGTTAAACAAAGATGATCGGTTTTGTGCTTTATTGACAAAGATAAACTGATTAGCTACATGAGTATTTGTGCAAAAACTAGTAATTTAGTCTAGTTACAACTTCAGTTGCGATTAGACGTTCATTGTGGTTTAATTTTCCGCTCTCATCTCAATTTACCGTGTCAAGTTGTAGCTGCCGTAGGCGCTCCTTCACGTGTAATTACGACTTCTTCATTGTAAACATGGAGTTTACGAACGAAGAATACGCCGACATGATCTACATGTACTGCAAAGCTGACAGTAATGGAGCGATGGCCCGACGGATGTACCAAGAGCGTTTTCCAAACCGGAGATTGCCTAATGTGAGAGTGTTTTACAATTCATTCCGAAGGCTACGTGAGAATGGTATTGCTGTGCAACATGGAGGGAATCCAGGACGTAATCGCCCTGAAGTGGAGGAAGACGTTCTACAGGCATTTGCAGAGGATCCGAATACGAGCATCAGAGTGGTAGCTCGTAATCTGAACTTGTCCACATGGAAAGTATGGGCCACAATGAATCGTGAGGGAAAATATCCTTTTCGCGGCATCGGAGTTCAAGGTTTGGACGAAGGAGATCCCGCACGCCGAGTGGACTTCTGCCGATTTTTACTCAATGCGGATATCGAAGACCGACGTTTTTTGCGAAGCATTCTTTGGACCGATGAATCGAAATTTTCCCGGGAGGGGATCACAAATTTCCATAACCTACACCAATGGGCTGACAAAAACAACAATCCACATTGGAAAAAGCAAGTGTCCTTCCAAAGAAAGTTTTCCGTCAATGTGTGGGCTGGAATCATCGGCAGAGTCCTTATTGGGCCACATTTTTTGCCAAATAATTTAAATGGGGCAAATTATTTGGAATTTTTACAAAACGATTTGCCCAGGCTTATTGACGAAGACCAGCTGCCCGGTGCAGTGACATTTCAACACGACGGTTGTCCCGCCCATTACTCTCTGGCTGTAAGGGAACATCTGGATAACTGTTTCCCGGACGGTTGGATCGGCAGAGGCGGACGAATCCCTTGGCCCGCTCGGTCACCTGATTTGACACCATTGGATTTTTTCGTTTGGGGCCGAGCTAAGGAGCTAGTCTACACACAAGAGGTCATTAATACCGTAGAAGAGCTGAGGGAGAGGATAGAAGCGGCGTTCGAAAGGATGAGGGAAGAAATGATATTCGGAACAACCACCACAGAAGTAAGAAGACGGGCTCGTGCTTGTATTCGAAACGGCGGGTCACATTTTGAAAACGAGCGATGATGTGTAATTTTAATGTGTTGATCGTAAAAATAAATAACTTATCTTTTATGCTTTTGTTTTAATTTACCCTAAACATTCCCTCTTATTAGTACAGGTAGCCTATTTTCAAAGATAAAATGGCTTGAGACATGATTGTCTTATCGCCCGCCGCCTGCCGCTATCAGTCCCTTTTGTCTCTCACCGCCGCAAGCCTTTGTTTGTTAAAATTGCATGTGGTAGTTTTGTCCAGTACACTTAACCCTTTTAAAACAAGTCAAATGTCAAGTCAACGCCAACTTAGTATTCAGAACCAATGTTTTATTGTAAAATCATAATGAGATTCGTCACCACAACTACCACAAGTATCACAAGTAGAGTGAAACATTTTAGCTACCCAGTTGGTTTAGGTGGCTTATTTTCAAGGATACAGTAGCTACAGTCGTGTTTGATAGCTTAAATAAAAGGGTAAAAGCCAAGCATGTTTTTAAAATGGTTTGAAAATTCGTGGCTATTTTAGTTTTTTTTTTATCGTACTTTGAAATCACTTAAATCGTTTACATTTTCATGTAACTAAAATTTTAAATCGCTGTCAACTTGTTTTCTTTAGACACAGATGTTTGAAATCACTTTTCTAGTGTTTGATAGACATTGCACAATACGAAATAAAACAAAAAAAATCTACCTGCAGTAAAAAAAGTACTAATTATCGATTTAGTCTGAAGTTTTGCAGTTTTCTCCGACAAATCTTAAAATTTAAATTAAAAAAAAACTAATAACATTTGTCTAAGACAAGTATGGCTAAAAATGTTCTACATGACCTAGACTATCTCCTACTTTCGGCTTTGCATCCGGTTACCAAACACCCTGTATAATATGTACCAAGTTTCATTTCAATCGTCTGTTCAGCGGTTAATCATTCGCCATACAAACTACTAACATGTTTTCTACCCCTCTAAGATTGATTTTCGGCTTAAAAAATATTCTATATTGTTTCCTGGGACTCAAACTATATCCACAACAAAATTATCTAAATCGGTTCGCGGTAAAAAAATCTTCATACAAACCTCCTACCCCCATTTCACCCCCTTAAGATTGATTTTCGAGATAAAAACTGTCCTATGTCGTTTCCCGGTACACAAACTATCTCTATACCAAGTTTCATCTAAATTGGTTCAACGTTTAAAAATTCCCCATACAAACTATCAACCCCCATTTCACCCCCTTAAGTGTTGATTTCGTAATCAGCGACCCGATAAACCATATAAACAATACCCATGTTAATATTTAAATTTTATCACCACATTTCCCCCTTATGGGTTGAATTCTCAAAAAAGCTGAAACACTTGTTTTCTCATTTATCGTTAGGAATACTCCTGTAAAGTTTCGAATAAAATAGTTGAACTAATCTCGTTTCCCATACAAACTTTGAACCCCATTTCCCCCCTTAGGAGGTAAATTTTTAAAAATTATTTCTAAGTGCATCTTTGTGCCTTATAAGGAGCCTACGTACCACATTTGGAATCTCTAGAACCAGCGGTTTGGGCTGTGCGTTGATATGTCAGTCAGTTTCATCTTTTATATATTTAGAAGATTGCAATTTGGCACAAATACTTTCAAGAATTTTCATGTCCACAATATTAAATTTCAAAATCGATGCCATTTTATTAATTAACGTCCCAAAAAATCACAAAAACGACACCCATATGGATATTTAGACATTTCAACCCCATTGTACCCTAACAGGGGAGATGGTATTTCACGTCCGCCACGTCGGATTTTAAAATCGTTGTTGTTCAACGACCCGATAAACCATAGAAACAATACCCATGTTGATTTTCAGACTTCTTGATCACATTTCCCCCTTTTAGGGGTTGAATTCTCAAAAAACCTGCAACACGTATTTACTCATTTATTGTTAGGAATACTTCTGTGAAGTTTCGAATAAAATAGACTAACTAATCTTGTTTCCCCATACAAACTTTGGACCCCCATTTCACCCCCTTAGGGGATGAATTTTGAAAAATCCTTTCTTAGCGCACCCTTAGACCTTATAAGGAACCTACGTGCCAAATTTGGAATCTCTAGAACCAGCGGTTTGGACTGTGCGTTGATAGATCACTGTGTCAGTCAGTCAGTCAGTCACCTTTGAGTTATATTATGAGTAGACCCCGGACTTTGGTGGCAATGACGTCACAATAGGGTGATTTGGGGAGTAAACGGAACGGTGTTATGAAATACGGTAAAAAACTCGGTTGTTAACCGAATACATTTTAATTAGATATTTTCAACAAAATTATCTAGTAAGTTGATCAATATTATTTTTTAGTGCAAACCATACAATTGTACTTTAAACTGGCTTGGTGACATTTGTGACGAACAAGGAGCGAGTGGCCGACAAACCCAATGCCAGTTTAACGTACAAATGCATGGTTTGCAAGTAATATAGCAAACGATAATATTGATCAACTTACTAAGTAATATTGTTAAAAATGTCTAATTTAATGTATTCGGTTAACAACCGAGTTTTTAACCGTGTTTCATAGCACCGTCCCGTTTACTCCCCAAATCACCCTATTGTGACGTCATTGCCACAAGAGTCCGGGGTCTAATTATGAGAGACTGCTCCTGAAGACTTCATGATTAATTGTAGTAGTAGTGGTAGTAAAACACTTTATTGCACAAAACAAGTACATGAACAACAAAAATATAGTGAGTGTGTACAAAGGCGAACTTATCCCTTTAAAGGATCTCTTCCAGCTAACCTTTAAGCAACTGAGGGAAATCGGTCAGACATGGACTTGGATGAAATTGTTTTCGTGTGTGGTATCAATCGATTCGTTTTGTTGTGAGGATCAAATGTTTATATGGGGCCAATTGCATTAAAGCAACACAAAAGTCAGAAATGAAACTTAAGAGTCCGGTAAACTTTTTTTCGATTTCGCTCAACTTTTTGACACTATTTTGCAGTAACTAACGAAACTTCTATCAGTTTTGTATACATATGTTGAAAGTAAGTTTCTTATTAAATTGTATAAGTGGAACGGTTTTTTATTTTCTTATCTCATTTCATTTATAAGTAATTCACCCTAATCTAACACCTATTTCGCGATTTTTGCTTGTAGAGGTTAAAAGAGTAATGTTTTTATTGATTAAAATTAAGTTATACTAGTACGTAAATTACATGAATACGTTGGAAAATGGGTCTTCTGAGGAATAAGTGGAACAGTTTTTTTCATTTTCATATATATTTTTTAAGGGAGAGAATGTTCAGCTAGAGTAATTTTATGAAAAATTGCCGAAGTTTAAGATTTTTTTTGAAGTCGTTTAAAAATAAAAATACGGAAATGAACTTTACTTCATGCTTTAATCAGATAATATAAAACATATTCAGAACCGTAAAAAATAATAACTAATAATCAAGCCACAAGATTGCACGAATCAACGTCCTCTCAAAACAAGCTCTTTAAAAATCCAGTTGTAGGGTATTCAATATTAATATATATATACCCAAATAACTTTTTTGTAATAACAAGACTCCAAACTATCTTATCAAATAGGATTCATGTGCGTAATTTCATTATTAGCGATTTTCATTTTTAAATCGTTACCGGACTCTTAAAGTCTGAAATTTACATTTGTTACTCAAAATGCTCCTAACAAAATGACGAGCCAAAGTGACGTCACAATCAAATATTGGCGCTGTTTAAATTATGGAAAAATTATGAAATCGCTATGTTTACAGTGAAATGTTGCGTTTATATACAGTGCGACAATAACTCCGTTTTAACCAGTCAGTATAAAAAACTTTCCCGTAAATAAATAATTATATTATTATTAAAAATCTTGATCTTGATTTTTGCTTTATGATAACTATTCTGTAACAATTAAATGTTCTTCCTGCACCAACTTACAAGTCTCTGTTTGGCCCAATGGTTGACTGGTAGAGAATGCCATTTGGCATTAAGTCCGCCATTTGTACATTATCACTTGTTGTGCAATAAAGTGTAAATAAATAAATAAATGAATAGCCAAGTCACTAAGGAATTAAGGATTATAAACCACTTAACTTAGGTACCTACCCAGATTTCAGACCTGTTAAATGACCCATACCGGGCTGAAAAAACAGCCATTATCAAAGGTTTCATTCCCAGTACAATAGCCTGCTTGACGACACAATCTACCCAATATAATTCTAAAAAGACCAATGTAAATATGCAATTCAAGCTAAATTGCACCTTAGATTCGGACCCGGGGTATGTCCTTAAACTACGTCCGGACTTGGGTATGTCCTTAAACTACGCCAAAAAGAGAGGTATGGGCACTGCGAATGGCATCTCGCTAAGTGTGGTAGGGCACGTTCAGCGAATGTCATCGCTCAAATCTGGAGCAGAGCCCGACTGGGGAAGTACCTCCACCTTACAGAAAACCACAGCCAAATAGCACTAGACCCTACTCATAGTGTTGTGTTCCTGCTGGTGAGTAAGGTTGCCAAAGAGCTCAAAGAGGACCCAGTGTGTTGACGATGAGGGACCTTCTTGTTCCTTTAGCCGTCAACACAGTGAATCCTCCTTTTTGTAAAGGGTCGGCAACGCGCATGTGACTCCTTTGGAGATGAAGGCGTCCATAGGTTACGGTAGCTGCTTACCATCAGGCGGGCCGTATGCTTGTTTGCCACCGTCGTAGTATAAAAAAAAAAAAAAAAAAAAAAAAAAAAAAAGATTGTACACCTGAGGGTTTAGTTTCGATTATCTGACGGTGGTGGTTGAGCTGTTAAGGATAAAGAAGGATACAATAATCTGCCGTGATTGATCACCTTTACTGATGGTGGGTAGGAAGTGGTATAATCATTTTGCAGCAGATTTTAGTTTTCTTAAAAACCTTTTGAGTCCTCCTAGCCTAGTTGGTAGTGACCCTGCCTACGAAACAGTCCCGGGTTCGAACCCTGGTCAGAGCATTTATTAGTGTTTTTATCACGGATTCCTCAGTCATGGATATTTTCTATCTATTATGTATATCGTCGCCTAGTACCCACAACACAAGCGCTTATTAAGCTTAGGTACTGTGGGACTAGGTTGATTTGTGTAAGATTGTCCAATTGATATTTATTTATTTATTTATTTATTTGGAGTAGATACCTTGATACCGGGTTTTCTAGAGATACAAGAGAGCGCTTTAATAAAGCCTTAAATGCAAAATATAGTTAGAAGGATGGATGAGCTTCCGGAATTACCCGCCACTTTTTGCTTATCGGAATTACCCCAATGCAAATATAAAAAAATGGAATGGAAACAAAATCTTAAAGATCTTAGGTACTTCCAAAATTAATAACTATCATTCGATTCCTTAATTTAAAAAACTAACACGACTATAAACATAAACGGTGTAGGTATATAATTACATCGTAAAAATAGTAATAATTTACTTATTTTCCCTTCAGGCCATTTTCCTTAGAGGGTTTTAGGGACGCTAGAAATATACAACTTTGACTTTTATTTCAGACACCATAAATATCCACTCAATACAAATATCAGTATTCTCCATGTAATATGTTGTGCCGCAAACAAAGTAGATACCCTGTTTGAGTGTACGTCACTGCGGATAAATAAAAACCAATGACGTCAATATATCGTCTAACCCTTGAAAAAAATGGTCTTGTCAATCATAATAGATAACTACTTTTTAGGGTTAATATGTACCTGAAAAGTGATAATCGTAGGTAACCCTATTACTGTTGCTACTTGTCCGTTTGTCTGTCTGTCACATGACATTTTAAGGCGGTTAATATACGGATAGTCGAAATTTGTTCCGTATTTTTTTTATCTAAGTACCTAGGTAAGAAAAGCGACAAGAATCTTATTCACTAAAGCAAAATGGCGACTAAAATCAATAAAGTCGGAGAGGACTTTTTCTTTCTTTATTTACTCCTTCTATGTGGCTATAACATATGTCACGTGTAGAATGTTTTGACAGTAAGATAATATGTCGAAAATTACAATATATTAAGAAAACTAGCTTTTGCCCGCGGCTTCGCTCGCGTTAAATTCGGGGTAACACGGTTCCCCTTTCCTGATTGCCCCCCGAAATGCTCCATACAAGCTTCCACCCCCCATTTTAGGGAAGTGGGGGGTTAAAAAGAGACAAAAAGTAGCCTATGTCACTCTCCATCCCTTCAACTATCTCCACTTAAAAAATCACGTCACTTCGTCGCCCCGTTTTGCCGTGAAAGACGGACAAACAAACAAACACACACATACACTTTCCCATTTATAATATTAGTATGGACTATGGATTACTTTACCTACTAGATGGCGACAGATGACAGAAGAAAAGAGATACGGCACCCGATTTTTGCTGTCGCCGTTGTTGGCAATCAGCGACAGTTTTTACTCCGTGGTTGAATCATTTATTAATTACTACTTCGCGGTTGTTGTTGACCTTTATTATCAAAATATTCGAGTTGTATCAAATCTTACCATAGGGTAACGTGTACACGTCACTTTTTTTTCGATATTATCCCTATGTATATATTTGCCCGAGTACAACAGCCAAGTGAGTAATTAGAAGTATTAAAGTACCAACGATAAAGATCTGCATTGGTCTGCCGAAGTTAAGTATGTACTTATTGTTAAATTGTTTTGTATTATGTACCGCAATAATGGAAAATAAATGCGTGACCAATCGGGTGGGGTCACTTGACAGCCTTTGTGTAAATTCGCCAAGGGAACGTTTAAAAAAAAACATAATCAAACTTAAGATTTAGTTTTTGTCTAAAGCCTTCTCATTTTTGTAAGTCAACACAATTCTATCTATATCAACTGACCATAAAGACAATTTTTTTATCAAACTTGGCTTAGTAGTTTCGACGCTAAGGTAGAACTATTTAAAACTGTCATAATAGACCGCTAAGGCCGTATTCTCCGGTTGACATAGCGGCACTGTGTTACATTTTATGCTAAGATACCAACATTTTTATGAAATGTGACGCTTTCTAATGCGTCTGGTGTCAACCATACCGACCTTAGAATGACTACCAATGAGCCGGAGATAAGAGGAGACGATATACGCTGCCTTTCCATTGAGGCGGAGGGCAGAGATGAGTGGCAGATGATACTTATATATATATATAGATTTCATTGTATTTTTATTTGTATCGTGACATTGTTTTATATATTTGTATTGTAAATAGTTTTTATAAGACGATCTTTTCAGTGAAAGCATTTTGTTTTCAAGTGTAAAATACTATGTATTTTTCTTTAAGAAATAAATAAATCTAATCTAATCTATGAGAGGTAAAATGAATGTCAAATAAAAAATAAGAATAAATGCTAAATTATAATTTAATAAAAAAAAGCAAGCCTTTCCTCGAAATGATGATTTCCTTTACTAGAAAAAGGGATCCCATATTACATGATTACAGGCTGTGTGGAAGTACTTTAACAATGCAGAACAATATACGTGACTTAGGATAATGGACACTAAATTAACATCTACTCCTCATATTGATAACATCTTAAACAAAGCATTTAAACAACTGGGTTTTGTTCTCCGTGCAACTAAACCTTTTCGAAGACCTCTAACTTATAAAATATTGTACAATAATTATGTCAGAAGCCGCTTGGAGTTTGCATCTGTAGTATGGAACCCTTACTATATGGTAAATAAAAATAGAATTGAAAGGGTACAAAAATTATTTATTATGGCTCTTGAACTCCGAATATGTGGAATCTATCAAAGTTACACAGCCTCAATTACGAAACACAATTTTCAACCACTTTCATTAAGGCGCTCATGTACTGATTTGTCATTTTTATTCAACATTATTAATAATCTGGTAGATGCCCCCGAACTATTACATAATATACGTTTTCGGATACCTCGCAGAGCAGAACGCAGTTGTCGTAGTAAAATGTTATTTAGTGTCGAAGGAAGCAGAACTAAGTATGCACGGCACTCATACATTAAGCGCGCATGCAGGTTGTATGATGAAAGATGTGAACAGGTAGATTTATTTGGCAGTTCGTTAGGATTATTTAAAAAACTTGTAAATTCCTCATTAAGGTAGTTGTTAGAGTAGGTGTGGAAACTATATTTAATTGTATCTAAGTAGTTTTTTTTTGTAAGTTAACTTTTCAATGCTTTTATAATTTATTTACTGTTAAGAAATACAGGAAACTATAGGTGTATATAGTAAAAATAGCTTTTAGATAATTTACAGATACGTTTTTATAAGACTGTTTGTATCTTAATAAAAAAATAAATAAAAAAATAAATGGTTCTTGAATTACCATACCTTGTCCTATTTTGGAATATCCCAATTGTCTGGTGCTCGCCACACCATCTCCATCACTCTTGTCGCCCGTACCGCTAACACTTGCCGCTTGTTAGGGAAAGTGTGTCGAGATGCTCCACACATTTGAACGCTGCGACGCGGCAGAAGCGTCGGACGCGCGCGGCGATATGGGCGCGGCGCTGCTGGTGCTGTTGGTGGCGGGCGCGGGCGCGGGCGCGCGGGACGCGGCGCGGCGAGCGGTGGTGCCAGGCGCCGTGCGGCTCGGCGCGCTGTTCGCTGTGCACGGCGCGCCGGGCGGCGGAGCGCGCGCGGGCGCGTGCGGCGGCGTGCGCGAGCACTACGGCATCCAGCGCGTGGAGGCCACGCTGCGCGCGCTCGACGCCATCAACGCGGACGAGACGCTGCTGCCGGCGCTGCCGCTGGGCGCCGAGCTGCGCGACTCGTGCTGGGCGCCGCACACGGCGCTGCGGCAGACCATCGACCTGGTGCGGAAGGCCATCGACCCACAAGCGCACGCCGCCTGCGCCGGCCCGACTGTTGCACACCAGACAGTACCTATCCTCTTTTTTAGGGTTCCGTAGTCAACTAAGAACCCTTATAGTTTCGCCATGTCCGTCCGCCCGTCTGTCCATCTGTCCGCGGTCTAGCTCAGTGACCGTTAGCACTAGAAAGCTAAAATATATATAAGTATGAGTATGTACATTAATCACGCCGACAAAGTAGTAGAATAAAAACTGGAATATATTTTTAAACCCTATCGCCCACAGGTGTCTTTGGATAGGTCTTACAAAAAGAATAGAGACTAATATCTTTATAAAATCGAAACTACTGAATATTATTTTTACTTTTTGCACATAGATACGACGAGTCCATAATTACATATATACACGGTGTCACGCGAGGAACCAGAACAATTTTAACAGTGCATTCTTGATAATAATTAGAGATTAAAAGGCCGTATAAACGTTTCTGGAATTCGCTTAGTTTCAGAGTGTTAAATAAAAAACTTAGTGCTAAACGCCTTTTTGATGGCGATGTCACCCTTGATAGTGTCTAGTGTAGACATCCTTATTGACAGATATCAAAATGAAAAGGAACAATTTGCGTAAACAATTTTTTTTATGAATAATAGTACCAATTTATTTCAAGCGATAGTTTTACTTACAATATTAACTATTTTTAATATACAAAAGCATTAAAAAAATATTAAAAAGTACTAATTCTACCTACCTTATTTTGTTATTATATAGGTAATTGTACATATATTAATGAACCTCCAGGTCTTTTTGTACCCTCTCTTTGTACATTGTGTATGACATATATAGTATGATGATTTAGACTGTATATTTAAATGGGTGGTAGAGTTAATTAACTGTCTGAAGATAAATATTACTAGAAAAACTCAATAAAAGTTAATCGTCTTAGGAGGAAAGAGGAAAAGTAATTATATTTATTGCTATAAGTAATTTCACCAAATAAATATAACTTTTAAATTTTAATGTCATTTTATCTTATGTACTATCGAACCAAATGAATCGTGACCCACTGTGGAACCTTTTCATAGAAAATGTCATAGTGACATCGCATTGCATTGACAAGGAAAGTTCTTATAACACGTACTATGACAAAGTTCTAATGTGGGTCAGGAATCAAGTGGTTCGATAGTAAGTAGTTATACCTAATTTTCATTAAATATCGATGATATGTTATATTTTAAATAAATACGATAAAAATAGAATGAACACATTTGACATTACCTACCACTAAAAATTTAACCGACTTAAAATTACAAATAAAAAAATAACCCAGATCGCTGTCAACGGACAAGGTGCCCAGAAGGCTGGCCGTATTACCACACTGAATGGCGATAGATATTCGGTGAAATTAAAATATGAAGACTGCAAACACATTTTGAAACTTTATTTGAATTCTGCAACTTATATCAATAGTTTTCTATGGCATATTTATAACCAGGGCCGGATTAACCACCCCCGGGGCCCCTAGGCAATGCAATTCATGGGCCCCTTTTTAACAAAAAAAAATCAGTAAATATTTTTCAATACCACGACGACGGTGGCAAACAGCCATATGGCAAGCAGTTACCGTAGCCTATGGACGCCTGTAACACCTGAAGATTCACACGCGCGTTGCCTACCCTAAAATTAACTTTTATATTAACTCTCTTATCTTTTTTCTTTTTTTAACTCTTATATGTATTAACTTTTTATGGTATAGTACTCAACGTAGTGCTTTTTGTTTCGTTATGTCCTTGTCCACCTGTCTGTTTGCGGCTTAGCTTAGCGCTTGAGGGACCAAAAAAAGAAAAACAAATATTAAAGAAAGCTTATTGAACCGTTTATGAGTTAAGTATCGCAAAAATATATCACTTCTTATACGGCGTTTACAATTGCATAGTTGTACTCGCGTCAGTGCTTGTCGAATCATTCGCGTACGAGTGCCAAAACGAATGTCCGTGTCGTCAGCTTCACCATGTTTTTCTGGTATACTGAGCCGATGCGTTTACTGACTAGAGAATATGAATGATATAAATATGTTAACGGACACGCAGGTACTATACGTAGACACGGCCTGGACGTTGATTGTGTGAGCTGACGATATCTCCTTTGATTACTACTACGGACATGAGCCTCCCGTGATTATCCATCTGGAATCTTGGGCTAAATAGTCGCCTCCACCTCCCCTTACAGCGACCCCGTTCCTCACACTATGGTTACCCTGAGTTCATAACCATTGACAACTCACTGGGATCAAAGATCTCTCTGAGCACGCTGGTAAATAACACAAGACACATGATCATCATAATAACACAGTAAGAAAGTCCATGAACTGATACGAGTAGAAAGATAAATATTAAAGCGCTTACCATTGATTTGTTCGCGCACAACCTTCTCTCCTACCGTCGTCCGTGTATCTACCCTACAACCCACCCATAAAAAATCCGTCCATACTAAAAGCGATATTGAAATCGAACGTGACTGCCACCGCCATCTATCCGAAAAACCGGCAAGCACGAACTGCTTCGCGATATTCGCGACACTCCCGCCCCTTAAGAAAAATAAAATTATAGGAGCATTGAAATCAGATCAATTTAATCAGTATCAGTAAACAATTGAATCATGAATATGTAATGTGAACTCTACTATGCATAGCCACAGATAAGCAATGCGCATGTGCGAACCATAGGACTAGAGATGATGTTTGATTTGACCTAAGAAGATTGTATCACTCTTGCGCTTTGCGCCCGGTTGGCTCCAGTGTCAGTTTGAGATTTGCGGAATTAAAATTATCATAAAATGGATTCGAAACACCATTTTGTATCATGAATAGGTGCAATAATTAAAGAAAATACGGAATGGTAAGTATGGTAATATATACGAGCGTATTATACCAAAACTAGCTTACAAGAATAATATTGAGATTTATTCGAAAATTCAGTACAAAGAGTGATGTGTCACATTGAATGGCGGCATATCGATATGAGATGTACGATTCAGAGGCGAATTCTACGAAACTCGTGTCATGTTTCTAGGTCCTATTTTCGGTGGTCTATCAGTTTCAAAGTATCATGACAAAAGTTGCACAAATACTCATTATTAATATTACTGCTGATTGATTATAATGATTATTCAGATTATCTCATAGAAATATCTATAAAAGTATCGACCTGTGCCCCAACGATATTAGCACAGATATCTGACAGCTAAGATAATTATTTGTCAAATATACTGACACGGTCAATTCCTATACAAAACATAGACAAGCGCGCCTCTATCCTAAGATCAACTAACGCACTAGAGGTTGGTGGTCTGTGTGAATAATAATGGTCTGTGTGAATAAAAAGCTGAGCTGTTCATTCTCGAACCTTTCTTCTTGTCCTTTCCGCTGAGAGTAGGGATGGCCTTGTGAAACTGAGCCAAGCTATCGCGTCCCTCTGAGGCTGGTCTGAGCGAGTACCGATGGCTGTGCTGATCTGATCAAAGCAGGATCCCTAGACTGGTCTGAGCGTTCATCAGTGCCTGTGTTAAGCTGATTACAAGCAGGACCCGTAAACTGTTCTGAGCGATTACTGAGGTCTGGGCTGAGCTGAGTAGGATCAAACTGTTCTGAGCGTTTACTGAGGTCTGGGCTGAGCTGAGTAGGATCAAACTGTTCTGAGCGTTTACTTAGGTCTGGGCTGAGCTGAGTAGGATTAAACTGTTCTGATCGTTTACTAAGGTTACACTGACTGAGGTCTGAGCTGAACTGAGCAGGATCACCGTCGCGGTTTATTACATTAGAAGTAACCTGTGTGGACTGAGCGTTAGGATTCTTGTAAACTAATCGGTTTATTTCTAGGATGAACCATTTACTAATGTTAGGATTTATACTTTACGTTAAAACCTGTCCCTTGTACGTCAACATTCATATGACTAAGCAATGTGATGATTCTTAAATGTAATCTTTTATAAGTCAATCAAATTAGCATCTATCAATCCTAGTGCTATATCAACCCGTTCAGAATATCTAGTCCTTCAAAGAACAATTTTAAGAGGAATTAGTAATACTCTATTAATTACTACTATAACAGCTAGGTTAGCTTTCAAGGATTCAATGTACCACAACAAATGTACTTCCGAATTAAACGCGGAACGTCTAAAACTTTAAATGCATTATCCTTTAACTCTTTTGACTTCACAGTTTTTATGTCTTAATTTCTGGTATAATGTTTGATGTACCTGCTAATGCCAAAATGTACAATGTCCTCTTTTAAATGAACCTATTGTCTGTACTTCAACTACGACTTTATTCTTATTGTACTGGTTCTTACAACTGGATGGCTATCTATATATAATACTGTCGAGATCATCTGTTTGTTGCTGGTATGTGCTCGACAGTCCTCCCCAATAAACGAATAAAAAGGGCCGTTTACGTAAATTTCAAGTCATACTCTATTAATTTACAATGATAATGGGAAGGGTTCTGATAGTTGTACATAACCTGGATATATAACCAAGACCAAAGTGTTATTGAACTCTGAACTATAAACAATTAATTTCGATTGTTTTTCTAGCGTGGTATCAAAAACTCGCTTGTTTAACCAAGTTACATCCCCGTAGAGAATCCTCCTTCTACATTGTACATACCTACTGCCTGTACTCCGTTTACATATATGAGTACAATGTGAAGGTATTCAAAGTTCAGTAACTAATTCACGACTTCTTTTAACTCAACAAGCGAAGTACGATCATATCTAGTACCCGTGGGATACCACTAGACTGGGCTGAACAAGGTATAGGATCAAAACCCTACATATCATTTAGCAACCATATCGTCAGTTGAAAACAGGAGATTTTTTTCAAACCATTTTTGTAGTCAAACACTGTAGTACGTATATCGTAAGCGTGAGCGAGACTTTATGATATTTGAATTCGTTTTTATGGCCAAGAACTTATCAACCGCAAACAAAGTTGTTTTTTAATTATTTTGGTAGGTACTTACCTATTTTGTGACACCATTATTATTTGTGCGTTTTTATTATAACTGTGGTCCAATTTATTTCCAATTTCAACTACTCCTCGACACTAAATTTCATACACATACCATAAATATCCGATAGCATGTTGGTACATACACTTACTTATTATTTAACCTTTATAGAATCAATCAATATACGTGGGTATTTACAGTCGCACGGTGTTTTCCTAAAAACAATTTTAAGAATACATACATTTTCACGCGGCTACCTGCATTATCAGACTATCACACCTTTATGATCATCTTTATTTATTAAACGTTGCTTGCATCTGAGATATCTACCACTCAGTAGGCTTGACGCGGACGTTTCTTTGCGATAAATGTGATTGCATTCAATCACAAGCTCTATTTATTATTATTTATAAGCAGGCGAACAGTTGTACAACTGATTTTGCCTGTATCCAGTTAACACGACAAATGATCAATGGCGAGTAATATATAAGTGCTTATCTAATCTGTTCTTGAATTGGTTGACATTTTGAGCTGATACCACATCCTGTGGTACTTTATTCCAGGCCCATACCACTCGGTTGCTCAGGAAGTGTCTGTATGGGTTACTGTGGGACCTTTGGCTGTCTAATTTCAAGTGATGGCCTCTCAGACGGGTGTTGTTGTTGCGCTTGCACATCTTGTGAAATTCTTTGAGGTCATAGTGCCCGGATAATATTTCTATTACCCGCACGAAACCACATTTTAAGTTCAACACCAAGTGTATTGAACTAATCCCTTTCGTGCGTGCAATTCCCTTGAATCATCATTGATTATCTAAATACCAAAACCCTGTTCGTTGTGATGTTATGAAAATGAAAGGAAAAACGTTCGAACATGAGATGTACCTTATAGGCGTTCTAATTACCGGTTATTCAAAATAGTAATATTTTGAAGTGATAGACTAAATCACTACTCGCGTGACCAACTTACAATGATCTTTGTTAGGATAGATAGTTTCGATAAGTTTCGTACCTAACCCTTTTATATTTTTGATAGTCAGAGGTCTTTTCTATGGACTACGGTCATCCCCATTTATTAACCAACATCCTTACGGTGTTACAAGGTGGTATGCATCCTGGCATATAGTAGGTGGATTTAAAATGTTTTTCTAGTATTCAAAGAATTTAACCTACGGTCACACGTTCAAACACAAGACTCGATTTTATTTTATTTTAACTATTTAATTTCAATTGGTATTTTTGTATTATATAATACAAATCGCGCGCAAGTGTAATCGCAACATTAGTTAAAGTACTTTTAGGTGTGTGTATTTATGTATTAAGCAGGGCCTAAAATGGTTTTAGCCGATTTTTTGGATACAGAATCGTTAATAACATCTTGAAATTTGCCCTATTTACCGAGTCCCATAAAAATAATCTACATAGCAATTGAAAATATATTAAAAGTTAGGTCAGCTAGATAATTTTGTCGTGGCTTTTCAGATGGCAGCTTCTGGTCAACGTCTTAACATTAAACGTCTCGTTCTTCTTTTTTTACCGACACTGATTTGTGAGAGTGGTAAAACTTAACGCTGTCCCCACTAAAATGGGACTACCCTTGTCACAATGTTTTCTGAAAAACCACTGCATGTAAAAAATCTTTATCGACGTAAAACATTTACTTGTCCTCTAAAGTAAAAACACTTTTGTAGTTTTTATGTACTTTTTTACCATTATTATTTAACTGACGCTAGAAAAACCGAAAATATCATCTGATTGTCGGTAATGAAAGAGAAAGGCTTAAAACATGATTTATATTAGTATGGAACTTTCAAACTTGAAATGCATTTTTCTTAGAAAAAAGTGATCATATAATGGGCCCCAAAGGGTGAATCATTAAACAAATTTATAAGCTTGGTTAATTTAACAATAATTTCACCCTTGCACACGCGGGGCCCCTTGCCGATATTTGTTTTAATTTATTAATATTAAATTTTAATTTAAACATTTTCATTTTCCTTTGTGCACACGCGGGCACCTAGCCGATAAATACAGATTTTCCAATGAATATTTAACTCTCTGAAACAATTTCATTTTCCACTGTTCACCTGCGGGGCCCCTAGCCGACATTTGCATATACAAATTTCCCAATTTAATTTTCACTTGTAAGATTTTTTTTTTCTGTGTACGCGGGGCCCCTGGCCGCGGCGGGGCCCCTAGAAAGTTACCTACTCTGCCTAAAGGCTAATCCGGCTCTGTTTATAACCGAACGTTATTGATATTATTTTCATTTTCATGCACACGACTAAGTGTTTAGAGACTTTGTTAGAGGTGTCTACTGTCCACTCTTGTTATTTTTCCTCAGCGTATTCAATCTGAATTTTAAATCACGAAGGAGCCCGTTTTCTTTACAAAATTTTGATACCTACCTAATAGTTTTTTTGCATCAATAATAAATGTGTTTTTTTCCTGTTTTATTGGGTTGTTCGCATATCTATTTAATTAAAATAATTGTATGTTACGTTAGAATTATGAAACATTTGAATGCGAATAATGGAGAAGTTTCAGCGTCAGGTATGTACACCCACTTCAGTGTAGCCCGTGACCCCGCCACGTGGAGACGGAGAACACTCGCTTGACAGCCCTTCTTCAAACTACGCCATTTACTTGTTTACACTAATTGTATCTTTGTAGACCTTTTCATCAGTTGTTAGTGGTTCCTGTCCGGGTTATAATTTACCGCTCTTCTTTACAGAGCAAACTGCAGGCGTGACACTTACTTACAGTTTACTGTCGGTGTCGGTATTAGACCTTATGTATACAGCCTGTAAATATTATACGGGCGTATACTTTACCCACCTATAGTATCCAGCAATATTACTCATATACTATAATCATTTAGTTAAATAGTGTTATTAATTATGTTATGTGTAACGATTTTTTAAAGTCCTACCGGGCACCAATGTACGCTATCCAACTGATTTAAAACTGACATAACTGACATGACGCATCGGTAAGTTAATTGTCATGGATGCAATACATTACGGGCTGAATTATTATGTATGAAAAAAAAATCCTTACTTTCATAAATAAATAAATGTAGATAGGTTCCCTAGGTCCAATACTAATCGCCAGTACAATATACGCCCGTATAAAATTTACACACTGTACATTATGCTTGGCTTGTAAATTGTCACAAATACCTAATTTATAATGTCTGACCTTCATGCCATCGTCCAGTGTTATAATTCGTAAGCTACGCTATTATACAACGTGTTACACTCAAGACTAAAAATCTGATAACTTTGTTCAGAATCGAGAATGGAATCGATTGCAGTATATCTTAACATGAGTATACTTTTTGTTTAATTTCCCAAATTTTTACGTGTCGTGTCTAAAAATGTCTAATAGTACAGTTTACCATTCTATCGAGAGGTTAGGAAATAGAGGTTAAATATTTAATAAAAGGCTGGCAGTTTTGACAAATTTGTTTTTTCTCAAATGTAGGTTGTCATTGTCGAAGTATGTCATCTTATATTGTTTTTTGGCCTTGAAGTAAGTAGCTTACAAACAGACAAACGAACTTTCATGTCTGTCACAAAAAAAAAATTAATCTCTATACACATTTTCAACCCCTTTTTTACCCTGTTAGAGGTTGAATTTTAAAAAACGCTGAAATCACTTTTATGGTTTTTTAATTATTAGTAAACGTACGCAGTTTCAAATCTCTAACTCAACATTTTAAACCCCATCCATACAAACTTTCAACCCCCTTTTTACCCCCTTAGGGGATGAATTTTGAAAAACCCCTTCTTAGTGGATACTAACGTTATAAAAACTACCTATTGTGAAAAATTCAGCTCTCTAGGTCCAACAGGGCCCCTATTCGAGATGCCAAACTGTAAGACGTTGCTCTCACAGTTGTCTCACTAGGTGATAGAGTGATACACCTAACTGTCAAGCTGTCAGTAGGTCTCGCTAGAGCGTTTTGTCTATGGCTATGGCCACCATTTTAGATATGTTGACAGGACGTAGGGAATCCCATGGCAGAGAGTGGTGGTTTTTTTAGTAGTTATACGTAGGTATCGAACCATGGATGTATAAGAAGTGGATCTCATTCTTCGGTCACATAGTGAGGCCGACAGAGAAGCTTATCTAAGGGAGTGTCTCGTTTTGACTAAGGAGGTAATGATGTCAGCAGACAATCAAAATGTGAATATGTGTCAAATGTGACAATTTTGTAACGAGTGCGAGTGAGGTACCGCCCCCCACTATTATGCTCTCTATCGGACCGTTTTTAGTACTTTTAAGGGTTCCGTAGCCAAAATGGCATAAACGGTACCCTTATAGTTTCGTCATGTCCGTCTGTCTATCCGTCAGTCCGTCTGTCCGTATTTCACAGCCATTTTACTCGGAAACTATAAGACGAATAAAATAAAATTTAGACAAAAGTTGTATTTTTCATGCCGCTATTTAATTATAGTCTGGCAAACCATTTTTTCAGTAGGAAAGCGCGGCAAATTCAAAATACGTACATGTGCCGACCCTTTGTGATGAGACACCGTGTTCGTGACGAACATTTCAATTCACATATCTTTTACATTGAATTTGTTTCTAGTGCATTTCACTCTCTCGTCTTAAGCGCGAGTGAGATAGAACTCCTGCAACGTTCTACATTGAATTTAAATTCGTTTTTATGGCATATGTCAATTGCCTCAACCAGATTATTTGTTACAGTTGATGACAGATCAGACGAAATATATCCGTCTCCTTTTTACACACCGTGAATGTCACGTAATGAAAGGGGTGGAAATACCAACTAAAATTAAAAACATAGAATTTGATGATCATTGCTGCTTTTTTCACTGATTCTTAGCGTTGTCCTACTTTTGGTCGCTGTACATTGCTACTGCGTTCGTTGGCTGGACAGACTATATGTAGTTAAATTGAAGGAGAAAATATTTTTATGGGGGGCGCTCCATGTAACTAAATTACAAACAACAATTTTTCCCCTAATATCAACATGTTGCACATCAATCGATAGGTGTTTAAAACATTTTGTGATTTATTGAATATTTTCAGAAATAATCGCCTCGAAAGTCAGAAAAATTGAGTGAACCCCCCCCCCCCCTCCCGTAATGAACCCTAAGTCCATATAATAAACTTAAAAAAAATTGAGAAGATTATCTTATTTTTCTATTACATACTTTTTACGAAAATTATTTTGAACATTATCAGTTCAGCCATTTTTGAGTTATCTCCAAAAAACTTCTTCCATTGGTTCTTATTCCATGGAAGGTACGGAACCCTCTATTATGCGTGGTCCGACACGCACTTGGCCGGTTTTATGCTAGTCGCCTATGAACGACTCTTTTACTCGGTTATAATTTTCAACTGTGGCTAGGGCACCGAGTAAACAATAGTACAATACAGAGGTCCCTCTTTGACGTTACGAATACGTTACGAATGTTGTCCCTTCTTCACGCATGGCAAGTTCTCTTTCTGACTTAGGCAAACGTATCGGATACTAGTTGTCAAATTCAATGACAGAAATGCACATCCTTGGTTAGGGACAAGGTTTAAGGAAAGTCTACTTCAAATAACCTACATACCAAATTCCGGTGGGAGCATACAATATAGGCATGGTGAATTTTTTTCATGTATGGTATCAATCGATTCGTTTTGTTGTGGGGATCAAGTGTCTATATGGGGCCAATTGCGTTAAAGCAACAGAAAAGTCAGAAATGAGACTTAAAGTCCGAGATTTGCATTTGTTTCTCAAAACGCTCCAAAATGACGTGCAAAAGTGACGTCACGATCACATAGTTGCCCTGTTTAAAGTATAGAAAAAATATGAAATTGCTATTTTTACAGTGAAATGTTGCGTTTATGTGTATGGTTGCCATACAATTTATTTTACAATACAATGTTAAAAATCATTTCAATTCACACTTTAAAAAATCGTAAAATTTTGAAATTTTGCAGCTTGATATCTTTGAGCCACTTCAAAAGAATTTATAAATTTTCACTTTAGTTGGATATATTGATCATTTTGCATCCTATCAACTAAATTTTATTGCATAAATCAATATGTGTCATCATGCCTATTTTAAGATTGGAATCTAATCGCAATTTTTGCATTTGTATTATTTTTGAGCTAACACTCCAAATTGTTTGACCATTAACTAGGCACTTCACCGCCTTATTTTAAATTTTAAACCGTGAAAGTTAACCTTGCGGGACCGTTTTGAAAAAAAATACTTTAAATAGTTTCAAATATTTACTTAATTGGCACACGCATAACTGGATATCCATGTTTAAGTGGCTTATAGTTTAACATGCCGTTATAAAGTGTATAACAGGTATATGTTTTTTTTTCCTGTTTTTATTGTTTTTTTTTCTCTTGTTTTGATTAAAGTATTCTTACTTTGGGGATGTGATCGTGGCGTCAATGCACCGTGTCGTCAAATGGTTGCAACGGAAGACCAGCGCTGGCCCTGCCGGCATTTAACGCTGAGTTGCGACGATTTCGTGGCAATTAATGTTTCGGGTTGTATATGTTATTGTTTATTATGTTTTTTGTAATTGTCATGAATAAATCTTTCATTCATTCATTCATTCATGTTTCTAAAAGAATGCTTTAAATGTTCATCCTTATATTTTTTTATTTTTGAAAACAAAATGGTATTCAATATTTATATGACGTTCTAAATAAATCAATTTTTTTTAACGTCGTAGAACGCAATTTTTTTTTTATGGAAGTTACAAAAACTATTTAAAACGGGGTATTTACCGTGGGTATTTGTTTTGTCGAGGTTCCGATGTATATTATATGTATCGACATGTTAGAAACTAGCAAACGAGGATGGTGGCAGCATTTCTCCGCTGTATCGCAAAACTTATGAGTTGAGCGAGGAAGCTGCCAGCTCTTTGGTCACCAATTGAGTCGACGAGCCTCTTTTTGCGTTCTTTAAAAAGTTACTGAGCACTGGGTCCCCACGCGCCAAGGGTCTCGACTACGAAAGGTATAAATTTTTTTATGGGTCTTCAGTTTTTCAGCTTCTTTGGCCACCGCACCTGCTTGTTTATTGGTTCCGGTGAAGTGAGAAGCCGCCAGTGTGTCTACGCATATAGCATCCCACCGGCACGCATGTGGTATTTACTTAAGTACCGCAATAACACCTATGTGGAGCACATACACGGACTCAAAGCCGGAATCAGATTTCAATCAATCAGGTGCCGGTCCAGATACTATACGGTTTAAGACATTTATTTCTCGAAAAAAGATTTACATAAATCACTTACTGAGAAAATAATATTTATCTTAAAGCTAAATGGGTGAGGGTAGAATGCAAAAACTGGTGGACGAGTTAAGAACAAAGGCGCTCGGTAACACCAAGCGCAATGCAACAATGTAATGTTGTGCATAGGGACCAGTTAAACCGAACTACCCGGTGCGTTCACTGGTAAACTTACATATGATTTGTGTGTATTCATTAAGTGCATATTTTGTGGAAAAGCCTTAGAAGACGTTTTTATTTTAGTTTTTAACTTTTTTATGTTATAGATTTTTGTACATTTATATATTTTTTCTTTTTTTTAAAGTATTTTAATTATTTAGTGTTATTATTATTTGACTTATTTCTATCCAGTAATAATGTCAATATTTCTGTACCCATCCTTTTCTATGTATATGAATGAAAGATGAGCAAGATGAGTAGAGAATTAATGTCATTATTACTGACAGTGTCTGGAAAAGCTGTCCACACTGTAAGCCGGTAGCCAGTGCTGCGGCTTAGGAGTGAGTGACTCATAAGAAATTTGGCACAATACGTCTTCCCAGCTCCATTGACAATTTGGATGGGTAAAAACATCCTGACCCGCCAACCACTTCACAAAGTTTTTTGGCCTCCTCTAAGCCCACAGTTCCATGGTTTGGGGGTGGGGGTCCTGTAAGATTTTAGTGACTTTACCTACGAGGCTGGCTGAGCTGTAGACGGAGGAGTGTCTTACAGTTGATGTTATGAAGCCGACTATTTCTTAAAATGGTCTTAAATCCTTATGCGCCCACCGGTATGGTCTTAAATTTGGTATTTTCTTACTAAACGGGTCTTATAGCTTCTGTAAAAATTTCGAGCAGTAAGCTCAAAAATAAATTAAGGCTCAACAAATTGCGATTTCAACTAGTCTTAAAACCTTATACGCCCACCGTAATGGCCTTAAATTTGGTAAGTATGTAGATTTTGTGGGTGGTTAAGTAAGTGGGCTTCGCCGTGTGTCAAAATTTAAGCGTAACGATAAATTAACGTATTAGGGTTCCGTAGTCAACTAGGACCCTTATAGTTTCGCCATGTCTGCCCGTCCGTCCGTCCGTCCGTCCGCGGATAATCTCAGTGACCGTTAGCA
The DNA here is from genome assembly GCA_947086415.1 of Pammene aurita. Taxonomy (NCBI): domain Eukaryota; kingdom Metazoa; phylum Arthropoda; class Insecta; order Lepidoptera; family Tortricidae; genus Pammene; species Pammene aurita. Next base: position 55,230,295 of record OX352290.1, on the reverse strand, counting down.
CTAGAAAGCTGAAATTTGGTACTGATATGTATATCAATCACGCCGACAAAGTGATAAAATAAAAAGTAGATTTTTTTTTATTAGGGTACCTCCCCTATACGTAAAGTGGGGAGTGTTTTTTTTTTAATTTCAACCCTAACGTGTGATATATTGTGAGATAGGTATTTAAAAACCGGCCAAGTGCGAGTCGGACTCGCGCACCGAGGGCTCCGTAGAAATCTGTAGGTATATAAGTAAAAGTTCACCCATTGCATTGACATAGAAAATTGATTTTTTTATAGCTTAAAGGTATTATAGACCTGAGTATTTGATATGAATTTCAATTTAATAGCTCTACGCGTTTACGAGGAAAAAAGTAGTAAATGAGTTTAAAATTTTAAAAAATATTTTTTCTACGATTTTACTAAAAATGTCTACTTTTCGTAATTTTTCCTTTGTCTGTGCTATATGAAGTTTCTTCGTGCCAAGTTTCAAGTTTCTGAGTTTACGGGAAGTACCGTTTAGGTTTTGAGTTTCTTGCGAGTAATCAGTTTCAAAATATGCGACTTAAATTGCTATTTCTTTTGATTGCGTTGACATAAAAGTTTGGTTTTGCTACATCTGAAAGGTCCTATAGCGCTGAGTATTTGACATGAATTTCAATTTAATACCTACACGCGTTTACGAGGAATAAGGTAGTAAGTTTAAAATTTAAAAAAATAGTTTTTTGTATGATATTACTAAAAATGTCTTCTTTTCGTAATTTTTCCTTTGTCTGTGTTATATGACGTTGCTTCTTGCCAAATTTCAAGTTTCTGAGTTCACGGGAAGTACCCCGTAGGTTTTGAGAGTGCCGAAAAACTAAAATTTGCAGCATAAACGACTGTATCTTTTGATTGCGTTGGCTTTTAAGTTTGATTTTTTCACAGCTCCAAGGGACAAGAGACCCAAGTATTTGATATAAATTTCAGCTAGTTACCTCCACGCGTTCCTGAGAAAAATGGTCTTGACAGACAGACAGACAGACAGACAGACAGACGGACAACAAAGTGATCCTATAAGGGTTCCGTTTTTTCCTTTTGAGGTACGGAACCCTAAAAATGAATAGGGGTTTACTAAAATATTTTTTTGATAATGTAAATATTTTCGGAAATAATCGCTCCAGAAGTAAAAAAAATGTGCCCTCTAACTTTTGAACCATAACTTTTAAAAATATAAAAAAAATTCAAAAGTAGAACTTTATAAAAACTTTCTAGGAAAATTATTTTGAACTTGATAGGTTGAATAGTTTTTGAAAAAAAAATACAAAATAATTTCTGAAATAAGTTTGTAATTTAACCGTATAAGCAGGTGTTTATTGTACCTGTAATTTCTACAAAATCACAATGAAATGACGTGCTTTCAAATAAAGTGAAAACGGTGAAAATCGGTTCACACAATAAAGAATTATCCCATAAAAATCATCTTCCATACTTTAAGCTCGCGCGCAATAGTTTACTTAATTTTCCGATAGATGTCGCTGTACGTGGAACGCTCATATCATATCCTACATGGCGGTGTTATTTTAACTCTTAAGTGGGGACACTTACTGTGACGGACGGTAAACTACGGAACCCTACACTGAGCGTGGCCCGACACGCTCTTGGCCGGTTTTTTTTTGTATTTTTAACTTGACGCCACACATACTAGCGCCCATTTACGACCTTTAAGACTTATGTTTTCAATATCTCCGTGATGGGCTCTACAACGCTGTCAACGCTATATGGAAGCCGACCGGTAATTTTAGATTTTTGATAAATTTACAGTATAGCCGGCACCAGTATCTATAATGTTTAAGTAGTGAAGTATCAGATGTCAAACAATCCTTCAAGGCACTGACTACCAGGCTACCGATAGTAATGATGGAGGCGACCTCTAGTAATTGCCCCCACGAAACTTTTGCGCGAAGTTGATTTCTGACTATTCAAACTAGGTAAGATACCTCTAGAAATATTATATTAAAATTGATATGATTTTAAGACATTTTCACTGAGAGCACATTAATATTTATATTTTTTATGATTATTAATTGTAGGAATTTATTAAAAATATATAACTGTTAAAATATAATATGATTGGCATTACCTATTCAACCTAAAGTTCAATTAATATGCCATAAAAGAAATGTCGATATCTGGCCGAGGAGCGAATGGATAAACATCAAAAATTGCGATGAGTTATAGGGTTCTTCCACCCTGCTGTTGGGAATATCTCTACAGTACCCTGCATTCACTGTGCTCTGCATTATTTTGTGTAATTTGGATGCTATGTTAGAGTAGATTTCCTCAGATTAAGCAAGCCACTAGCAATAAATCTCCTACAACGCCTTGACTGTATGCGGCTGTATAGCCATTCCACATGTACATGTGCATACTACATGCGTAGACACACTGGCGGCTTTTCACCTCACCGGATCCAATAAACATACAGATGCGGTGGCGAAAGCAGCTGAAAAATTGAACACCCTTTAAAAAAATCGATGTTTAAAGAACCATGTATGTATAGTTTAAAGTGCCATGTGTAACCATATCAATTCATTATATAAGAAATATAATATGATATGATATAATATTGGAATATAACTTACACGTAAGTCAGTCAGATACACAATTACATTTACTTGCAGTAAACGTCAACTTCTTTTTTGAAATGAAGACCCATTGGTTTTCATATCCCGAGTCTCCTAAATAGTAATTCAAAACTTGGCTCTTGTTAGTGGCAATTAGTTATAATCATGAGGATTATGACTAGTACTACTGTGCACTGTATTTATTTACCTGATATGTTTGTATTTCCATAACATCCTCAACTCTCAGGATTAGGAATACCTTTGTAATATAAGAGTCTTACATTAAATGATTAAATTAGAATCTATGAAGAATATGTGTAATATTGTTTGAAGTGTCTAAAACCTTAGTTAAGTTAGGAGGCAGTAGTAGGAGCCAAGTTTGAACCCGCGATCCTTAGAGCGTAAGTCGGGCGTCTGGCCGCCAGGCTACCAGAGTTTGTTTTGATAATTACTATACTGTTGCTCCATTTTTCTACTATGTTTATCCGCGTGAAGTATCAAATGTCAAACAATCCTTTAAGGGCTTTAAGGCACTGACTACCAGGCTACCGATAGAAATAACGGCCTCCTAGCCCAGTCGGTAGTGACCCTGCCTACGAAGCAGGAGGTCCCGGGTTCGAATCCTGGTCAGGGAATTTGTTTGTGTGTTTATCACAGATATTTATTCCTGAGTTATGGATGTTTTCTATGTATTTAAGTATTTATCCATATTTATCAAATATATATATATATCGTCTAGTACCCATAACACAAGCCTTACTGAGCTTACTGTGGGCCTAGTTCGATTTGTGTAAGATTCATTTATTTCTCGAATTTAATTTCTTTTTTGATGTTTTTAAAATGCCTCAAACTTTCCATAGACGTTGACGTAACAAAGACTGCAGCACTATAAGTAGGTATTAAAACAGACAGAAACATTGCAAAATTAAATAATTATATTATTAGTAGTTAGGTTTTCTTATTAAAATTATTTTCTTGTGTGTGAATGCTTTTTCACCACATCAGCACCACCGCCTATCTTGATTTTTTTAAAGCGTCAGTAAAATTGTTTTTTTTTTTTCACAAGGGAGAACAGTTATTACTTTACGTTATAGAACGATGATTTTGAACCATAAATATTTGGCAGAATTAATTTGTTTTGTTTTATGTATTTACCTAAGCTTGTATTTTTTTGCCGTGGCGTGGTGAAAAATGTTGTAATACTCTCGGCAGCAGTTTGTTTGCTTCTAGTGCCCCCCGCAACGCTCAAGATACAACTTTATTAACCATACACTAGTTATAATTTTGTAATCATTCCCTTTTTCGGGTCTCGATATAAACACGTGAGATAGATATCAAGGTTGTATTCTTGATATTATAATTTATTTACACTAAACCTATTCTACATAATTTTGGATCTACGTGGTCGGTTTACAAGTCAATATATTGTTTTATTTCTTGTGACAAAAAACATTTATTGGTTACAAGAAATCTTAAAATCATTCATACCAGTCATTTTTATTCAATATGTAATATTTGTCACATATCTTTTACCCAAAGCACAGGTTTCGTCATCGTTGCTACACCCAAAAATGCATCGTCAAATCTAAAAAATTGCTTGTAAGCCGTCTATGTAGACTACCCTAATTCTAGCCTAGTATTGTAGCACGAAAATACACGTATGATTTACACACATACTCATACACGTATTTAGTTTCAGAAGACATTCAGAGATGTCGCTTTCAAATGAGTTTTCATAAAATGCTTCAAGGCTCTCTTTACCTACTAGAGGTAAACAAATGCCTTACGTGGGATTCCCATAATTTACTGACGTCAACGTCAAAACAATAAGATGGCGCCCATGCCAATAGAGAAATTCCTCTAGTGAGACCTGTTGATTTTGACGTAGGTGGTTAGATGAATCAACTGTCACAAAAGTGTGATATCATAGTTGTCTCGCATGCGACTGTCAGTTATGCCATGTCGAATAGACTCCCAGTTCGGGCTGGGCGTTGATTTAAGTGAGTCAGTCAGTCAGTCAGTCAGTCAGTCAGTCAGTCAGGACTTTTACGTTTATATATAGAGATAGATAAACATCTAATATTCAAACGGTCACAATGACATGTTAGTAAAATCCAGTGGGAATTGAGTTCTTAGGACACCGGCTGGTTTGATGATGATGCCATCCCATTACGTATAGTAATATTAGTTCTGTTGTGTTATAAGTTGTTACTTTTAAGTTTAATTTGTACTTATAGCGACCTGCAAAATGCCATGGACAGATCAAGAACGAATTTATTAATTTGATAAATTATCCATTCAATTTAGCAGCTAGTTGAGCTACGAGGTGTACAAGATTAGTTCCCAGGGTGTCGTGTTGCAGGAGGCTGCGCCACTGCTGGGTGTGCTGGGGCCGGGCGCCAGCGCCGCCGCCGTGCAGGTGCAGAACCTGCTGCAACTTTTCTCCATCCCACAGGTGACCTCACTATACAATTAAATACTAAACTATTGCACACCATCGCCCATAATAATCAAATACCTACGATCTCTGCTGGCGACGAGTATATCAAGTAGGAGAGGAGAAGTTTTGCATTTGTCTATATAACCTCCTTTCAGCACCTATATTTGTGCTACCCCATCCTCCTCAACATACGGCAGATTATTTTGTTCGGAAGGATGAAATGAGAGCTTGTCCCTTTAGTGATAACACCCCCCAGGTGTCGTACTCGGCGACGTCGCGCGAGCTGTCGGACCGCGCGCGCTTCGCGACGTTCTTCCGCGTGGTGCCGTCGGACCGTCACCAGGCGCGCCTGCTCGTGGCGCTGCTGCGCGCGCACAACTGGACCTACGTGCACGCCGTGCACACCGACGGTAAATAGTTCAGTGGAAATTGGATTTAGCCAGTATTTTTATTCTATTACTCCCCTACTTAATTAATCGAATGAACGCAATTTTTTTCGGGCGGCCCGTATACAGAGTGAATTTTCTTTTTGGGTCAGTTAGGGCTGCTATCACATCCCGTGCAGGTACCCGAAAATGATCTTAGGCAACCTTTCTTCAATTTTTAATTTACGAAGATTGGCTTTTACAGATTTTGGAAAAATCCTGGATAGGAATGGGATCGATTGACTTAAAAAAAGAGTTTGCAAAAGAAATCTGCAAATGCCAATCTTCATTAATTTTAAATCGAGGGAAGGTCTTCTAAGACCATTTTTGCGTATCAGCACGGATGATAGTTTTTTTTAATACCACGACGGTGGCAAACAAGCATACGGTCCGCTTGATCGTAAGCAGCTACCGTAACCTATGGACGCCTGCAACTCCAAAGGAGACAGATGCGCGTTGCCGACCCTTTACAAAAAGGAGGATTCACTGTGTTGATGGCTAAAGGAACAAGAAGGTCCCTCATTGTCAATACACTGGGTCCTCTTTGAGCTCTTTGGCAACATTACTCACCAGAAGGAACACAACACTATGAGTAGGGTCTAGTGCCATTTTTTTTATTGGAAAACCAACAGCACATACAACATGTTGATAACAGATATAGAAATACAACACAGATATAGATATAGATATGGCTGTGGTTTTCTGTTAAGTGGAGGTACTTCACCAGTCGGGCTCTGCTCCAGATTTGAGCGAGATGACATTCGGTGAACGTGCCCTACCACACTTAGCGAGATGCCATTCGCAGTGCCCATACCTCTCTTTTTGGCGTAATTTAAGGACACCCAAGTCCGGACGTAGTTTAAGGACATACCCCGGGTCCAAAGCTGCCCTCACTGACGCAAATAGAATATAAGTATATATAATATAGAATTGATCACGCGGTTTATCAATTCTAGGTTCACCTTACCGTGGCCACCACGAGACTTAATCATTCTGATCTGACACAGTCATAAAAGGCAGGCAAGATTGTAGACTACACTGTGGATGACTGACAGTATGTGCTGAGTATTAATTACAGAGAGTTATGGGCAAAGTGGCATGGCAGCGTTCCGCGAGGAGGCTCTAGTGGGCGGCGTGTGCGTGGCGCGAGAGGAGGGACTCCGCGCCGCGCCCGCGCCGGCAGAGGTGGACGCGGCGCTGGCGCGGCTGGCGCGCGGCCCGCGCGTGGCCGTGTGCTGGTGAGAGTCACAATAGGCGAGTGGTGATGTCACTACAGGCAGGAGGGGCTCCGCGCCGGCCGAGGTGGACGCGGCGCTGGCGCGGCTGGCGCGCGGCCCGCGCTTGGCCGTGGGCTCCTGAGGAGTGACGTCATTATAGGCAAGGAGGGACTCCGCGCAGCGCCCGTGCCGGCCGAGGTAGACGCGGCGCTGGCGCGCGGCCCACGTGTGGCCGTGTGCTGGTGAGGGTCACAATAGGCGAGTGGTGATGTGACTACAGGCAAGGAGGGGCTCCGCGCCGGCCGAGGTGGACGCGGCGCTGGCGCGGCTTGCGCGCGGCCCGCGCGTGGCCGTGTGCTGGTGAGGGTCACAATAGGCGAGTGGTGATGTGACTACAGGCAAGGAGGGGCTCCGCGCCGGCCGAGGTGGACGCGGCGCTGGCGCGGCTGGCGCGCGGCCCACGCGTGGCCGTGTGCTGGTGAGGGTCACAATAGGCGAGTGGTGATGTGACTACAGGCAAGGAGGGGCTCCGCGCCGGCCGAGGTGGACGCGGCGCTGGCGCGGCTGGCGCGCGGCCCGCGCTTGGCCGTGGGCTCCTGAGGAGTGACGTCATTATAGGCAAGGAGGGACTCCGCGCAGCGCCCGTGCCGGCCGAGGTAGACGCGGCGCTGGCGCGCGGCCCACGTGTGGCCGTGTGCTGGTGAGGGTCACAATAGGCGAGTGGTGATGTGACTACAGGCAAGGAGGGGCTCCGCGCCAGCCGAGGTGGACGCGGCGCTGGCGCGGCTGGCGCGCGGCCCGCGCGTGGCCGTGTGCTGGTGAGGGTCACAATAGGCGAGTGGTGATGTGACTACAGGCAAGGAGGGGCTCCGCGCCGGCCGAGGTGACCGCGGCGCTGGCGCGGCTGGCGCGCGGCCCGCGCGTGGCCGTGTGCTGGTGAGGGTCACAATAGGCGAGTGGTGATGTGACTACAGGCAAGGAGGGGCTCCGCGCCGGCCGAGGTGGACGCGGCTCTGGCGCGGCTGGCGCGCGGCCCGCGCGTGGCCGTGTACTGGTGAGGGTCACAATAGGCGAGTGGTGATGTGACTACAGGCAAGGAGGGGCTCCGCGCCGGCCGAGGTGGACGCGGCGCTGGCGCGGCTGGCGCGCGGCCCGCGCGTGGCCGTGTGCTGGTGAGGGTCACAATAGGCGAGTGGTGATGTCACTACAGGCAAGGAGGGGCTCCTCGCCGGCCGAGTTGTCACGTGAGACTCAGTTTCTTTATAATAATAAGATTAAAAAAATAAAAATAAAAAACAAAAAGTGCTAATGTCATATTTAAACTACTTATATTTAATTTATAGTAAGAAAATGTAACATTGATCTAATTATACTTTTCAATGACTAATTGAAATCATAAATTTAAGTATACAATGATAAAAATCCTATCTAGTATAAGTATTAAAAAAAATAATAATAATAATAAGCCTAAGCCCGCAGGGCAGCTTGTGGCGAGCTGTCGGGGAGTGACGACCCCGCGGACCCGAGTGCTCCAGAGAGTCGATCAGGGTCTCCGTCTCCGGCGTGTCTTCGTCGGTCGGAGTGGACCTCAAGGGGACCCGCAGGACTCTCAGCTCTGGCTTGCCTTAATTGGCCGTCCAGAGAGGAGCCGTCAGAGCTATATATGCTCGCAGGGTGGAAGTGAAATTTGCATAAGTCGCGAGTTGGTACAGTGGCTGGGCTTCCTACAGTCACTGGCAGAAAGCGGTGTACACCTCTCCACACCCTGAGCCGCTCACACCGATGTTGCTCCTGGTCGTTTTTGCAACGGCAGTTTCAGGGGCCCATCTAGTTGGCGGCGAGTCACCGCCTGCCTCGATAACATGTTATAAAATTGTTATGGCAGGTGTCCGGACCTCTTTACAATAGCCTAATCTTTGACCAGCCAAACTTCAATACCATAGCCCTTTACTCTGTCCATTTTATTTACAATATCTACAACGCCTGCTGGAACCGGTTCACGGGTATCTATTAATGTACCCGTGAATGGGTTCTAGCAGGTGTATAACATAGCAAATTTCTCCAAGGGGCCTCTGCGTGTTGGATCTGTATCCCCACGCAAGCCTATCAAAAGACCGGGATATAAAGGCCTGTGATTCTCAAAGGAGATACAAATAATAATAATAATGTATATTTGCCTGTTTCACTAGAACATCAAATATGTCACCGTTAAACAGGTACCTAAATAAAACCTAAACTTGTAATACTATGTAAGTATAGATAATTGAATCAATTAGATAGGTACCTACTGTGGATGTTATCAATTAAATAATTATATTAATAAGTATCTCTAATTTATATCGTCTTGCTTTAGTGTAAGAGATATTAAAGTTTGAAATATAATTATTGTATTATCAAATAAATAAATAAAATAAAAATAAAAACAGATCTGCCTGCTGATATATACCTACGAAAATGAATTAATATAAATTCCTTTTTCTTGTGTTTGTTCAAGAAAGATGGACCTAGTGTTATTGGCATTATACCATTATTATTAAGAACAATCTTAATGCATGAATTGTAAACTGCGTATAGCTTTTTGGCAGTCTTTATGAACAAGGGCATAAGGATACCAGTTAATGCATGTGTTTAAGTATGTCTTTATTAACATGTGTTATCTGCCACTTACCTTTAAAACTATTTCGTACTCAATGTAAAATAAACCTTAATAAACTCACTTAAAGTTTACAATTGCACATTCAAACATCTAAAATCATACATCATTTATTTTGTTAAACTTGTTTAATTTTTTAGAAAAAGGAAGTTGTAGGTATGCTCATATGATTGAAGTGACAAAGGTGGGTAGCATAATAATTACGTACAATAAACCAGTCTTAGCCCAGCGCCCGTGTTTGATTCACGACTCCCAACTATGTACCTTGACAGACGCGGCGCTAGGGCGCGGCCCGCGCGTGGCCGTATGTGCTGGTGAGGGTCGCAATAGGCGTGGAATAACGGCTCGAGCTATGTCTTTGTATAAAAGGGATAATTAACACCTCTCCGATTTTTTTAAACAAGTCTACGTGAGAATATAAGTAAATGACAAAACACAAAAATATCAAAAAGTGGTTACTCAGACCCTATTAGTAATTTGGAGACAAGATTTAGGACTATTATCTATGTAGGAGGGAGAGGGCGCTGCTGAGCCGTAGTCAACATCGTCAGTGCATTCTTGAGGCTAAATAAATAGAAATATCATAAAAAAGTGAACTGAAACAAATCAAATCAACAGTTTTTGTCTCAAATAACCTTGATAAATAAAAGGAACAGTGAAAAATGTCGAATAAATAGTGAAAAAGTGAACAATATAGCTACTACATTTATGTGACATTCCTTTAAGGGGAGACTAATTTCGTGATTGTGATTTTAAACAAAACGTACCTCCTGTATCTAAAACTATAAAAAGCGAAAGATAAATAAAAAGTGTTAGTGTTGCAAAAAATACATAACCTAAAAAAATAAAACCAAACCGGCAAAGTCACCATATCGAGTTATCAACACAGCCACGCGTAACAAGATTAGTAGCGACATCTAGTGACACCCATCATCATTTTTCGAAGACAATCAACCGATAACTTGCTCAAAATCTCCACTACTCCCCAATAGAGTGCGCCACTTGTATGTAAACAGATTTTGACAGCTGTAAACTTCAACATTCATTCTGATTTAATAAACTTCACATAAAATGGAGGAAATTATGGCTTTTTTACGCCAAATTCAAAAAGACCTACAAGAACAAAAAGTTGCAATTAGAGAAAATGGCGCGGAAGTTACAAAATCAGTCACAGAAAACATTCAAAGCATTTTAGACGAGAAACTTAACCGGCTGGAAGAAAATTTTGCAAACCTAAAAAAACACTGTGAAAAACAAGAACAGAGACTGAACTACTTAGAAAAACAGGCAAGAAATCGAAATTTAGTATTTTTTGGCATCGAAGAGTATAACGATCAATACTCTTACTCAAGCTTAGAAGCGGAAACCATTACCTTTATAAATTATTACTTTAAAATAAATCTGAGCCACAGAGACATACAAGAAGTCAGAAGAATCGGAAAGATATCAGAAAGGCCTCGGCCAGTGATTGTAACTTTTACTACGCTTGGAATACTACTCAAAGAATCGATGAAAAAACTCCCGTTACAGGAGTATTCTTTGATATGAGTAAAGCATTCGATTATGTTAATCATGACATTCATGACATATTACTTGCGAAATTAGAAAGGTACGGATTTAGAGGAATATCAATCGCATGGCTTCAAAGTTACCTTCATGACAGAAAACAGTACGTAGAAATAAATAGAATAGATGACAAAAATGAAGTAATCACATATCGTTCTACAGAAAAACATAACTGCACGGGAGTACCCCAGGGCAGTGTTTTAGGTCCACTTTTATTTATTCTTTACATTAATGACTTACCAAAGATTACTAGCTATAATATGATTCTATTCGCTGATGACATTTCTGTATTGATACCAGATGATAAGCACGATAAAAATATGTATTTGACTAATATTCATACAACTATTGACTCTATATGTAATTGGTTAGAATTAAATAACTTGACAAGTAACATAAGTAAAACTAAATTTACATCGACTTTACCTTTAAACTAAATTTATACAATTTTGTAACATTAAAACAAATACAGAAAATTTGGATATCATTTGTAGAGGCCATACATTAGAAGAAGACAACGAAACACGATTTCTTGGATTGATAATAGATCGACATTGTAAATGGAGATCTCATGTAGACAATGTATGCAGCCGACTAGACAGATTTTCACACGCGCTACGGAGACTACAACGCGTATCTGACGAAAAAACTGTCATTATAGCCTATCATGGGTATGTCGCCTCACTGCTGAGGTTTGGTCTGATCATTTGGGGTAACTCACCAGACATAAAGAGAGTGTTTATTAGCCAGAAAGATTGTATCAGAGCTATTTGCGGAAAAGGACCCTTAGAACCTTGTAGACCTCTCTTCAAAAAACTAAAACTGCTTACCTTGACTAGCTTATACATCTTAGAAATATGCATGTTTGTAAAGGCAAACATAAAGCAACTCACCAAAGTTACTGTAAATCCAAACCTACGTCCTAGAGATCCCACCAGGTTGGTTGGACTAAAATGCAACAGTGCATTATTTGAAAATAATTGTTATATAATGTCAATCAAAATTTATAATCATCTACCGCCAGATATTAGGGAAATTAGTGACATTAAGCAATTTAAACGGACACTGTATTTGTGGCTCTTAGACAAAATTTATTATAACCTTAAGGCTTTTTTTGACTATAGTAATGTTTAATATTGTATTTTATTTAAAAAAAAGACATCCTGTTAGCTTTAATAATCGCCTGTACATATACATAGATTTAGATATACATAGATATAATTTAAATTAAGGCCTCATTGCATGCTAATTATAGCTAAATGTGTGATTGTTTATATTATTTTAAGATCTATTGTTAACCACATTTAATGCAAATAAAGAACTATACTATACTATACTATACTATACTATACTATACTATACTATACTATACTATACTATACTAATAAAGATAGAAATCCTCAAGAAAAAGAATGTACTGAAGGACACTAACTACTACATAAAGGAAGACTACCCCCGGCATATTCTAGAGATAAGAAAGGAACTACAGAAACAAGTCACCATCGAAAAAGGAATGGGAAACAAAGCTGTAATTAAATATGATAAATTGATAATACTTAAGAGACCAGAAACAACTAACACGTCAGGAAACAATAAAAGACCTCTACCAGCTTCGCCCCAGGAAACTACCAGCAACCAAACCAAAGCACCAAATAGAGTTCCAGCAAACAAGAAAAACAAACCTACTGCACCTACTACAAGCAACCCAAGCTACCAGCAAAAACCAGTAAATGTTACCGAAGGTGTAGTCAAGCCAGGGATATTAAACTTTCTCATTAACAAAAACCACACCAATGAATCGCAACAAACAAATAATAATTTAAACAAATAAAGCAACCCCTCTTAGCAACACAAAAACAGAAACAATGTAAAAAATGGAAAATATCTTCCAAGCCGGCTGGTCACCGTGGAAGAGTATGACCACAACCCTCCGAAGAAAAAAAAAAAACTAAGAATTGAAACAACCCGTGAAGAACAAGCTCTATGTTGCCACACAATGTTAGAACACTTTCATTATTTGTGGATTATTAAAAGCTGAGGAACCTGTAAAGGAAATAAAATATGACATCATTGGTTTATTCAAAGTCAGATGATCGGCCACCGAACAAAAAAAAAAAAAAAGGAAAAAAGAAACATGATCTTTGGAGGAGGCCTTTACCCGAAGGGGGTCCATGCTTAATATAACCTAATATAAAAGTGAATTTTATAAAAACAATATAATAAATATATACATAGGTGCCAAAAGTGTAAAAAATTCACATTTGAAAAAATTCACAAAAAATATGAATAATTAATACATTAAATTTATAAATAAGTACCTAGATTTGCAACTGTATACATAATATAATAGAAGTATAGTACAAAAATTAATAATAATTAAATTAATTTAAAAAAATATATACTTATATTTATGTTATGTACTTACTAATGTAATACAAAGCATGATAGTAAAAATGTGAATAATTAATACAATAAATTTATAAATACCTAGATTTAAGTAAAGTACAAAAAATAATAATAAAATTAATTAAAAATATATATACTTATATTTATGTTAGTTACTAATGTAATACAAAGTTACAAAGTACACAATGTTAAAAAGGCTTTTTTTTTTTTTTTTTTTTATCTATGTAGAGGACAAAGCATAGTGGTCAACTCTGGGTGGCGATGTGGTGAGCAGCGCAGCCGAAGGACAACACATGTTGCTGTTTTATAATTATGTATTTAAACGTGTGAACTCTCACGTCGTCGGAAGGAGACTAAGTGGGCGACCGCATTTGCTTACCTATACCGCTACGCCGGGAATGCTAGCGTAAGCAAATGTGTCCCCACATCTACATAAAAGTGTACTGTTGGTGGCGGTAGGTGCGAGGGGAGGACGGCGCGGGCCCTGCTGGCGGGCATGGCGCGCGCGCCGACACACCAGCTGCGCCTGGTGGGCAGCGACGGCTGGGCCGACCGCGGCGACGTGGTGGCTGGGCTCGAGGCGCCGGCGCAGGGCGCGCTGACCCTGCGCATCCGCTCGCCCTACCTCGCCGGCTTCGACGACCACTACCATAAGTTGCACCCCAGGAACAACACCAGGAACCCTTGGTTTCAGGTGCCGATGTTATCTACAACTGTTAAGTGAATGAATTTCGCGGAAAAAGTAAAAATTTATGCATTTAAATATATCCGAGTTTTGTCCGATTTAAAAGACGATTATTAGAAGTATTAGTTGCAGAAGGATAGATGCTTGTGCCTAATTATTACAATAACACTTACTTACTTATAAGTGCGCTTTCACATTATCCTACACGATATCGGACGTAGGATGTAGGACCGACATCCTACATCCGATATCCTACATCCGATAATGTCGGATCGACACCAAGACCGGCTCTACAGACGTTACAATTTATCAGGCCTCTAGAGACGAGGGCGACATGACAGGGCAACAAAGTGAGACGGAGCTATAATATAGGTACGAGTAAAATGAGACAGAAGTTGCCGCTCATAATATGCGTTGGTAAAGTTGTGCACAGTCTTATATAATTATTTTTAACCGACGAAAGTCCAAAATTACTTCAACACTTTTTTTACTAGTAGCTATGCTAGTCAGTTAGGCGGGAACACTTTTTTTATACCTACCTATGATGTTTATCGAACGAGCGGAGCGAAAGCTAAGCGAAGTTTTTACAAACAACATAGGACGCAACTGACACCTCGCTACTGGGACGTCTTGGCATTTCGATTTCTTTTTGATTCTTTTCGGAAAATATTCCGAGATAACTTTAATAGTAACGTTTTTCTGATCTTTATTAAAGTTGGGGTAGTAGCAGAGATATAGGTATATAATTTGAGAGTTCGTATATGAGTAGGATCGATCAATGGGCTATGTGAAGGTCTGTGAAGGTCTTGCTATATTGGTCAATTCGTTTACTAGTAAATCGCGAATTCTCAGTTCGAATTACGCCTTAATTATATAATCTGTGCCTTTGTCCCCGGCTTTTTTCCAGAAACTAACTAGAAGCTGAGATCTGACCACTAAACAGACCATGGAGATGACGGCATAATTATTAGGTAGACCTATCTAGTTTTCAGACCACGGTCTGACCTTCAGGTTACTAGGACTCAATATCAACCTAGAGTCAATATAAAATGATAATTAATTTCCTATGATTAATATGGTAAAAGCACAAAAAAATACATATAAAATGAAACTTCACTTTTCAGTGATGTCAAAAAATACGCAAATATTTAAATATATTATATTCATGTATGTTATTAATTTATTTTTCACCTCAGCAGCTCGAACAAGGGTTATTTGGTGCTCAATGAGCAAAATTCAATTTTGCTGCGAGCGTGAGACAAAATGACCTTGAGATGTCCTCAGTAAAAAGACAGAGAAAGTAATATTTTCAAACTTCATATTCCCGCTTTTTTTTTGTTTGAATAACAAACCCCCGATGCACACCAAAATAGCTTGGAAACCTAATCACAAGATTTGGCGCAGGCACTAGTTTTTCGTAAATCTGCTATTTGTAATAAGTGGCGAAATTGGATCGGAAGTCAGTAAAAGAGACGAGAATTGAGTGGGCGTTAGTGAAAGTAGAGCGGAAGACAAGCGGAACTGGGTGGAAGTGGACCGTAACTGGCGGAATTGGAGCGGAAGTGAGTGGAAGTGTGGTAAAAGTGGCGGAAATTTAGCGGAAGATAGTGGAAGTTTTCCGGACACAGGCATTTTCATGCTTACCGGGCGGCTCCATCCCTCAGATCATTTTGTACACCTAATTTATGAAATAAAGAATTTTGAATTTTTGGAAGTGAAGTGGGATTGATCGGAATGGAGTGGAAGTCAGTGGGAGTGAAAAATAATTTTAATTTTCTGCTATGGTCTCACTGCTGAGGTGAAAAGTTGTATGAGCAACATGAGACCAAAGTTATTTCCACCGCGTGCCTTTGAGTCACTCACTACGCTCAAGATTCTACACTAGAATCACTCGCTACGCTCGTGATAGAATCTTTCGCTTGCTCGGGACATCTAAATTAACACTCGGAACAAAAACGAACTTTGCTCTCTTGTTGCACAAATATCTATTGTGCAACAAGAGTGAGTGACTCAAAGGCCCGAGGTGCAAATAACTTTGGTCTCATGTTGCTAATACAACTTTTCACCTCAACAATGAGAACAGCAGAAATTTTTTATGAGTTTTCACTCCCACTGACTTCCTCTCCATCCCGATCAATCACAAATCACTTCCACTGTCTTCCACTCAATTTCCGACACTCTTACCACACTTCCACTTACTTCCGCTCCAATTCCGTCAGTTCTGCTCCACTTCCACTGACTACCAGTCAATTTCCACCACTTTTACTGACTTCCATTCCACCTTAACTTCAATTCCGCCGGTTCCGCTCCATTTACGCCAGTTTTTCTTCATTTCCAACCACTTATCTTCCTCTCTACTTCCACTGACTTCCACTCAATTCTCGCCACTTTTAATGAGTTCCGCTCAAGTTCTGCTTCTATTCCGCCAGTTCCGTTCTACTTTCACCCAGGTCCGATCCACGCACGCACTGACTTCCACACAATCCCTTCCACTTTTAATGAGTTCCGCTCAAGTTCCGCTCCAGTTCCGCCAGTTCCACTCCACCTCCACCTGGTACACCGCTCAACTTCCAATGACTTCCACTCAATTCCCGCCACTTTTAATGAGTTCCGCTTAAGTTCCGCTTTATTCCGCCAGTTCCACTCTATTTTCTCCCAGCTACTCTCCACTTCCACTGACTTTGTGACGGTTAGCTAAGATGGCGGATTGTAAAGGAAACAACCAACCTTAAATCAACACCAATTTATTTTAAAAAACTCAGGTCTGGGTCTTTATGCCCGAATGGTTCACTCCCGCGGATTGTAGGTACTCCCCTGGCCCTCGCGCTGGTGTTCGGCGGTGAAGCTCGGTGGTGGAGACCCCCCAGGGGTCGGTTTTTCTAATCCAGGAACTGGCCGGCCGGCGAGGCGGGTGTGGCTCCACCAAAACTGGACGCCAGGGGAGAGCGCCTTGTGCTTCTCTCAAAGAAAAGTGAAGATCTTCAAAACTTAAATGTCGCACCCTGTGAATAAACGTCCCGCATTAGATTGGGCTCCTCCGTATTTTGTTTCCTTTGATGATGAGCACCCCGGTTAAGCAAAAGCACGGGGAAACCGAAAATAGTTGGTGTAGGTGCTCAAAATTAGAACGGAGTTACAGAGATAATAAATTAAAATAAAAGGAAATGTTTAATTTCTATTTCTAAAAATAAAACGGGTAGCCGTAAGTAGCATGACGCGGCAGATGGCTGATGCAATAACTGGCTTGCATGGCGGCACTCGAAATACGCGCATGCATTTATCTATGGAACACTATGAACACTATTATCACTAATATCACTATCTCAACATCTTTCTTAACTATCTTCTAAAATTAAGTATGGCTAAAAGCGTTAACTTTATAAGATGCATTCTTCAAAACTTACCCGAATTAGGAGTTTTCGCCTTCGGAAGTAATAAATATTGTTAAGGCCATGGAGAATAAAAAATCCAGCGGTTACGACGAGATGCCAATCAGTATAATTAAAAGCAGTATCGTATTGCTATCAGGTCCTCTTACGCACTGGTTCAATAGATGTTATGTCGAAGATATATTTCCTGATCAATTAAAGCTAGCTAAGGTCATACCTGTTTACAAAAAAGGTCTCAAAACAGATGCCAAAAACTATAGGCCAATATCCCTACTACCAGTACTGTCGAAAATTTTCGAAAAACTTATAAAACCCGGCTTTTAAAACACTTTAAAGAAAATGCAATTATTAATCCAAGACAATTTGGATTTCAGGAAAAAAAAGGAACCACAGATGCTATAGATTCCTTTGTGAATGACATTATATCAGATTTTCATAGTAAAAAAAAGGTAGCCGGTATTTTTTTAGATCTCAGTTCCGCTTTTGATATGGTGGATCATGAAATTCTCATGCGTAAACTATATTTTTATGGAATTCGTGGTCAGTCCCATCACCTTTTGCAGAGTTACCTCAATAATAGAAACCAATTTGTAGAGCTAAAATGTAGTATTAATAATACCGAAATTTGTGTGAGATCGGAGTATGTAAGAGTGAACAGAGGAGTTTCACAGGGTTCTGTTCTGGGTCCTATTCTTTTTATTATTTATACGAATGATCTTATTAATTACATTTGTGATACAGTTGCTGACTGCTGACTAACAGTATTCGCTGATGACACTAGTGCTGTGGTAGCGGCAGATAGTTTGTCTGAACTGGGCAGTTTGGTGTCTAAAGCATTAACAGCTTTTCAACATTGGTTCTACATCAACGGTTTACAGTTAAATATGGACAAAACAAAAGTAATGCTATTTAAAGCCAACACAAAAAAAACGGATAAGTTAGTTGTGGTAGTTAGAAGTGTTTTATTAGAAATAGTTCATAGTGTCAAATTTCTGGGTGTACGTATTGACGCTAGACTCAACTGGAAAGAGGAACTCCAGGCTGTTGAACATTCCATTTATTCGGCTTGCTATGCTTTGAGGAGTCTTAGAGACGAGCTCTCTATTGAACAACTAAAAACTGTTTATTATGCGTTAGTAGAATCTAGGCTGCGTTATGGCATTAAACTCTGGGGATATAGCTATAAGTATAACATAAATAGAGCTTTGGTAGTTCAAAAAAGAGCAATACGAACTATCGTGCGCACTCCCCCGTGGGTTTCTTGTCGAAACTATTTTACAAACTTGGGCTTACTGACGATTCCTTGCCTGTACGTTTTTGTGTTGCTAACTGATTTTGTCAAAACGCTGTTAAGGCACGAGTCACTAGATAAACAAGAATTGCGAGTACAGACGCGTACAAAAAATATCACACAAAGCCTCTTTCCCAAATTTAAAGTAATACAGCACTCTGCTAAATATCAAGCTGTTCATTTATTTAACAAGCTACCCACCGAATTAAAAGCAATTACGAGTCATGCGTTGTTTAGTAGAAAATTAAGAATATTTTTATTGAGAGGGTGTTTCTATAGTGTCGAAGAAGTCTTTACTAATAATAAAAATTAGGTATTAGTCAATAAGTTAGCAAAGTCACATTGAATTGCATACCTACCCATCTTTATTTTCTTTTCTCCTGTTAATTAGTTTTATGTATTTCAAACACAATCTCTGTATTGTTTTATGAATGTAATAAATAAAATAAATAAAAAAGAATATGGGGCGCGATAACACACTAAACTATTTTAATATTATAAAAAAACCCGGGAGTCAGCGTCCCTGATCAGAGTTAATCTTAGTAATAATTTTTATTAAAATTTTGCGGAGACGACCGACACGTACGACCGCCACGAAATGTGATCCGTGCGACCGCAGCGCGGCGTCCGACCGCTATCACTTCAAGAGGCAAAATGGCCGAGCAGTGCGGCCGCTCCCGCTTTGATATCCCATACAGACAGAGAGTTTAAACCAGGAGAGGCCCTGAGTATCATTTCCCCTCTGTCAAAAGTATTAGCGGAAAATCTAGTACATCTATAAAAACTATTTCAATAATCGATGTCACGCCATTTTCGTCATCGCTGTCAATGGATAACAAGCTTCGTGAAAATGCCCTTATGCGCTGTTTTTGGATGTAAAAAAATGTTATATTTCGTCTAGTTTACAAAAAGATGAAATACCATTTCAGATGTAAGTACAGTTTTACTTTATTTATCATTACTTTCGTAATAAAAGATTTAACCTAAATCGAAAATCAAGCTTCGTTTACAGAATCGATTCAAAGACAATCGTTTTCTTTCTGACGGGCAGTAACTATTTGATGTTTGACACTTCTCCATATTTAACGCGCTTAAGGATTGCTGTCTTCTATATTTTGTTTGAAAATACAATCAAAAATGATCCTATCAAACTAAAATAAACTAACTAATACTAGAAAAAAACCTAACTTAAAAATAAAACACTATAAACTTAAACCGGGACCCTTTGGCAGGGTTCCCATCACGCAGGCAGCATTCCCGCGCTGTATTGCAATAGCAATCCTTTGTGCGAGAAAGCTGCCCGCGCGAGGGTCGCCTGTTGCCTCCCTTAGGCGTTTACTGAGCTCCTTGTGGAGCCCGAGTGCACCCTTGCCCCAAGGTCCGAGTGTTTCGACGCCAAATGGTGTGAAGTCGTACTGGGCGCCGAGACAACTATACTTAGTGACCTTGAGGTGCTCCCGGGCGTCCGCCGCCGCTCCCGCTCGCTTACAGGTTGCTGGGAGGTAGGACGCCGCCAGCGTATCAGTGCAAGTGACGTCCCACACCAGCGCGCGGCCCATCTTCCACGGAATCAATGACATCCCGTCAGGGCGCTTGCCATCGCCCCGCACAATCTGGGGCCCCAGAGCAGCGGGGACGTTGGCACTGACGAGCGCCCTTCGGAGGATGTCGTTAAGAGCGGCGTGGCGGGATAGACGGCCGGCGCCCGAGGAGCATGAGAGGCCGTGGTGGCCAAGTCGGTCCACAGGGGCTCCACAAGAGGCGCAACTGTGGCCTGTGCAAATCCCAGCTCCAAGCCGGAGACCGACAGCTATCCGGAGGGTTTCGGGGTCTATAAACGTACCTATATGGGGCGAGGGGTAGGCAAGTAGCCAGTGGCCTGACTCTGGCTTAGACGCTGCTAGTAACCTAGCCAGATCCGTGCCTGACGATGTGTCCGTGAGTGATTTAAGTATGGCGACGGAGGTTAAAGTATCCCAGGCCCTTTGTTTTTTTGGTCTGCTTGGAAAATTTGGGCTCGGTCCAGCTAGCCAGGCATTCGTGGCCTCATCCAAACACGCGATCTGGCAGTTTATGCCGGTAGGGACTTTTAGTATTTTACCTGCCAGATCTGACGTGCTGTGGATGGAGGACAGGAATGCCGGCAAAGCGATACTTGAAATTTTGCGGATTCCCAAACCGCCGTGCCTTATTGGTAAAGCGGCTTGGGTCCATGCCTGCTCGCTTAGTTGTAAGTTCAAAATAGATTCAATTTGGCATTTCATAAGGTTATCAATAGGGTGGATCAAATGGGGGAATTTCCAGATTGGACAGCAGCGGAGCAGGTAAGTAAATTTAGGAACAAATAAACAAAATTTTAAAATAAATAAAGCAGAGTGACTACTAATTTTGCCAAGGCGGTCCGAATAGTTGCTAAATTTTGTGGACGATTTATTTAGAAGAAGGGGGATTGCCTCGTCTAAGATGGGAGAGCCGAGAAGGTGTAGACTATCTTTAGGGACTATTTTTATATTTAGGGCAACGTTATTGAAACTTTTGATAATTTCAGATGCAGTGTCCGTGTTTACTTGTTCAGATATATATAATTCGCACTTGTCAGAATTTAATTCCAAACCAATATTGGTGAATTTTTGTTTAATCTGATTTAAATCTCCTAGGACCGTCTGCGCGTCTCCGCCTAAGATCCCATCGTCGAGATACCACACATTTAATTTAGAATTTAGATTATGGATTATCAGATTAATAGCCAAACTAAATATAGCTGGACCGAGAGGATCACCCTGCTGACAACCTACGGCCGAAAGGATTTCATTACTTTTGTGTACTAGTTTTGAGGGACAATGGTAACACTGGAGAAGAAAGTTATAAATTTCCGGAACATGTATTTTTATTTCGTTTAGCAGGGTGTCCCTATTGACCGAATTAAATGCGTTCTTTACGTCTAATTTTAGGAGAACCTCGCAGGAGTTACCTTGTGCGAAGGTGCGTACGGCATGTACCGCCGCCTCGCAGCCTCCACGGGTACCAAACCCGACTTGTGCGGGTTCAAAAAGGGTCTGTAACTTTTTTCTAGTGAGCCGGACGCAGATCTTAGCTGCTAAACGTCGGAATGTCGAGCCTACAGCGATAGGGCGCACACCGCCATCTTTCTTTGTCAGGGCAATAAGATTAGCCCCGTAGATTATCGGCGTCACGTCCGGACAAACATCCCCCAGCAGCATGAGGTTGACCAGTTTTGTAAGGCTGGTGGTCAGCTGTTCACCAGCCACTCCTGTTACGTAACTGGTGAGATCAATCAGATGTTGCGGTGAGATGCCGTCCAGACCCGACGCCGACCCCTTAGGGAAAGAGGCCAGAGCTGTTAGTATGTCTGTTTCGGTGGCATGTAGGCAGGCTAGGGGGTCAGACGGAGGGTCAACAAAAATGGGGGTGGAAGGGCCTGGGGGGTGCTTAGACTGTAATGCGGCTGCGGTCTCCGGTGTGTCGGGTGCTAACGTGTCATTAGAAAATAAAAGACGCGTTGCACCTTTGAGGTCTCCATCGTGAATTTTTTCCTCGACCTTCCCAAACAGATCGTACTTCTTTCTGGGCGTTTTAGAAATATGGGTAGATATATTTGATAAGGTCGGATGTGAAACGTTATTTTTGACCTTTTGTGTCAGGGATATATTGCTATGTGTTTCGTCTGAGACATGGAGAATTTTGAATGAAAATGTTAGAAGTTCCTGCCAAGAGTTACTATTATTATTTTGACACAATTATTGATTAAGTTTGCTAGTTCTTCAGATACAGCGGAACGGGCGCCCCGTAGTATGCGTTTTATGATTGAGGTAGAATGTTTGAGTTGGCCGAGGAGAGTATGTAGTGGAGTGATAGGTGTTGAAGATGGGAGGGGCGGAGAGGAGCTGGGATTTGGGACATTTGGTAAAACAGGAGGAAGAGGAGAAATACGAACCTGGTGGATACGTGCCTGGTGGATGTGCAGACCTTTCGGTGTTGGAAAAGTCCTTTGGCACACACAACATTCCATTTAGAGGCAACAGGCATTAAAAATACTAATTTTATATACTCGTACACACGCCGTATAAAAACTACTAAAAACCACTTGGAATTAGAAAAAACAGTTAAATATAGGATATCTAAATCTAAACCTAAACATAAAATAGAAAACTGCTTGTGACAGTTCAACTTCAGTTCGACGGTAAAAACGGTAGAAACTCAATGCGCATGTGAAGTTTGTCACCGTGACAATATCAGCTCAACCAATACGGATTAAGTGCGGGACGTCTCACGCCGGCGCTTTGCACGTAGAGATGCTTATTGCTTGTGGCAATCGGTATCCGTGTGATGGCGATTTGTCAATCTTGTCAATCGGCGGTGTCAATAAAAATTTTCGCACACGCAAAGGGGATTCAGCTCCCTGCACGCTGCCCACATTCACAGGGCCTCACAGTGGCATATAATCTCACATAGGCTACTTAAAATGGTTAAGAAATCCATATTTCCATTTTTATTTATTTTGAAAACAACAACGCTTGTGTTGTGGTTACTAGGCGACGTGTTTTTTTATGAATTATGTTATTTAAGTTTTTTTATGAATAAGGGCTTGTTTCACAATCTCCAGATAAACTTATCTGCCAGTTAAAATTATTGCTATCGTTTCCTCCAGTCATATAAAAGAAAAGGACAGCAAACATTTATCTGACAGATATGCTTTAACTGGAGATTGTGAAACAGGCCATAAATGTAATAACAACCAATGCAATCTTGTATACACGGTGTAACATGAGAAAACCGAATAATTTTAACAGCGTATTCCTGATCATAATTGGAGACTAAAATGTCGTATAAACTTTTCTGGAATTCGCCTAGTTTCAGAGTTACTACCACTTAAATAAAAAAACATTTTTAATGTGACTCAGTGTAAAACGCTTTTTCGATGGCGATTTCACCCTTTATGGGGTCTAGTCTAGACATTCTTATTGACAAATATCAAAGTGCCAAGGAATACTTTACGTAAGCTATTTTTTACGGAAAAAAAAGTACTAATTTATTTTAATCGACAGTTTTACTAATAATATTTTTGTTTTTATGTTCAAAAGCATTCAAAAAATCGAAAAAAGAGCAAAAAAAATTTTTTTTTTTTGGCGAAATCCAGAAAAGTTTATACGACATTTTAGTCTCCAATTATGATCAGGAATACGCTGTTAAAATTATTCGGTTTCCTCATGTTACACCGTGTATAGACAACCTCAAAATGATCCTTGGCTTTTTGTTTGACATTTCCAAAGACTGCATCCAATAATGAACCATATGTTAACATTTGTACAGTCGACTATCTATTGCTCCATTTAGTGTTATGAAGTATAAAAAGAATATGTCAAATATGTTTGGTGTTTTCAAGTCAAAGGTACATCTTTGTCGGTTGTCAATAAAGCGTTGCTGCCATAAAAATTCATTTAGAAATAAACTGTATTAACAACCGACAATGATGTACCTTTGACTTGAAAACTTCACATGCGTGCTACCTCGCCCCCCTCAGATTTTGGCAGACTTTTTTGTTTGGAAAGATGAGGCGAAGCGTACTCCATTTATAGAGCTTTATGCATACAGAAAAAACTCGTTCTGGAAGACGAGATTTTAAGGCGACGGGCGACGCATCGAATCAATACGTTAAGGCGCTGCGTTACGTAAATAAGTTGCTAATGATAATTATATTTTATCTTTAACATGCTAATTATAGTTAGTTATTTACTTGGTTTATTTGTAAATACCTAATTTTATAGTAAATTATTAATTTTAAAACAATAAATAGTGAGTTTTAGGCTAAACTAATACTGTTCATTGTTTATATTTAACTTAACTAGGTTATTTATGTAACATTACGTTACAACTTCCACACAATCCCCGCTACTTTGAATGAGTTCCGCTCAAGTTCCGCTCCAGTTCCGCCAGCTCCGCTCCACCTCCACCAAGTACACCGCTTTACTTCCAATGACTTCCACTCAATTCCCGCCAGTTTAATGAGTTCCGCTTCTATTCCGCCAGTTCCGCTCCACTTCCGACCAGTTCCGCTACGCTTCCACTGACTTCCACTCGATTATCGCCACTTTTAATGAGTTCCGCTTCTATTCCGCCAGTTTCGTTCCACTTTCACGCAGCTCCGCTCCACTTCCACTAACTTTTCCACACAACCCCCGCCACTTTTAATGAGTTCCGATCCAGTTCCGCTCCAGTTCCGCCAGTTCCACTCCACTTCCACCTAGTACACCGCTTTACTTTCAATGACTTTCACTCAATTCCCGCCACTTTATGACATCCGCTCAAGTTCCGCGTCTATTCTGCCACTTCCGTTCCATTTTCACCCAGCTCCGCTCCACTTCCACTGATTTCCACGCAACCCCTGCCACTTTTAATGAGTTCCGCTCAAGTCACACCAGTTCCGCTCCACCTCCACTTATTACACCGCTTTACTTCTAATGACTTCCACTCAATTTCCGCCACTTTTAATGAGTTCCGCTCAATTTCTGCTACTATTCCGCCAGCTCCGCTCCACTTTCACCCAGTTCCGCTACACTTCCACTGACTTCCAGTCTAAATCCGCCTTTTTTAGTAACTTCCACTCTTATTCCGCCAGTTCCGCTCCATTCCCGCCAGTTTTCCTCCACTTCCGACCAGTTACGCTTCACTTCCACTCTACTTCCACTCGATTCCCGCCACTTTTACTGAATCCCGCTCCAGTTCCGCTCGAATTTCACCAGTTTCGCTCCACTTCCACCCAGTTCCGCTTGTCTTCCGCTCTACTTTCACTAACTCCCACTCTATTCTCGTCTCTTTCACTGACTTTCGAGCCAATTTCGCCACTTACTACAAATAGCACATTTACTAAAAACTATTACTTGGCAACTAGATATATGTATTTGATGGCGACTGTACAACATAATTATTATAATTATGTTTAGGATTCGTGCCTGTTTGTGTACTAAATATATAAAAAAATCCTTTAAAAAAATTGCGTCGCCATTATTTCGAGCATTCGAATTTTAAAATTCGCGCCGGCGCCATCACGCACACTACAGCAAATCTATACCTACTCGTGCACGCACACAAGGAAAAATTATCGGTCCGACAGCTGTCGGGGCTCCGACATGCCCAACGATATAGGAAGTGCATCGCCGATATCGGATGTCAGAAGGTCCCTAATAGAAAGGCAGCTGCCAGAAAGTGCCTTGTGGCGCCAAGTCCGTCTTTTTGCGTGAAATGCATTGTTTTAGTGATTAGTTAAATGAATTAAAAAATACAAAAGTACACATATTTACTTCCCTGTAGTCCTATCCTACATCCGATATCGTGTAGGATAATGTGAAAGCGCACTAACAGTTAATAACTTATTAAACTATGACGTTTTATTGCAGGAATTTTGGGAACAGAAATTCAACTGTTCGCTGGCACCTAATCCACCCACCGGAGTTCAAGCATGTACTGGTTGGTCATAAATATTTCCATAGGTTTTACCTGGTTTAAAAAATATTACAAGGAAATCTAATAGTCCTGCAACGAATTACTTAATAATGTCATTTAGAAAAATATTGAATATTTATATATAGTGAATCTAAACAAATGTCGTGATTTTTTTCTAAGGCACAGAGTCGTTAGCACGCGGGTACTCGCAGGAGCCCAAGCTGGCGCTAGTGGTGCGCGGCGTGTACGCGCTCGCGCACGCGCTGCACGCTATGCGCGCTGCGCGCTGCGGCGCCGCGCCCGGGCTGTGCGCCGCCATGCTGCCGTTCAACGTGTCGCTGTACCAGGCCTACCTGCAGCGCGTGCGCTTCACCGCGCCCGACGGCGCGCAGGTCGCCTTCGACGACAACGGGGACCCACCGGCAGAGTTAGTTCAAATGCTTACTTTCATTTAAAAATCGATTCGTTTGCAAGTTCTCATTGATCATACCAGAGACGGGTACAGCTACCATGAGACTACGAAGTCTTTTGTAGTATTTCTGCTCGCCGCTAGATGGCGTCAGTAGTTCCTTGTATTATCGAAAACAAGGAATTGGATTAGATTATCAAGTGATTAATTGGATTAATCAGAGACTATACATATATAAAAATAAATTTTAAATCAGATAGTGATAAGATAGTAGCAAACTATAGACCGATTTCTATCCTACCTACATTTGCCAAGATTTTCGAGTCGCTTGTCTGCCCGTACAATCAAAAGCATTTTAAACTATATTTAACCGACCACCAACACGAATTTAGTTACTTTTACTGAATTCTTAGCAGACGCTATTGACTTTGGCAAACAAACAGACGTTATTTACACTGACTTTAGTAAAGCATTTGATAAAGTGCCCCATTCGATTTTAATGCATAAACTATCAGTGTATGGAATATCTAGGTCTTTACTTAACTGGCTTAGCTCGTATTTAACTAACAGACAGTTTTACGTGGTGGTTAATGGCTATCGATCAAATTGTCATCCCATCACATCTGGAGTTCCGCAGGGTTCACATTTGGGTCCCTTGCTATTTAATATATTCATTAATGATAATGACATAACTGATTGTTTTCATCATTCGAGGGTCTTTATGTATGCAGACGATCTTAAGTTGGCCCGTAATATTTCATTGATATCGGATGTGACCTTACTTCAAGATGATATTGATAGGCTAAGTAACTGGTGTAGACAAAATCGTATGCACTTAAATACTAAGAAATGTGTCCACTTAACATTTACTCGGAAGCATAATGTTATACCTTCCGCCTACTTTATAAATAAGCATAAGTTGGATGAAGTTGATAGCATTCGGGTTCTAGGAGTTCTATTTGATCAAAAACTTACTTTCATACCACATATAGAGAATACAGTCAATAAAGCATCGAGAATGTTAGGATTTGTTATTAGAAACAGCAAACCTTTCAAATGTAGCAAAACAAAATTACTACTTTACAATAGCTTAGTACGGAGCATTCTGGAATACTGCACGGTTGTCTGGCGACCACATTACGCAACGCACTCTTTGAGACTAGAACGAGTGCAAAAACGCTTTGTACGTCACTTAGCATTCCATGAACGCGTCTCGATAGTTGCTAGAAGGAGAACAGCGTATAAGCGAAGACTACGGTACTTTAAAATGGACTCCCTTGAGATTCGAAGAACCTTTCTTGATGCTTTATTCCTGCATAAAACACTTAACTATAAAATTGAATGCCCACAATTATTAGGTCTCCTACGATTTAGAGCTCCATCTAGAGTCCTACGTAACCCTATTACACCCTTGTGTCCACCATACAGAAGCTCTGTGGCAGGTAAGAACTCTCCACTTGGCAGGTTTTGTCAGATCGCTAATGAATATAGTGGGGTCTGTGACTTTCACTTCGACCCACCAAGTAAAATACGCACAGTTATAAAAAAACTGGCGATTTCTTAATTTAATAAACCTTCTTTTACTTTTCTTTTTATTCAATTAGATAGTCTCTAAATAACAAATTGAAATTACTAAGATGTCCTTTGTTACATTCGGCCATCTAAAAATATTTAATAAAAACACACGTAACATTGTATGATTTCCTACAAAGTGATGTAAAATAGCTAAGGATACGTTATGCACGCCCTAATATAAAGCCCTTTATATAAAGCCCTTTAAGTGACATATATCAACGAGTGAAATTTATATATACGAATAAATACATTTATGTGGGAGTATATAACCTATCTATAGCAAAGAAGCCTGTGATGCTATAATATTAGTTTTAAGAATATTTTACCAATCAAAAATTTTGTCGCATGTGGAGTTTACCTTTAAGTAATTATTACACTGTTCTCAACATACAAGCATGTGAATTAATAATAAGTATTGGTAGTACTATTAGTTATTCTGTGGTATTGGTGTAAATAATTGTTGGTAAACCTTAAACAATAAAAAAAAATTAAAAAAAATATGTGTCTTCGACTGTGGCTGTCTATATATGTAGACAGCCACAGTCTAAGAACTTTTTGAGGATCCAAGTCTGAAGCGCCATCTGAACAAGACCACCCCAAATTTTCGGTAGTAATACCGTAATACCTAATAGAAACGCTATCAATTTCTAGATGGCGCTGAGGGTGAGGTGTGCGTAAGATATAGATATAAGTTGTCGATGTACGTAGAGTTAGTTACAATACAGACGCTCGCGAGTAAGCACGTGTGTTTCATTACACCTCTCAGTCCCATACGATACCACATGGCGACCGTGACCTCGAGCGCGGGCTCCGCCGCGCGCCGGGCCGCACGATGATAGTGTCAACGTTTTCGCCGCCTCAGTGTTAGCGTGATTATTACAATGTGGACTGAGTAAGCGACAGTACTACAGACTATTAATACAGTTACGGACAATTTTCGTGTAGAAAAAACACAGTAACTCAGGCGTGATGGGAAAAAGCTACAGCAAACAGGAGGAGAAAGAAGTTGTGATCACCCAGAATGCAGTTGGATGGAATGATGCGACGGGCACGAGCGAGCATCACACAATGGTTAATAACATCCTTGTAAGCGTTCTTTTCGTCGTACTGGCCCTCATCGGTTGCTGCATCCTGTACAAGTTTTTCAAGAAGGCACAACAAAAATACATACACAAAGAAGTCAGGAGAGAAGTTTGGGCACGATTGCAAGCTAGGCTGTCCATGAGGAAGGCAGTTCCGGCCAAGGACGAGGAGGAAGGCGCATAAGCAGAGGATGAAAAGCGCGACGTTTTGCGTATAGTGTGTGTGAAGTGAAAAGTGTCGGAAATGTTAAGGGTATGGATTTAGAATTACAGACTATATATAATAAGTAGAGATAGGAATTTTGGTGGCATTGGGTGAACAAAGAGCAATGGAGTCGTTGTTATTTTTTTTTTGATTGAATGAATGAATGAATAAATGATTGATAAATGATAAATCAATAATGCATAATAAAATTTATTAGTTACATACAAGTAAATTGATTCATTAAATTAAAACATAACATATGTTTTGTTAAAATGTGTAATTTTGTCTGGTATAATAATAATATATAATATATATAATAATATTTATTTTCTATGGTTTCGATTTTTCGCCTCGGTTATGGGCCACAGGCAATGTTGGCCGAACGTTAGTGTAATTGAAAATTAAAAATTGAAGATTGAAACACGTTAGTTAAAATTGAACACTAATAGTTTAGTGCAAATTGATTTCAATTAGAATTGAAATTAATTGTAACTAACGTGTTAATCCTTTGCGAATAACTAATAATTGAAGATATTTAATTTTTAGTTTTTCTCAAAAATTGAAACATTAATTTAATTTTTAGTGTAGATTGAATTGGTAATTGACATTAATAATTTACCTAACTAAACGCGAATTTAGGTTAAGCTACGAGGTTTTGATTTTTGTTTCGATTTTGACTCTGGACTCGGGGGCTTGTATTAATAAGCAATGGGACCGGTATCCTAAGATGGAAGTCATGCTGGACCCTGGGGATCCCTACTGGATCTCGGGTTTGGTGCATCATAGACTCATGCTGTTTGGACTCATTCGACTCGTACTGATGAGCAGATGGTACCGGGATCAAAATCTGGAGCTCATGCTGGACCCTGGGTATCCCTACTGGATCTCGGGTTTGGCGCATCATAGACTCATGCTGTTTGGGCTCATTCGACTTGTACTGATGAGCAGATGGTACCGGTATCAAAATCTGGAGCTCATGCTGGACCCTGGGGATCCTTACTGGATCTCGGGTTTGGCGCATCATAGACTCATGCTATTTGGGCTCATTCGACCTGTACTGATGAGCAGATGGTACCGGTATAGCTCCTTTTTACTTTTACTTTTACTTTCACTTTCACTTTCACTTTCACTTTCACTTTCACTTTGACATTGACAT
Organism: Pammene aurita; assembly: GCA_947086415.1. NCBI lineage: Eukaryota > Metazoa > Arthropoda > Insecta > Lepidoptera > Tortricidae > Pammene > Pammene aurita. The sequence continues at coordinate 55,199,748 of OX352290.1, read as the reverse complement.
TGACATTGACTTTCACTTTCACTTTGAATTTCACTTTCACTTTGACTTTCACATCTGCTCATCAGTACAAGTCGAATGAGCCCAAACAGCATGTCTATGATGCGCCAAACCCGAGATCCAGTAGGGATCCCCAGGGTCCAGCATGAGCTCCAGATTTTGATACTGGTACCATCTGCTCATCAGTACAAGTCGAATGAGCCCAAACAGCATGAGTCTATGATGCGCCAAACCCGAGATCCAGTAGGTAGCCCTAGGGTCCAGCATGAGCTCCATCTTGTGATATTGGTCCCGACTTCCGAACCCGAGATGCAGTTTTAAAATTAATTATTAGTGTAAGACAGGATTAATTTAGTTACACTAACGTTAGTAAAAATTGATGTTAGTGTAATTGATTAGTTACGGAATTAATCTTCAATCTTATTGATCAATTTTCAATTCTAATTGAAATTAACGGCCAACACTGGCCACAGGCATATAGCCTAACTTGTATGTATAACTTATATTACAAACCTATTTCTTCTTTTTGGTTGACCAAAAAGTCCCGGCAACTAACTCTTGTATCATTGACGTTATGTTTCTGTCAAGTTCAACAACTCAGAAATATTTTCATTAATTTGTGAGAAGTAACGCAATTTCGTTTTATCTTCAACATAATTTACATAACGAAATAGAATGAGTTCTCCGCAAATTGAAACAATTCTGCGATGGATTGAACTATACCAAGAACTTACTTATAGCGAAGAGAGCAATTCTATCTATTGTTCGGCATGTAACGTACGTCTCACGCAGATGAAAAAGTACAATATACTAAAACATATTAACAGCAATCACCATAGACTGAACTGCGGCGACCAAGATGGCTTTGTTTATAACTTGTGCATATTTCTGATTGCGTGCAATATTCCGTGGAATAGGGTAAATCACCCGGAGTTTCGGAAGTTTTTCGATAAATATATTTGCTGCAAATGCACAATTAACAAAAAGTTACCCGAACAAAGTCTTTTAAGAAAAATATATTTGTCAAGAATATACGCGACTATAGTTAACAAAATAAGATTCACATTTTTAAATTGCAATTTATGGTTAACTATAGATGAAACACTTGACGCTCTTGGGAATCCTGTCGTAAATGTAATTGTGAAATCTTTGGAAGACAATTTACAAAAACCTTATTTGTTAGCTTGTAAAGTTGTGACCCTAGTTAATGCCAATACAATGCTTCTATAGTTGACGAAAGTTTAAGGTTTTTATGGGATGATAACTACACAGTTAATACAAATAAATTCTTGATATTTTGCACAGACAGTGCCGCATATATGATTGCCGCTGGTAAAATTTTAAAGAAGACATATTTGAACGTTAAACATGTAACTTGTTTAGCTCACGGTCTACATAGAGTCGCGGAGCAAATTCGATCGGAAAACAGTTTAGTAAATACTTTGATATCAAATGTCAAAAAAATATTTTTGAAATACCCTCACCGCATCCGAATTTTTAGGCAATATGCTCCGAACATACCGTTACCACCAGAACCAGTGATTACTAGATGGGGCACCTGGTTAGAAGCTAGTTTTTATTATGCTACCTACTTTGAAGATATACAACGCATTGTAATGCGGTTAAATAGTAGGGATGCTATAGCAATCAGAGAGGTTCAAGCTTTATTTGGCCATAGAAATTTAAAAAACAAGTTGGATTTTATAAAAAACTGCTATAGCATTATACCAGAATCAATTAATCAATTAGAGTGTACACATATTCCAATCCATGAATCGTTCCTAATAACTGACATCGTAAGGAGTACATTGGCATCGCATGGAACTGAAACTGTACGAAATAAGTTAGAACTTGTATTAAATAGAAGTCCGGACTTTGACGTAGTGAGAGACATGGTTGATTTTGGCAATCATGCTCAAATTCTGAGGAATGCTACGTTAACATCGGTGGATGTAGAGAGATCTTTCTCGACACACAAATGGATTTTTCACAAGTTGAGAAATCGTATAACGCCAGTGAATATGGAACAAATTGCCATAGTGTATGCTTTTCATAATCTTGACCATTTAACATCAGATGAAGATAACATGCAAGATTTTGAAACTTTAATTCCAGTTGCAAGTTGTTCAAGGTCTTGAATACATAATCATTTTAGTTAAATAGTAAAATTTATTTACATGTAATATTTTGAAATCTACATAATATATGGCTTTATCATTCAGTTATTCATTTATTCAAATAAAAAAAATACAATGGCGACTCCACTGCACTACTTGTGCTAAAAAAGCCACCAGAATCCTAACCCTAATAATAAGTTAGAAAATATACCTACGGAAATTAGGCGAGACTAGAAGGCAACTAAAACTAGTTCAGGGAAAAATTGACAATGCACAGTTGATATATGAGGACTATCGATCTTTAATCAAGTCTATTCATTTAGATGATCTGTCTGAGTCAGAGGAATGTTATATTTTAGAATTATTGTGTGACAAAATAGATAAGGCTTATAGTAAAATTTTACAGTACAAAGTATCAGAGGGTGTAACCGAAAAACCAATTAAAATGGGGAAAAATTCGAAATAAAAGAAGCGAACAGCTTAATACCTATTTTGGACGGCAAGGAGGAGACCGTGGAAAAAATGATTCGAATGAGCCCAAACCGTTCCGGCATCGAAATGTTAGACAGTATGTTGAACGAAAGTTGCGAGAAAAAAATACTAATTTCATTTGTCCTTAAAACACGAATTAATAAAATTGCGCAACTAAAACTTAAATCGAGTTATGAAACAGTTATCGAATTAGTATCTGATCTACAAAAATATTTGTTGCCGAAGAAATCCGCTATCTCTTTACTTGAACAATTAAATAACATAACACAGCGCGATATGTCTATTACTCAATATGGCGATAAGATAGAGGAATTGTTCATTGGCCTAACGATAGCGCAAGCCGACGGGAAGCCCGAGGCGCGCGATGTCCTTAGACCAATCAACGAGTCCTTAGCGATAAAGAAATTCACGGACGGTTTGAGGAACCGCCGCCTTAGTACCATTTTAGCTGCACGGGAATACACTGAATTAAAAGAAGCTGTCAGAGCCGCCCAAGACGAGGAGCTGGCGCGACCCCAGCCCGAGCCAGTAGTCATGAACATGAACTACGGCTACAGAAGAGGTTTCCACCAGCCCCAGCGCTACGGCTGGCGTGGGCGCGGACCCACCAGCTACCAATCCAATCGAGCCAGAGCCTACCACAGCCCATGGATACCACGCTACCCCACTAATAGAGGTACTGTACCTAGTAATAATTTTCACAGGTGCCGTGGACAACGTACGAATTTTAGGGGACATCCCAGTACTCGCAGGAGTCGTGGACGCCGCGGAAACATGTATACCTACCACATACCACAAGGGGCAGAGAGTACTCTGCCCTACATTATACGGCAGCTTTGGTTGGTCTCATTCGGATAGCGCTTCAGACTTGGATCCTCAAAAAGTTCTTAGATAGTATAGTCTCTGATCACACCAAGTAATCAGTTGACAATCAAATCTAGTTCCTTGTTTTCGATAATACTAGGAACTACTGACGCCATCTAGCGGCGAGCAGAACTACTACAAAAGACGTAGCAGGTAGCTGTACTCGCGGTGTAAGATTTTGCCGCATGTGTAGACATCGTCAGATATATCATATGGTCGGATATTATCATACTGTTCAGGTTGAGTGAGTACGACGTAATGAGCTTCGAGCGCGCGCTGGTTAGCAGAGAGGGTGGTGCCGGGGAGGGAGAAGAGGCGGCGTGGCGCTACGTGCGCGTGGGCCGCTGGCGGCGCGGCCGGCTGCACCTGCGCGGCGGCAGGCATGCGCCTGAGAGGTGACCTTACTAAAGTTGTCAATCACTCATGTTTAAGATTGACTACAATCTACTAGCAGTATTTGTCATACCATAAATTATTCGTCTAAAACGAATCGACGTCATGCAAGTGATTAGTTAGAAATTGACAGCATCAGTTGACTCCTGAAGACACAATTTAATTACTTAATTTCTATCCTAGATTTAAACCGTAAAGTTTGGAAATAAAAATGCATGTTTTATTTGTAGATAGTATTTAGGTACTATTTTCGTATTCAAAACAAGATAATTTTCTACAAACATAGAGCCAATAAGTAAATGTTTTTGAAGTATAATTAATTGGTGTCACTTTCATGAGAAGTTTAGCCTCCTCGTGACGGGTATAGACGTGCAGCGGGTACGCGCGCGGAGTGCTCGGCGCCGTGCGCGCCCGGGCAGTGGGCGCGCGCGGCGGGCGGCGGGGCGGCGGGCGGCGGGGAGGCGGGCGCGCGCCGCGTGCCGTGCTGCTGGACGTGCGTGCCGTGCGCGCCGCTCGCCGTCACGCGCGCGCCGCCGCACGCGGGCTGCAAGCTCTGCCCTCCCGGACACAGGCCCGATGTACACCGGAAATGTAAACACCTATATCATTTTCAACCGACTTCAAGATTTCAAAGGACAAGGAAGGAAGGTTCTCAATTCGTCGGAATCTTTGTTTTTCCTTTTTTTTGGTAAGTTTACCGATTATAAGTTAAGACGGCTGGACCGATTTAGAAAATTCTTTTTTTGTTTGAAAGGGTATACTTGACAGTTAGTTCCATCGTCACCAGGTCAGGACCTGATGATGGGATCCTGCAAAAATCGGGGGTACCACTTTGTCGACACCTGGAAAAAACGACGATAACATATTTTTAATATTGTCTTCGGTTGCCGCGATAGTTATTCATGAAATAACTATCGCGGCAACCGAAGAAGGGTCGACCCGTTGACCACGAACGCTGTAAAGTGTTTGAAACGTCGGGATGTAATTTAAACTCAATACACGCGATAAAATCCGTTTTTAATTGTTTTATTTCATAACATATTTTTAGCCAAGATATTATTAATACAGCGTAGCATTAATACACGTAGAGCGATCATAATATCGCTTTTCTTTTTCTTTTGTTAATCATACTCACAATCCACACCAAAATAGCTTGGGAACCTAATCACAATATTTGGCACCGGCACTAGTTTTTAGTAAATGTGCTATTTGTAATAAGTGGCGAAATTAGAGCGGAAGTCAGTAAAAGAGGCGGAAATTGAGTGGGAATCAGTGAAAGTAGAGCGGAAGTGGAGCGGAACTGGTTGAAAGTGTGGAACTCGCGGAAAAGGAGCGTTACACCAGTAATTGGAGCGGAACAGGTGGGATGGGAGCAGAAGTCAGTGAATGTTGGGAATAGAAGTGGCGGAAATTGAGTGCAAGTAGAGCGGAACTGGGTGGAAGTGGAGCGGAATTGGAGCGAAACTCATTAAAAGTGACGAAAATTCAGTGGTAGTCAGTGGAAGTATAGCGGACCTGGGTCGTGGTGGAGCGGAACTAGCAGAATTGGAGCGGGACTGGAGCGGAACTCAGTAAAAGTGGTAGGAATACTGGGAATTAAGTGGAAGTCAGTGGAAGTAGAGCTAAAGTGGAGCGGAACTGGCAGAATTGGAGCGGGACTGGAAAAATTGGACCGAAACTGGAGGAATTGGAGCGGAAGTCAGTAAAACTAGAGCGAATTAGGTGGAAGTGGAATTGGATGGAAATGAACTATAGTGTTTTTTTATCGTCCCCGTACCTTTCTTGTAGTTTATATATTTAACGCTGACTGAAGTCGGCTTTGTCGATAGTCACCCTGACCCAACATTACTGTTTTCGTTTCATTTTGCGTTCAATATACATTTAAAACATAATAACAAAACAAACTACTCCAGCATGACAGTAACGTTTTAAATTAGATTTTTAACACTTTAATTTTTTTGGAGACTCGATCATGTAAGCGACAATGGTACCCATATTTTAAGTTAAAAAAACCGGCCAAGAGCGTGTCGAGAATTAATTATTCATAACAATGTTTTGTAACATGCCTGAAATGACAATAATGCATTAAAAAACAATATTTTACTAAAGAGTTACTAAACTTTAGTACATCGACAAAGATCGATCGATTTCGATGTTCAGGCTTCCATGACGTGTGACCTGTAAGGATTTCTGGTATGACTAGTCAATTTAGTAACCAGAAGTATGTAGATTAGTTTGGTACTATTCACTCCATAACTTCAAAGTACAAGTGTATTCTTTGCTGTCCCAAACTTTAATCACGTTTTTCTCAGTTGTAGCTTTTTCACAAGGGCTAAAGGTTAATAAAAAATAACCATTACACATTAACTAATAGATAGCAAATTTAATGTAGTTTTAGGAAGTATTAATTAATAACTCCATATCGACAAAGTGGCCCCTTTTCCGAAATAGCCACACATATGGCTAGTATTTAATTAAAGGCCCAACAGAAAAATAACCATTACCTTACCATTAAACCATTATACTGACTTGCACCACAGGATAACTAATAGTGGCACTGAAAACTACCCTTGCACAGAAAAAAAAAACAAATTCACATAAAATAATATCTCTATGATGTGCATTTAGAATTTTTGGCTGCGAAATTCAGTATTTTTATGATATACGGTATTACTTACCTTATAATATTTTGTTTGTCTTTTTTGTGTAGAATAAAAAGTTTACATACATACTAGTTCGCAGAAATACCGCTGAATAAAAGGTAATGGTGTGTGTTGTTTAAGTGTGTCTGCCGTCGCCGGTGGAGTGGGGCGGTGGGCGCGGCGGCGGCTGGGCGCGCGCGCTGGCGGGCGGCGCGGGCGCCGCGGGGCTGGCCGGCGTGGCGCTGTGCGTGGGGACCTTCTGGCGACACCGCGACACGCCCGTCGTCAAATCGGCGTCGCGTGAGCTGTGCGCGCTGCTGCTGGCAGCCGCTGCACTGTGCCATGTCGGTAAGATGTGTATTCCGTTAGTGATATATGGTGCTGCCGAGGATTAGGTACTTACTTTGAGTCAATCAGTCAGTCTCATGCATCTAATTGTTGTTTGAAGCCGCGCTGGCAGCAGTGGCACGACCCGCGGATCTTCCGTGCGCGCTATCGCGGCTGGCGGCCCCAGCGTTGGGAGGTGTGTACGCGGCGGTCCTCGCACGCACCGTACGCATCGCTCGGCTGGTAGCGGGCGCCGAACGCGGCCAGTCCGTGCCGCTGCTGTCTTCGCGCGCGCAGGTGGCGGGCTGGGCGCTGCTAGTGGCGCCGGGCGTGGTGGCGGCCACGTGGGCGGTGGCGCGCTGGCCGCCGGTGCCCCGCCTGCTGCACCCGGGGCGCGCGCGCGCCGTGCTAGCGTGCGGCGGCGAGCGCGCAACAGCGCAGTGGCTGCCGCTGGCGCCGGCGCTGTTGCTTCTGGCGTGCTGCGCAGTTGCCGCGGTGCGCACCCGCCGGCTGCCGCATAATTTTAATGAGACAAGGTGCTCAAATATGTATGGTTCATATCAGAATCAGAATCAGAATCAGAAAGCCATTTATTAACTTCTCCCCATTCTTGATTATGCAGATATCTCCTATTTAGACCTAACCAACCGAGGAGCAACTTAATAAGCTTGAGCGTATTCAAAATGCCTGCATTCGGTTCATTTTCGGATTACGCAAATTCAACCATGTTTCTAGTTTTCGTTCTCAACTCAAATGGCTCCCTATCCGTCACCGCCGTAACTCTCACATACTTTCTTTACTCTTTTCTATACTTTTTAAACCTGCAACTCCCCGCTACCTCAAAGAGCGTTTCTCTTATCTTAATTCTATTAGATCCTCTCAAAAATTGCTCCTAAAAGTGCCATCTTCATCTTCCAAATTTTATAATTGCTCATTTACGTTCCAGGCCGTTCGTTTGTGGAATTCTCTCCCTCTCAACATTAAACGCGCGCAATCTATTGGTAGCTTTAAATCGCAACTTAAGGAATACTATTTATCTCTTCCTTAGGTTTTTAAGTTGACACAGTTGTTTCTTATTGTGTGTATTATATATGTATATATGTACGTATATGTATGTTTATTTTGTATTTATTTAAGTATGTATATTCATATGAATGTGCTGTGTTATCTATTTCGTCTCTTTTGTTTCTATGCACCACCTACTGCTTATTGTTTTTCTCTAGTCTCCACTACCCAAAGGTTGTCTGGAAGAAATCGCTCATTAGCGATAAGACCGCCTGTTGTTACCTCTACCTAAATTTATCTAATTGTAAAATTTGTGCTTGTAACTGTATGAGGTGTGCAATAAAGAGTATTTATTATTATTATTATTTGTATCTCCTTTGAGAATCACGGGCCTTTATATCCCGGTCTTTTGATAGGCTTGCGTGGGGATACAGATCCAACACGCAGAGGCCCCTTGGAGAAATTTGCTATGTTATACACCTGTTAGAACCCATTCACGGGTACATTAATAGATACCCGTGAACCGGTTCCAGCAGGCGTTGTAGATATTGTAAATAAAATGGACAGAGTAAAGGGCTATGGTATTGAAGTTTGGCTGGTCAAAGATTAGGCTATTGTAAAGAGGTCCGGACACCTGCCATAACAATTTTATAACATGTTATCGAGGCAGGCGGTGACTCGCCGCCAACTAGATGGGCCCCTGAAACTGCCGTTGCAAAAACGACCAGGAGCAACATCGGTGTGAGCGGCTCAGGGTGTGGAGAGGTGTACACCGCTTTCTGCCAGTGACTGTAGGAAGCCCAGCCACTGTACCAACTCGCGACTTATGCAAATTTCACTTCCACCCTGCGAGCATATAGCTCTGACGGCTCCTCTCTGGACGGCCAATTAAGGCAAGCCAGAGCTGAGAGTCCTGCGGGTCCCCTTGAGGTCCACTCCGACCGACGAAGACACGCCGGAGACGGAGACCCTGATCGACTCTCTGGAGCACTCGGGTCCGCGGGGTCGTCACTCCCCGACAGCTCGCCACAAGCTGCCCTGCGGGCTTATTATTATTATTATTATTATTAAATTTATAAATACATACATCAATTCAATTTAACATACTAACTATTTATACAAATAATAACTAGATAAAATTGTTTTGAAATGGCCTCTCCTTCGATGAGGGAGGGATGGTAATAAGACTCCATGGGTTACCAGCCCTTCTAGGAGAATTTGAATTAATTACTTCTTTATTATTTTTAACTTATGTTGGTTATGGTTCATATATTAATTGGTAAATACCCATCAAGTGCTTTATTGTTATCATTAGGTAGTAAAACTGTCTAGACGACTGATAGGTAATTATTTATATTTGACTTACTTATTGTATTTTTATTTGCGACTTCTCTAAGGCCCGGTTGCACCAAACCGTCTGCTAACGTCACGCGTCAACGTCATCGTTAAAAAATCTTGTATGAAAAGATTGACAGTTTTCTGTGGGATGACAGCTACGTCGCCATATTTAACGTTGACCAGTCCGTTAGTTATGCGTGGTGCAACCCTCGCTAACTCTCTATGCAATTGTTAATTTTAGCTTCAGTTGAATTTCATTGTGCTTTCCTCTTGGTTGCCCTGAAAACCAGCGTCATGGCTAAGAATCTTAGCTTTCGGTATATGCTTTTTGATGGTTTATGCTTTAGAATTAAGGTGTATCTGATTTTTTTCTCTGTATCACCAAATCAACAATTTCTATTTGAATTGACACAGGTTCATCGGCGCGGCGACGTACACGACCGGCGTGGCGTGGCTGGCGATGTCGGCGCTGTACGTGGCGCTGGAGGCGCGCGCGGCGGCACTGTGCGCGTGCGCGTCGCTGTGCGCGGGCGCGTGCGTGGCGCTGTCGCTCGGGCCGCGCGCGTGGCTGTGCCTGTGCCGTCCGCAGCGCAACACGCGCGCGCACTTCCTCACCAACACGTCCATCCGCTGCCACATCGGCAAGTACCGCCCCGCTCCCGCCGCGTCGGACCGTCGGCGTCAAGACGTCTCACAACCAAACTACGCCTCTTTTAATCAAGGTAACTGCATGTAGAATTGTGGACCTACTTACTGCTACTCCATATAATAACGCCAAGTGGCTGAGGGCTCCCATACAACAAATGTGATTTTTTGCCAGTAAGTTGCGGAATTAGTAGGACTACAGTGTACCTATAATATGATGGATTATTCAGAAATTGATTAATTTATTAGGAAATACAATCCCCCAATACGAGTAAGGGCATCACTGGGCGGTTGACGCAGTCTTAGGGCCGGTTCCACCAAAGCATCTGTTAACGTCAACGTCATCATTAAATAAATCTTGTATAAAAAATTATACAGTTTTCTATGGGATGAGAGCTCCGTCGCCATATTTAACGTTGATCAGTTCGTTAGTTTAGTATGCGTGGTGTCGGTCAGTCGGTTAGTTTAGGTATGCCTTAACGTCGCCGAGTGATGTTACATTAACCGCTCGCAGACAAGTATCAGATACAGTCGGCGAATGCGTGGGGTATGCAACGCAAACCTGACCTGAAGCTAGTTTGTGCTTTGACCTTTACGTGCCACCTTTAAATATATCTAAGATGAGCTACGTATAGGGTGGGTTGCACCACGCATAACTAACGAACTGATTAACGTTAAATATGGCGACGGAGCTGTCATCCCATAGAAAACTGTCGAACTTTTCATACAATATTTTTTTTAACGCTGACGTTAACAGACGGTTTGGTGCAACCGGCCCATAGACTTGCTGAAATCGATCTGATTATTTACAATGTACATTTTCCAGAATACCGTGACCAGGGCGTGCAGACAGCAGCGTGCGCGGAGGCGGAGGCGGGAGCAGCCGCAGAAGCGGGCGCGGGCGCGGGAGGGTGGTGCGCGGCCGCAGGCGTGTGCGCGCGCGTCACGCGCTCGGCGGCTATCGCCGGGAAGGAGGGGGAGGTGGACGTCGTCATCAGGCTACTGCATCACCGGCACGCGCTGCCCTAGTCTAGTACATCAGTTCAGTAGCTCATCATCTCATCAACAACATTGTGAACAAGCAGCTTGCCAGAGAATATGAGCGAACTAATAGGAAACCAACGAACTCCAGTTACGTTTATGTTTTAATAGTACATTACTAATACAGAGAGGATTTAAGGGGTTAATATATATGTATCTATATAGATAAGATACTTATGAAAACTAAAGTAAATCTAAATAATTAAGTAACTCTAAGAATAAAATTAAACTAAACCTCAAATATATGTAAAAGAGGCCCCTGCGGCATGATACCGAAGATGCTAGTTCAAGTTCATTTATTTGGCCAAGTAACAAAGTACGTTACGTTTAGCAAGTCATGCAATATCTATTGAGTATGATTATATAATAACATACATAGCTTAGCAACCATAAGGACGTCAATAAGTCATATAGTATAGGTACAATTATTTCATTAATATGAGAAAATCCTTTTGTTTAATTTTTTCTGTAAATTCATTAATTGAGTAAAACGGGTTACATTGGAACAATCTTTTAAGTTTACTTTTAAATTCTAAATATGTTAAATTTTTGATGTGGAACGGTATATATGTAGTAGGTTGTACAACGTGATTTTTAGAGAGATGCCTTGCTTAAATGTTTTGACTAGATTTGTATCAGGAACGCATAGTTTTATCCTTATTGCGTGTGTTTTAATTATGAATGTCTTTCCTTGCTTTAAAATTATTTTTACTATTATGGATTTCTAATAAACTGTTAAATATATATAACGATACAACCGTCATAATTTGACCTTTAATAAAGTATTCTCTGACTGAAGTGCCTTTATGTCGACGGTATATGTGTGGTAAAAACCTAAGTTGTTAAGTAAAAAATGGAATCAACTCGTTATTTTCTAAATTACCATAGATTCTAAAATAAAGTAATACATAAAATAATGTTATTTTATCTACAAAAATCGACCGAGTGCATGTCGGACCACGCATAATGGAGGGTTCCGTACCTTCAATGGAATAAGAACCAAACTAATAGCAAAAGTTCGTATCTGATTGCCTATAGAAAAAGTTTTTTGGAAATAGCTGAAAAATTTTCAAAATAATTTTCGTAGAAAGTATCTAATAAGGCGCATCTTCTCAATTTTTATATATTTTTCAGACTTACGGTTCAAAAGTTACAGGGGGGCGGGACACAATTTTTCTGATTTTCAAAGCGATTATTTCTGAAACTGTTCACCTAATCACAAAATGTTCAAATAAACCTCGATGTTATTTTTAAAGCCCTATCGATTGATGTGCAACACGTTGATATTTGGTGTTTTTTAGGGTTCCGTACCTCGAAAGGAAAAAACGGAACCCTTATAGGATCACTTTTTTGTCCGTCTGTCTGTCTATCTATCTGTCAAGACCATTTTTCTCAGGAACGCGTGGAGGTATCAAGCTGAAATTTATATCAAATACTCAGGTATATTGTTTCTTGGAGCTGTGAAAAAATCAAACTTAAAAGCCAACGCAATCATAAGATACAGTCGTTTATGCTGCAAGTTTTAGAGTTTTTCGGCGCTCGCAAAACCTACGGGGTACTTCCCGTGAACTCAGAAACTTGAAATTTGGCACGAAGCAACGTCTTATAGCACAGACAAAGGAAAAATTGCGAAAATCGTAAATTTTTTGTTACATCATATAATTTTTTTTTTTAATGTTACTACCCCTATATACCTACAGGTTTGTACGGAACCCTCGGTGCGCGAGTCCGACTCGCACTTGGCCGGTTTTTTATTATTATTTCGTTATATGTATGGAGCACCCCCTATTTTTTTTGCTGCGATTTAACTACATAACTAAATAGCGGCATACAAAATACACCTTATGTCCAATTTTTAGGGTTCCGTAGTCAACTAGGAACCCTTATAGTTTCGCCATGTCTGGCCATCCGTCCGTCCGTCCGCGGATAATCTCAGTGACCGTTAGCACTAGAAAGCTGAAATTTGGTACTAATATGTATATCAATCACGCCGACAAAGTGGTAAAATAAAAAGTGGAAAAAAATGTTTTATTAGGGTACCTCCCCTATACGTAAAGTGGGGAGTGATTTTTTTTTTCATTTCAACCCTAACGTGTGATATATTGTTGGATAGGTTATTAAACACGAATAGGGGTTCACTAAAATCATTTTTTGATAATGTAAATATTTTCGGAAATAATCGCTCCAGAAGCAAAAAAAAATGTGTCCCCCCCCTAACTATTGAACCATAAGTTTTAAAAAATATTAAAAAAATCTCAAAAGTAGAACTTTATAAAAACTTTCTAGGAAAATTATTTTGAACTTGATAGATTGAACAGTTTTTGTAAAAAAATTACAAAATAATTTCTGAACTAAGTTTGTAATTTAACCGTATAAGCAGGTGTTTATTGTACCTGTAATTTCTACAAAATCACAATGAAATGACGTGCTTTCAAATAAAGTAAAAACGGTGAAAATCGGTTCACGCAATAAAGAATTATCCCATAAATATCATCTTCCATACTTTAAGCTCGTGCGCAATAGTTTACTTAATTTGCCGATAGATGTCGCTGTACGTGGAACGCTCATATCATATCCTACATGGCGGTGTTATTTTAACTCTTAAGTGGGGACACTTACTGTGACGGACGGAAAACTACGGAACCCCACACTGAGCGTGGCCCGACACGCTCTTGGCCGGTTTTATTAAGATACGTTTTATAGTTTCCGAGTTAAATAGCTGTGACACACGGACGGACGGGCGGACGGACGGACGGACGGACAGACGGACATGACGAAACTACAAGGGTTCCGTTTTTGCCATTTTGGCTACGGAACCCTAAAAACCGACCATGTGAGAGTCGGGCTCACGCTCCGAGGGTTCCTTACATTTTTACCTTAAGTCAGACTCACGCTTGACCGTAGACTCTTTATTATTTTTCCAGTTATCTTTAGGTAAAAAATATTTTCTGTATTTTTTCCAAAATTTTAGGCGCAGCAGTTTCCGAGATAATAGACGGAGAGCTAGCCACGTCAGATATGACACAATAATGAGAGCGACGAAACCCCCCTCGTTAGTTTCCTATACTGGGCTTATTTCAAGATCATGACATCTGGCAGCTGTAAAGTGGCGTAGGTCAAATAATGTAAATACCTTGTAGAAAACAAATCCCAGAGTTCTGGATTTGATGCCTTATTATGGAAAATTATGTAATTAATTAGATTATCAGTTAATGACAGACCGCTAGCGCAAAGCAGTCACGTTACCTCCATCTCCGTCGTTATTAAATCGCAATCGTGTAAAAAACGTTACTACCATAGCTGTGTGTTATACCATTTTGTAGCCAGTCAATTAAGCTATAAAGTGTTAAACTCCGTTTTAAAAAACATCTCATAGTTTAAAAGATATAACAAAAAACATTTCAAAAATTGTAGTGCAACGTATTTTGCCGTGCATGCTAAACGGCTAGTGATGAGTCATCCGCATGACGATCGGACTCGCGTCGCAGCGAGCGGCCACTGACATATGATCTTAGTGGACATTTGAACACAGGAGCGACGGAAATCAGGTATAAATGGCTAAGTGCACGAAATGTGATGATGATATTACAGACAGACTATTTCTCACATGCTGCAAATGTAAAAACCGATTTCATGTAAAATGCACAAAAAATTCTGAAAAAATATTTACCCTGATGCGTGCAAAGGAAACCAATAAATGGACATGTGACAAATGCCCAAGAACGTTCGATGATTCTAGCCCCACAACGACGACAGCAAAACCTACTACATCATCCACACCAGCCCTGACAAATGTACGAAATTTGCATACACCTAGTAACTATGTTACAGAACGCGTCCAATATACTGCAAACATCTCGACGGAAAATTCTTTTGATTCTCTACCTTCGGAAGTTGACGAGAGCAAGGAGGACAACAGCAAGGATGACTCTTCAACTATCCTCAACCGAAGCTGTCCTTCTACTGGATATAACTTAAAAGATGAACCTAGAAGAACTTAAACTTAAATATACTATGTTAGAGACGAAATTGATACATGCTGAAAATGAAATAGAAAATCTGATTTTAGAAAATGGATCGCTAAAAAAACAAATAATGACATATGAAAAAAAAACGGAGAAACTTACTCGTATATGCAGATCAACGCCAATAAAAACCAAAAAGGGACAGAAAAGTATAAACTCATCAAGTTTTAACGTGACGAATATAGAAAAAAGAGAAATTGACGCCAGAAATAAAACAATACATAATAATGAAAACGCAGAAATAGAAGATTCAAAACCTGAGCCAATAAAAACTCTGGAAACACACACAAAAAAAGGAATCGAAACTACGCGAAACGATGAGCCGGTGGAAAAATATCCTGTAGAAAAAAACGCAACTCCGCGACGAAGAGTGATAATATTCTGTGACCAGAGTGGAAAGGGAATTCGTAAAATACTTCAAGATTCGTTGGGTGATGACTATATTGTGACGGCCGTTGTTAAACCCGATGCCCCAATCGATCAAATTCTGGTAACGAGTGAAAAAATATGTAAAGACTTTACAAAATCCGATTATGTCGTAATTTTAGGTGGGTCGAACGATCAAAACCCAATGAGCTTTAAATGTTTTCTTTATAATTATCTATTTTTACTTGCTGAAACAAATGTTATAATACTTATAATAGGTGAAATTAAGTACAATACTCTTTTGAATGTTGACAAGCAAAACGATTTGTTACGTTTGGTTTGTTCCCAGTTTTCGCATGCTTCTTTTGTGCCACTCAACTGTAGTCACGTCAGACACTCTCGCAAACATTTTAGTGGATTGTTATTGAGGGAAATATTGCGTATCGGCTATAATAAAAAATGTATTGACCATATGTATGTAAAATCACAAAATTTCTTGATCAGAAAAATTCGACCCAAAAGCAAATCACAGATTACTTTATAAAAAATGAACACAAAAATCAGAAACAAAATGTGTCAACAATTACCAAGCGGCAAGTTACCATTCCCTACCTGTTTGGGAAAATTAAATTAAACCAGAGCAAGCACCAAATTTGGTATAAATGTAGGTGTCGTAACGGATAAAGACAAAAGTACAACAGATTTTTTTCGTGACGAACAAACATAACAACTACAACAAAAATAAAAACAATTTTGTAGTAATGCATTGTAACACTCGAGGTATTAAGTCTAAATCAGACCAATTAGAATTAGAAATAAACGATAGGAGTATAGATGTTTGTTGCTTTAGCGAGACGTTCTTGAAGGAGAATGAAGTATCAGTGCTGCAACTACAAGGATACGAAGCTGTTGCTCACTTTTGTCGAAAGCGTAAAAAACAAGGTGGTGTTGCTATATATATAAAACAATCAATCGAAAACTATCGTACACTGGAGTGAGTATCTAGAATGTCTATAGAAAGTCATTTTGAAATTTGTGGAATTGCATTGTGTAGTTTAAATTTCATAATAATTTGCGTATACAGAGCGCCAAATAGTAAACTGGATATCTTTCTCGTGAACATGGAATATCTTCTCAGGAAAATAGCAATAAAGACTAGAAGTAGTTACAAAAAAATTTTCATATTGGGAGACTTTAACGTTAATATTCTCGAAAAAACAAACAACAGCGAGCTCTTACTCAATATGTTTCGATGTTATAAATTACGTCCGACTATCACAGAACCCACCAGGATTACAAGTTATACTCAAACATGTATAGATAATATTTTTGCAAATGTAAAAAAGTATACGGTAGAAGTTTTAGATCTTGGTATATCTGATCATACGTGTCAAATAATCTCCTTTCCTACTAACTTGAGTTTTAAAGAACAATACTGGTTTGTTTACAGTAGAAATCCTGACAAATACGTGGACATTTTTATTAAATACATGTCTCAGATATCTTTTCCAGATATTTATTTGCTGAATGATTCAAATCAAGCATATAATGCTTTCATTGACAAGTTTAGTTTAATTTATGACCTTTGCATACCAATTAAAAGAATTAAGGTTACACACTACAAAAAACCAAATTGGAAGACAAAAGGTATAGTAGCAGCCTGTAAACGCAAGAGAAACTTATACTTACAGACTATTAAATCAAATAGTAAAACCATAATAAACAAATATAAAAAGTATTGTCAGGTTCTAAAAACCGTAATAAGGCAAGCAAAACGCAATATAAATATAAACTCTATTAGTCAGAGTGATAACAAGAGTAAAGCTACATGGGCAATCATTAACCGAAATACAACTAAAGTAAGCACTATAAAAGAAACCGTAGCATCCATAGAGAAGGACAACACCCTTATAAATGAATCTATTGAAATTGCTAATGTATTCAATGATTACTTTATAAAATTAAACAACGATTATACTTTTGATAATCAACACAATAATAAACCAGTCACTCAACCAAGGTCGAATAGTATATTCATGACTCCGGTGAATATTCAGGAGATAGCAAATATTATAAGGCAACTAAAAAATAAAAAAAGTACTGGACATGACCAAATACCTATGAAATTAATCAAAGCAAGTGTTGAGTATGTTGTGAAACCGTTGGTCCACATTATTAACCTAACATTAGAGAGTGGAGTCTTTCCTGATGAATTGAAAAAAAAGCGCTAATAAAACCTCTACATAAACAAGGTTCTAAACAAGACCTTAACAATTATAGACCTATTGCGTTATTGCCTAATTTTTCCAAAATATTTGAGAAGGTAATTTCAAATCGAATACTATCGTTCTTTAATAAATTTCACATATTAAATGAAAATCAACTAGGTTTCCAGAAAGAGAAGAATACTACATTAGCAATTTTGAAATTTTTGCAACAAGTGTGGGGAGATGTGCATAAAGATACTACAACAGTCGGCATCTTTATCGACTTATCCAAAGCATTTGACTGCGTCTCTCATAAAATTCTGTTAGGGCAACTCGATCATGTTGGAATTAGGGGGCCTGCATTAAAACTAATTCAAACCTACCTTACCGACAGAACCCAATCTACCGTTTTGGACACTTATGATAGACCAACTAAAACAATTACTAGGGTACAGTCAAAATACGAACAAAATCCTCAACGGGTGCCACAAGGCAGCGTTTTAGGCCCATTATTGTTTTTGGTTTATGTGAACGAGTTCCCCCAAATAACTCACCATTTATGTGTCATGTTTGCAGATGATGCTACATTATTTATATCTGATGAAAGCGGTTCTGATATTAGAAATGAACTATATAACACATTAAGTATAGTAAAAAAATGGTTATCAGCATTAAATTTAAGAGTTAATTTATATAAGACAAAGATAATTCAATTTACTAACTACAAACAGGTGCAACGAATACTAGACATTACCATTGATAATAAAAAAATTGAGCAAGTTAAAAGCACAAATTTCTTAGGGGTTACTATAGATAGCAACCTAAACTGGAAGTTACTCGTACATATTGAGAAAATAAATAAGTTAATCGCCAGTAATTGCTATGCGTTGTCCATTTTAAGTAATGTATCATCAGTTGAGGTTACTAAACTAGCATATTATGGTAATGTGTATCCTCTGTTCACCTACGGTATCATATTCTGGGGTAATTCGGTAAATGTCCAAACCACGTTTCTTCTTCAAAAAGAATGTTTGCGCATAATATATCGATTACCTGATGTTGAAAGTATTGAAACTCATAGACATATTTTTAAACAATCCAAAATATTGACGCTGACGTGTATATATATCTTAGAGATTTGTTTATTTATTAAAAAACATGATGATGTATTTACAAAGAAATGTTACTCTAAGAAAAATATACGATCTCAATACAGATACGACTTACGCACATTCCCGCCTTCTAGTCATATACTTAAAAAGAGCATCTATATCTCTGGAGTTAATATATATAATCACTAGCCCGATCGTATCAAGGCGTTGGATGGGATTCAATTTAAACGAAAACTAAACGACTGGCTTATATCTAAGACTTTTTATAATTTAAATGAATATTTTTTATAATTAATGTCGTAATACCTCTTCTTGACATCTAATTTATTTTTATTTTTTACTTGACGCATGTGACATTTTATTATTTTTTAAGTCTTTAACTGTATTTAAATATATTTGTACAAAGTAATGGAGACCTACTCGATGCTAGTCAAATGTATTAATACTGCTGCTAATGTCAGAGTACATAGTCAGTTATATAATACAAATTAGTAAAATCAAACACAAACCAGCCATTGTACGCTCGAAATGGGCAAACTGTTGACACCTACCTATATTGTAAATATATGACATGTTAACCATTGTACACAGTTTTGACAATAAATTATCTTTATCTTATCTCTTATCTTTATATCATAGCCAGAAGTTTCTGTTGAAGGAAAGTAGTGTCAAATGATGTATATGATGCAATTTATAGTTGATCGCCTACTGTTTTTGTTTCCGCAATAATACTGTATGTTTTTCTATAAATGACACAACTTCGTGGCCAGCTAACCTAACCAGCACTGACACTATCTGACGTGGCCAGCTCTTAGGCCATAAGGGGAGAGGGGTATATACTTTAGTCCATTTCCGCCTCTTGTCTCGCCATCGCCAAGTTCAACAGCTGAGTTTTGTCGAAGTTCGCCTAGCTATTACGTGAATACGGTAAAGCCTACGCGTAATATATATGATGCTATAACAGTTTCAAAGCTTGTTTTTCAAAACAGGTAATTTGACCGGATCAACTCATGATACCGGTTATCGATATCCGGTTTTTGAACCGGCGATATTTTTTTAATTGATAATAATCTTTGGAGTTTCACTAAATATATAGTTGAGGGTGATTAAGAAAAACAAATGTAGTGTTGTTTTGTTATAGTTTATTGCTAGGTATAACAAAGAAGTGAGGCAGGTGTGCATGGGTGGGCCGGAGAAGTCGCTAGCTGCGCAGGTAGAGGCGCGGCGTGTGGTGGCGCGTGAGGTCGCGCTCGCTCATGGTGGGCACGCGCGGCTTCAGCTCGGGCACGATGGCGCTGCCCTCCACCGCCAGCTCGCCCGCCCTGCGCACACACACACACACACCGCACACGTCGTCACTCTAATGGATTACAGATGGCTTATCACACAGCACCATCAGAAGTCATTGTAATAGCGAATATACATATTGACATTTCATAATAAGGAAAGACCTCATCGAGTCTGGTTTTTTTATCGTTTTACATCCCAGTGATATGGTGGTCACATTTATTGATCTATTTGAAATATGAATCTGGTGATGACGAAAACTCATCCAATCATAGCCTGTAACCTAGATAAATCTAGCAGGCAGAATAACTGCTTAGGTAAAATAGTCGTATGTTATGGTTCGAAGTAGAGTGTAGGGTCCTCAGAAACACGTCACGAACCTGACTCACCTGCGCGGCGCGGCGGGCAGCCAGCACTGCAGGGAGCAGGCGCGCCGCATCTGCAATCAGCGGTTAGAGTAAGCACCTACTGCTTAGTGCTTAGGTACGGCCCATCTATGAAAGATTTGTTCCGGGCATTTGGGATGCGTATAAGGAGCCGAAGCCAACGCGCAGAGGCCCTCTCGACAATTTCATAAATTGTTTATTATTATAGCCCCTTCACTTCGTTGTTTTCTAATTTATTGTTTGTATTTTAAGAGTATTGTTTTACTCGTATAAGTATTGTTAAAGCACCTCTGTCTTTAGTTTAGTCTACGTAGATTACCACTTTTTTAGGGTTCCGTACCTCGAAAGGAAAAAACGGAACCCTTATAGGATCACTTTGTTGTCCGTCTGTCTGTCTGTCTGTCTGTCTATCTGTCTGTCAAAACCATTTTTCTCAGGAACGCGTAGAGGTATCATGCTGAAATTTATATCAAATACTCAAGTCCATTGTCCCTTGGAGTTGTAACAAAATCAAACTTAAAAGATAACGCAATCAAAAGATACAGTCGTTTATGCTGCAAATTTAAGAATTTTTCGGCACTCGCAAAACCTACGGGGTACTTCCCGTGAACTCAGAAACTTGAAATTTGAGACGAAGCAACGTCATATAGCATCGACAATGGAAAAATTACAAAAAGTAGACATTTTTAGTAAAATCATACAAAAAATATTTTTTTAAATTTTAAACTTACTACCTTTTTGCCTCGTAAACGCGTGGAGAATTGGATTGGATTGAAATTCATGTCAAATACTCAGGGCTATAGGACCTTCCAGATGTAGCAAAACCAAACTTTTATGTCAACGCAATCAAAAGAAATAGCAATTTAAGTCGCATATTTTGAAACTGAGTACTCGCAAGAAACTCAAAACCTAAAGGGTACTTCCCGTAAACTCAGGAACTTGAAACTTGGCACGAAGAAACTTCATAAAGCACAGGCAAAGGAAAAATTACGAAAAGTAGACATTTTTAGTAAAGTCATACAAAAAATATTTTTTTTAAATTTTAAACTGACTACCTTTTTCCTCGTAAACGCGTAGAGGTATTAAATTGAAATTAGTAATAAACATACTACAACTTTTGCTTGTTATAGGTTTGTACGGAACCCTCGGTGCGCGAGTCCGCCTCGCACTTGGCCGGTTTTTTATTTAGGGTATTTCTCTTCCATGTATTCCCAAGTTTTTCTATGAACTCTCTATACCATATGAGTTTTGGTCTATCTTTTTGTATTGTTGTAACCTATATTTCATTGTTTTACCTGGTTGCCCTGAAAACCAGCGCAAGCGCCATGAGAAATGTCATGGCACATGCTGAGCGGCACTCATTTTGGTATATTGTAACATTTGTAACTCATGTAGTTTAATTGTAAACCATTGTTTTATTGTAAAATATCCATATAAAACTTTCTTTGTCTTTATGTTTATTTAATAATAATACGTATATCGTCAGTTTGTAAACGCCAGTTTAAAAACTGACGAAGGTTGTTTATTTTTTGTTGTTCCTTCTTATTTCGTATAACTGCTGCTAAATTATCGTTACAAGTGATTAAGTGAATTTATCTGGTACCATAAATTCACTTAATCACTCGTAATGAGAATCTAGCCGACAGTCGGTGAGGTGAGGCAGACGTCCTCACGCACCTTGGTCGAGCGCCGGCGCTGGCCGTCGGCAGGCGGCGGCGTCGGGTCCAGCTGGGGGAGGTGCGTGTGGGAACATTTCTTCCTGCTCTTACGATTCAGAGCCGAGGAATCTGTAACACGAGGGTGGAATGTAGGGATACATTACATATCAATTGTAGTCCATTTAAGGAAAGCCATGTAATAGACTCTCCCCCAGTCATCGGAGCCTCATGACTCTCCTCCATATAAAGAATGAAATTTAGGTCAAGCCACCTTCCACGTTTAAACCGCCCCACCTAAACGTGTGTAACCTAAATTCATTATATGTGTGACCTATATATCCTAGTTTTAAATTTTTAATGAATGAATAAATGTTCAGTATTTACTACTGCCCCTGGCTCTAACATCACAAGGGTCAATTTAGAATTTAAAACATACCACTAACAGTAACAGCGCTTTAGATAGAGGACGTTTCGTTTAGCTCCTCATCATTCGTAAGAACAACAGAAAATTTCATGACATGTACGAGTATGTACGAGTAGGTACAGATACTGTTTGCGAATTGCAATAAACCAGGCTAAATAATAGTTTTTCTGGCCTTAGTTTAAAAAGACCTATTAAATTTATTTACAACTATGATTTCTGTTTGAGCCTATGAGAATGTTTACATGCATATAGGATTAAGAGGGACGACCTTCTTTCTTCATGGTGAAGGTAAGGCTAGCGCGTCGTGATGGCGGCGGCGGCAGCGCGGGCGCGTTCGCCGCTGCTGGTGCTCTCGGCGCCGCGTTGGCGCCTCCTGCGCCGCACGAGCAGCAGCGGCACCAGCACTCGGTGGTGCCTGTCTGCAAACATCGACCTAAACTATACGGACTTTACCCACACTTTTACAACTATGGATCTGGTTATACGTTAAAGTCATTGGTACCGACTTCAGGCTTGTAACCGCGGATATCGTATTTGTTCATACGTATTATGTATCCGACGTTTACCTCGTCGGAGCGCGTGGCGACGCTCCGGCGCGGGGTGTTGTCTGCGTCGGCGCGGGCCGCTCGCGGCGCGGCGCGGGGCGGCGCGCGCGCGTCGCGCGGGAAGCGCAGGCGCATCTCCACGTCGGCGGGCAGCGCGGCACGGCACGAGCCGGCCACCGTCACGGACCATCCTCCCGTGCCATTCCCGGCCGCATCCGCATTCGCCTTGTTCTGAGTGCCATCCGTTACGTCTGTGAACCGATATCTTAGTATACATGTCGGTGTGTACGAGTACGAGTAAGTGGGTATATTACTTTGAACGGCTAAGTATAGTAAGACCTACTGTCTACTTGCATTTATATAACTTAATGCGAAAACCAGTGAAAAAATATACACCTACCTAAACTTCAATAGTAAACTTCCGTATCTGAATCACTTCCTACTTACTCACTTCACAAAATTAACAATAACTCGCTATCGAAAAATACCTGGTTGAGAGGTAGGTCGGACACGATGTGACGCGCGTGATGTATGCGTGGCGCGGACAGGGCGCGGACGACGTCGACGCGTGGACAGCCAGCGCGGCGCTGCGCACAGCAGCGAGCTGCCGCCGCTGTCGCTGCCCGAGCTGGAGCTGCGCGCCTCGCGGGCCGGCGCCGGCGCGCGCTCCGCGGGCACCACCTCGGCCACGGGGCCCGCCGCAGCCCGCTCGCTCCTGGGTCGACAGGGGAGGCTGGCTCTATGACGCCTACTTTCTGTCGCTACCTTTCTCTCTTTCAAAGTCCCATTTGCACCTTCAAATAAATGAAAAACAAACGTCTCATTCCAAACTTTTATTAAATATTCCACTACATAACGATACAGCTTCAATACAACTCTGTCGTCTATCTATATACAAATAAATATAGGTTGTAGGTGCCGGTCCATCTAAATATTCGTGATAAAAACTTCGGTGCGAGTAAAAAAATATAGTCAACTCCGATGGCGGTCTACGCTCTATTACATATAAAACAATAGTGTCTACGTCAATTCAACCGTACGAAACAAAAACGTTCGTGATATAAGGCACTAGCACTGTCGGACGCAAGCGTGCGGTGTGGGGTCAGTGGCACGGGGCACAAGCGAGCGCGATACCTGCCGCGACGCGTGGCGGCAGCGGAGCGGGCGGCGAGGAGGGCGCCGAGCGCCGCGGGGACGTCATCGTGCTGCGCGTCGCGCGCTGCGGCGCCGGCGGCGACGTCGCCGCGCTGCGGGTGGAGCGCGGCGGCGGCGGCGGCAAGCTCGGCGCCGACACGCGCCGCGCTAGCGCCTCGTCTGGCGCGGGTGGCGACTCTGCGAGGCCAGCGCCGCGCTCCTCGGGGATGATGTCAAACACGCGGCGGAAGCGAAGCGAACTCCCGCGTGCACGTGGCTCCGCCGGCGGTGGGACGGACGCGCGGCGCGCAGACGGAGGTGGCGATGGCGACGGTGGGGTTGGCGGCGACCGTTGGCGAGTAGGATTTGCCACCCTTTTTGTAGTTCGCTGGATCCTCTCATAAATAGGTATCGGGATCCGAGACTTTTTACTTTTGGAGTTACTGTTATGTTCGTCAGAGTTCGTCGTCTCGGGGGAATTCTGCGAATCATCCACGTACTCCAGGATTTCGAGGATCTCGATGCACTTATTGCCGTCGTGAATCTCTGACTTCTGATAGATTCGTCGCGGCATGTCGGGCGGCGGCAGTGATAGCTTGCCGTGTAAAGCGCGTTCTATTCTACCATTATGTTCTTCGATAAGATTACTACCGTTTCTCGTGGGCTTATTGCGATCGCCGCGCGAACGTCGTAGAATGCGCATACATTTATACTCCTCCTGTGCGATTTTGGCAATGAGCTCGTCAACAAGCGCAGCGACTATAGCGCGCGCGTCGTGGTCGGCGGCGCGCCGCCGCGCCTTCTCAAGTCCACCGCCGCGCCGCGACTCCATCCGCAGCTCGCGTTTGCGATGGCGCCGCAGCAGCCGCTCACGGATCCTCTCGGGCATACGATCGGCAACGATGACATTTTCTTTTTCGCAGTCGCGATCTTCATCGGTGATACGCACGAAGAAGGCTTTGGGCTTGTCGCGCGTCGGCTGTGCCTCCGGGAGCAGGTCTAAAACGTCGACAGTGGAGCGCTGGAGGCGGCGCGCAGGCGGGGGCACGCGCGGAGAAGCGGGGTCGTCCAGGCTATCCACCAGGCTCGGGCAGGCCGACGGCTCCGCCTCGGAGGACGATGTGTTTACCTCCATGGAGGCAGAGTGCGGGAGCGCCGATAGCCGCGGCACGAGCGTAGGCTCACGGGTCCAGTAGTTGCCGGTGCCGACGCCCAGTCCCGTCATAGAAGGGGAATCGGAGTGCGAGTCTGTATGATGCTCGATATAAGCGTCCACGTTAGAAGACTCGATTTGAGTCAGTGTAGGTTCTCCGGGATAGGGACCCGGCTCCAATCGATATAGCTCATCGTGGAATAGTTTCTGGATCTGTTGCAGCACGGCGCGATTGACTGAATCCACTGGTTCGTTGTTATTAGGTTCGGGTGTAGGGGAGGGCGGTGAGGGCAGAGAGGGCGGGCGAGGATTGTTGCACACGTCTCGTTTTTCGTTATCAGCGTGGCAGAGCTCCTCGTTACCGAATATGATCTGGTGGTTAGAAGTGGGGCTGAGGTGAACGATGGTGTTGACACCGGTGTTTTGCAGACGCACCTTGATCTCCTTCTCGACGATGACGCCGGCTCCGCCCACCGCCGCGCTCATGCTCTCCAGTTGCTCCGACAGGGAATTGAGGCTCTCCACTAGAATGTTGGAGACATACTCATCTATGTTTATGTTGCAAGGGCGCCCACGTGAGGGGCTAGAGCTGGGATTCGTCCGGGCCGGGCTTATGCTTGGTTCTAGAGCACGCGGCGCTTCCACCGTCTCGGACACAACTATTTCTAGCACCTCATAAGGCGGGGAGCCGGCGGTCGTCATCACATCGAACGGAAGACTACTGTATCGATCGACATCGACCTCGGCGACGTAGGGGGCCGGTATCGGCGCGACCGTCGGGAGCGCTGTGGGCAAAGACTCCGATTGTGACGCCGTAGAGTCAGGCGTGGAGCGTGCGGCCGGCGGCGGCGACCGGACCGCGTCATTGGCCAGGTCCGAGTAGCGCGCGAACACGTCGCGTGTGGGCGCGGCGGGCGAGCGCGCGCGGTGCGACACGAACGTGCAGTCGGAGCACAAGGGTGACGCTCCCGGAGATATCGGCGGAGATACGGGACGCGGGTTCCAGTCTAATCGCTGGCGCTTCGGTGTGGCCCACCCCGAGCCGGCAGGGGAGCGCCGCAGCTCGGAGCTGGAGCCGTGCAGCGAGCGCGAGGTGCGCTGCGCGGGCGCAGGCGCCGGCGCGCGGCCCCACAGCCGGCGCAGCAGCGCGGACTTGCGCATGACCTCGCGGTCGGGGTGAGCGCCGCGCGCGCCGCAGCCGCCGCAGCCGCCGCACGGCCCCGATGACGACGACGGCGACGTGGCGGCGCACGCCTCCTCCGTCTCGTTACTCTGATGAGCCAAGCGGTATCTGGAAATCGTATCAAAGGTTCAAATATCATGGTTACCTACGCTACACTATACTACACTCGAGGACAATGAAAACGACTTGTATAGAAGTTTCTTACATGTAGTAACCCGTTACATAACATTGTCTTTAAGTATATAACATGGGACATGTTTATTCATTTTGGCATGGGTATCTGGTATACCTATTCTTCAGGCAGTCTGTTGAATAGGAATTTTATGCATCTATTAGCGACGAAACTCACTTCCTCATGATTGTCTCTGGCACGGAGTATCGTCGGCGCAGCAGGCCGGGTGAGGCGCCGGCGCGCGTGGGCTCGACGTGCGGCATAGCGGGGGCGGGGTCGGGGGCGGGGGAGCAGACGGGCGCGGGCGCGGGAGAGGCGCTCGCACACCATGTACAAGGGCTTGACAGTTGACTCGCGAGCCTGAAACACATGTACCCACGCTTGAGTTACGGCGATGAGAGAAATAATGAGAATGACAGATAATCGATATCAGTTTTAGACACACTTTTCAACATGTTGGACTACCTTCGATGTGCATATATTTCAGTATCCCGTAAGTACGCGCTGTAACTTATAAATGGCAAGGGGTGTATCAGGAATCCCGCGAAGCGGCTCACTGCGCGTCGAGCATGCGAGCCGCGGGCGCATTCCTCCCGTCTCGCTGAGCCGCACAATTATATTAATACAAATGTACGGAACGGTATTGGAAATCGATGATTTATCTATGGCATGGCGGCAGGAATCGGAGCGAGGCGTAGAAAACATGTAAATAGCATGCAGATGCAACGAGATCTCTCCTCGCGACTCAACGCAGCGGCGGCGGCGGCGCGGGCTGGGCGCTGCTGCCGGACTTTATGAATTATTTCACCACTCTTCACGCACGAGACATGAAACCGTCTCGTCTATTATCGAAGGTAATCTGCTAATCCATCAAGGACGTGCGTTCCATACCTTGATTAAATGCAAGACTAAAAGAACATAACGTGCCTGACGTGTTTGGGAGAAAATTTTCTAACTATACTGGATGGTACCTAATACGAAATATGCGTCGTAAAATGAAAAATCGGAAAGTACAATTATATATCATAACCGGCTTTAACCTGGTTCAAACGACATTTCAATAAATGCCTACTATGATCTACGCCGGCTCCAATGATTTCATTTGATATGGAAAACAGTTGTCACCACGAGCCCGTAAAAACTTAAGGGGCTTAAAAACTTTTAATATTTGGGCACTTTTGTCTCATAAAATGATCACTGACCGGTATTGAACGATCTCTCTTGTGAGTTAGCGCGGAGGATTCCGGCGGGTGGTAGAGTAGACGACCGCCCGCACTGCAAACTGTACTGCACTGAGAGGCTCCGAGACCGCCGGAGCGCCGGCGCGGGCGCCGGGCGCCGCCGCCGCTATAACGGCGCTTCATTAACTAATGATAATGAACACTACTTATATCAGCCGCTATCGTAATTATCACTACAATGTACAGTAAAAGGCTGAGTTTATTGTGAATTCGAGTTGAAGTCCAGCCGATGTTTTAGCGGAAAACTGAAACTTTTCAATATTTCCCCGTTTTTAAAGTTCCGTACCTCAAAAGGAAAAAATGGAACCCTTATAGGATCACTTTGTTGTCCGTCCGTCCGTCCGTCCGTCCGTCCGTCCGTCTGTCCGTCCGTCCGTCCGTCCGTCTGTCAATACCCTTTTTCTCAGGAACGCGTGGAGGTATCAAGCTGAAATTTATATCAAATACTCAGGTCTAACGGTCCTTTGGAGCTGTGAAAATATCAAACTTCTAAGCCAACTCAATCAAAAGATACAGCTATTTATGCCGCAAATTTTCGAAACTCGCAAGGGAATCAAAACCTACAGGGTACTTCCCGTGAACTCAAAATCTTGAAATTTGGTACGAAACAACGTCTTATAGCATAGATAAAGGAAAAATTGTGAAAACCGTAAATTTTTAGTTACATCATATAATAAAAATATTTTTAATAATTTTAAAGTAACTACCCCTGCATACCTACAGGTTATAGCATCATACCTTTAGGTATGGTGTTTAACGCACACTACCGTTCGTCCTCCTCCCCTTGACGCTTAATTGACGCTTAATATTTTTTACCTATAGATAACAGGAAAAATAATAAGAATTTTACGGTCAAGCGTGATTCGGACTTAAGGTAAAAAATATTGTTAAAATCGGTTCAAAGATGACGGAGTGAAATGGAGTAAAAAACTCCCATCAAAAACATAAATGTGAAAGGCTGCCAAGTTCGATACTATGGGAATGCTTCGCCTATAAAAGAAGTGAGATCTGAATAAGTACCAAGTTCCATAAAAATACCTCAAATCATAAATAGTTATAGGAATGCACACTTGATTTCCAGCAGTTTTTAAGGTACATTTTGAATAAGTATCACGTTACATAGAAATACCTAAAATTATAATAGTCAGAGAAACGCACACCGGTTTTTTTAGCAGTTTCCTGATAACATTTATTATTTTCAGTACTTTTTAATGATGTTACTTGGCAAGTTTTCACACACCACACACCTTTTCAATGCAATGAATCGACACCTTTGGACTGCAATGTGTCAAGTATATAATTTTCTATTAAAACTTGCCAAGTTACATCATTAAAAAGTACTGAAAATAATAAATATTATCAGGAAACTGCTAAAAAAACCGGTGTGCGTTTCTCTGACTATTATAATTTTAGGTATTTCTATGTAACGTGATACTTATTCAAAATGTACCTTAAAAACTGCTGGAAATCAAGTGTGCATTCCTATAACTATTTATGATTTGAGGTATTTTTATGGAACTTGGTACTTATTCAGATCTCACTTCTTTTATAGGCGAAGCATTCCCATAGTATCGAACTTGGCAGCCTTTCACATTTATGTTTTTGATGGGATTTCATTTATTTTTGTTAGGTGTAGGTTCTTTATTATTATTTTATCACTTTTGCTTTAGGAAATGTCTCATTCCACATAGGTATGTACTTTATACTATACCCTTTATACTAAGCGTCTAATTATATTTTACTATTTATTTATAGGTGATTTTTACAAATAAACTGGCTCCCTACACCTATAAAATGTACCTACTTACATATAATTACATACATCAATAACGTACTTTATTCTGTTTGTAAGTACGCTACCAAATAGATAATTAATAACTTGGTAATACCTACCTACCAGTAGGTATTATAATTGGTGGCCTATTATGTAGCCCTAGAAGTGCACCATCCCATCTCATCCCGTGGCGTATCGGAGGGTGAGATGGGCAGTAGTATATATAATTCCATCTTAGAGTATATATGATTTCCATGTTCTTGAATCTGCGATTTTATTAGTTGTAAAATTAGAAATGATTTAGACTATGCGAGAAAATATAGTCTTTTCATTTTTGTTTGACTGATTTAGCGCACCTAGTGTACCTAGTGACCTGCTTTGCACTTCGTAAATCGTGGGTTCGGTTCCCGCAACAGACACACAGAGTGGTGAACAATTTTATTGTTCTTGTCTTTAAGACAAACATGTATTGTCTTAAATTGGTATGTTTCTAAATTTAAATAAGTCTTATCTCATTTCCACTCCATACCTACTTATAGTAGAACAAAATTACACATTCGTTGTTTTCGAAACTGACTCACACTTGGCCGTTTTCAGATTTTTAATTTATTTCGACCTAAAGACAAACCTTAGAGCCAAATTTCAGGTCGGTACGACCATTGGAAGATAGACCCATTTAGTTCATTATGACTTCATAGTAGAACAAAGTTACACCTTCGCTATTTTTAAAACTGACTCACACTTGGCCGTTTTCAGATTTTTCCCTTTACTTTGACCTTAAGACCTATCTCCATGCAAAATTTCAAGTCAGTACGACCATTGGAAGTGGTCTAGGTTTTTGATGAGTCAGTGAGTCAGTGAGTCAGTGAGTGTATAGTAAAAATAGCGATTTTGTGACGTCAATATCTCAAGAACTGCTATAGGTAGAATAATGAAATTTTGTATTCTAGACAATTAAGGGGATGTCAACAGACACTCGAAATTTCATATGCGTAGATAAAATATGTTTTGAGTTATAGGGTGGTAGAAATTGGCCCGAAATGGTTCGTGTAATATAACCCACGGCCGGTGTGTCGCTTTTTTTTGCTCGAACTTGGCGGACACACTGCCGTGTGTCTAGATAAACAAATAACAAAAAAAACCGGCCAAGAGCGTGTCGGGCCACGCTCAGTGTAGGGTTCCGTAGTTTTCCGTCCGTCACAGTAAGTGTCCCCACTTAAGAGTTAATAACACCGCCATGTAGGATATGATATGAGAGTTCCACGTACAGCGACATCTATCGGCAAATTAAGTAAACGATTGCGCGCGAGCTTAAAGTATGGAAGATGATTTTTATGGAATAATTCTTTATTGCGTGAACCGATTTTCACCGTTTTTACTTTATTTGAAAGCACGTCATTTCATTGTAATTTTGTAGAAATTACAGGTACAATAAACACCTGCTTATACGGATAAATTACAAACTTAGTTCAGAAATTATTTTGTAATTTTTTTTCAAAAACTATTCATCCTATCAAGTTCAAAATAATTTTCCTAGAAAGTTTTTATAAAGTTCTACTTTTGAGATTTTTTTCATATTTTTAAGCAAGTTAGAGGGGGGGGGGGGACGCATATTTTTTTACTTCTGGAGCGATTATTTCCGAAAATATTTACATTATCGAAAAATGATTTTAGTAAACCCCTATTCATTTTTAAATACCTATCCAACAATATATCACACGTTAGGGTTGAAATGAAAAAAAAAATCACTCCCCACTTTACGTATAGGGGAGGTACCCCAATAAAAATAAAAAATCCACTTTTTATTTTACCACTTTGTCGGCGTGATTGATATACATATTAGTACCAAATTTCAGCTTTCTAGTGCTAACGGTCACTGAGATTATCCGCGGACGGACGGACGGACGGACGGACGGACGGACGGGCAGACATGGCGAAACTATAAGGGTTCCTAGTTGACTACGGAACCCTAAAAACATACAACCGAATTGAGAACTGAGAACCTCCTCCTTTTCAAATCTTGAAGTCTGTTAAACATTGTACATGATATCATTAATCATTCTATATGTTAATGATCGCTATTTATAGTAAGGGGCAGTACTGTAATACTCAACCTAATTAAAAATCCAAATTTAATTTTCGACATAGTCCAGAAGCCGCTTGATAGTGGGTGCACTCAAGTTGCTCGCTCGAGTCGGCAAGTGGGTCAATCGGTCGATCATCTTAATTGCGCAATAGCTTGAGTCATGCCACGCAGGCCATCGCAGTCGCTTCCGGTGCGGTCAGTGGACCCCAGCCGCGCCCGCGCCGACTGCTTCCCATTGGTTGGCTTATACTTGCAATCATTCACATCGATGCTCCCAATTCCAATAAGTTACGTTGTTGGTACTGGGACTACACTCACCGTTGGCAATTGTGTGTGGTATCAGAGCGCTGTTGGAGCGGCGCGGGCGGCGGCCAGGCGACGCGCAGCGTGTGCAGCGCGGCGCGCACGCAGCACGACGAAGCTGAGTCGCGTCCACTGCTGCCGAGAAAGCTGCCTGAAAACACCAGCAGAACGGATTACACGCTGCTATATGCGAGAAGGAGTTGTAACATCGGATCTTGTCCACTTTGCACTCTGCACAAAGAAAAGCGTGAGTTTTATAATTAATTTATCACCTCACCCTCCCCTCCCTTTATACAAATTGAGCCAGAAGGGACCAAAGAAGGGTAAGTACGAGCGGGTTGGGGGGGGGGGGGGGGGGGGCACACGGACGCACATGCACACGAACGTTCTAAAATATGTGTACAGAACCTTAAAACCCATGCAAATAAGGTAGTAACTAGTCTTGATATATTTTTGAACATCCGTTCCGTGTGTTGTACAGATTGAAGAATTTGACTGTACATAGATTACCCATTTGTGAACCGCATGCTAATACAAAAAAAAGTTGACGAATATAATTAGGTGTTGCCGCTGTTCATCCAACCTGAGGACTACACTACTATATGAGTCATAAGTCATAACATAAAACAATCGAGACTAACCCAATGTAGAGGTGTCTTAGTACGAGAACTGCAAGTTCCAGTACGTACGATACCCTCCTGCATGTGCCATGTGCCCACATAATTATGAAGTAATTATGCAAGAAACGAATTACGAAATAAAGAGTGCTGACTGATGACTATTTACTTATTCGCTTCTTGTATATTTTTGTATTGTTAGTTAGATAAGAACTTTTTACAACATGCATCAAACAGAAGAACGAATAGTTTGATAGTTTTTGGCCGGAATAGGCCTAGGTATCTACCGGCATAGACGTAAAATTTGCATAGTAACGCTTTGGCTTTCTTTCATTCCTAAGTTTGGCCTCAGTACTGACGTTAGCCTTATTGATCGAACAAACCAACTCTGTAGTTAGTCACATAGTGCGTGAACTAGTAGTACGTTGTCCTTTAACCTGCACGTCATAATACAATCTAATATAAGGATGTTAAATCAAAATGGTATGTTAGTATACAAAACTAAAACCGCGGCGTTGGTTGCTTGAAAGATTTAGAAGTATCACTTTTAATAGTTCTTATTATAGCAGAAGCTAAGAGCTCCTATTTTACTTACAGAGTATTTAGACATAAGTACTTAATTTTAAAAAATATCCCTTAGAGCATGGGGAGAAGCATATACCTACCTATTTTCTGAAAAAACATTATCGTTTACACGTCAATCCTAAACGCTCCCAAGATGGTGAAAAGCTTCATCATTAACATAAGGAAGGATGTCTACCAGGAAACTGCGTGACTTAAGATGTGACTATATTAGTAAACCACGTAGCCGCAGTCGGCTAGCGACCAAAACGTAAACAATGAGTCAGCTTTCCACCGCTTCAGTACCTATAGTGAGGAACAATGCACTAAACGCGCTACTAATTACTAACCGCTAACATAACTGACTAACGGTAGACCTTATCCCGTCGTAATAATTCTTAGAAAGAGTCAGTTATGAACCGTGCTGAGGATAGTACGCGGTGAACATCGCTTCATTACGCACGGGCGTTACTCCCTCATTACACGTTACAATTAGGATGATAGCCGCCGACTATCGCGTGCGCGGATCACTGCGTGCGTACACTTACACCTTATTGCAAGGAGACAAGGTCTACCGACGACCGGTCTGGCGTGTCACTGTAAACAGTGACATGAAGCGATTAATTGAACGACAGCCGTATTCCTCCCGAATAAACACGAATCTACGATTACAAGTGATATCTCGTGTTCAATTTCTATTCTTGTGTAAAATTAACAACATTTTAATTACAAGGAAATTTAAACCTAAGGAAGGAAATATATTTATTAGGCTAAATACTCTTTCTTGATGGAAGTCATGGAAGAGGAAATAAGCATAATAATAAAAGTATCCGGTTTCAATGCACGTGAGGAAAACCTTATACTTTTATAGTATTGGTATGTCTCACGAAAGTCTAAATTAGAGACATATTAAACAGTTGAGAATTTCACATTAAAATGAAAGGTATTAAAGGTGAAAGGTGATGCTAAATGACTGCTTAATGCGTAATCAAAGGTTATAAATGAACTACTTTGAGTCCCGGGAAACAATAATAGTAGTTTATGTAACTGTTACGTAATAAGGGTCCTTAAAACATGAGTGTGGTTTTATGAAATGAGCCGCAGGCGAATATCATAATAAGATCACACGAGTGTTTTAAGGCCTAATTACGTACAGTTGCATACACTGCTTTATCTACACTCATATTATTTATTCTAAATGCCTTATTTGGAAACCATAGAATGGCCGCCATTGCACCGCCGCCGTGGCCAACTCTCGTGTGCCGGCGGTCGCGCGGGCGCGTGTCGGGCTGTCGGCGGATCCCCGGGAGGGTGCAGGTGTACATTATGTTATCAAAACTCATAGCACATCAATAATTGAGCATGAAAAGTTAAAATTACGTGACTGCTACGGATAAAAAGCTTATCATAGTAAAATCGGTCGTGGTAATGCTAGCCATTGCCTACCGTTTTCGAACACGTTTTAGAAAACTTACAATATGAGTGTAGATAAAGGATAGTTTTGATTCCTAAAATCAACCCTTTAGGAGGGTGAAAAGGGGGTCGGCGGTTTGTATGAAGAATCGATAGCCACTGAAACTATTAAGTAATAGATAGTCTGGGATAACAATTATAATATACCAATAAAAGTTCACTTGTGCGTGTTGTATTTGTGTAAACAAAATAATGGTTTTACTTTTTCGCAACAGTTAGATAATTTTTTGAGTAATGTAAATAATATAGTTTTGAACAACCCCAACGATAAATATGTGCTAATTGGAGATTTTAACATGAGTAATATCGTATGGACAGCGCAGGACTCCGTTATGGTTCCGTCAAATTACGTAAGTAGCGATGAGTGCAGTTTTGTTGACGAACTTCACGCTGTAAATTTTAATCAGTATAATGGCATCTTAAATCGTTTTGGCAAGATGTTAGATTTAGTTATATCGAATGACCTCCTATGTGTTAGTCACTGCACGAGTCCTTTAGTGCCTATTGACCCATATCATGAGCCTCTCATTGTTAAAATGGAGTATACTACGATTGACCCTCTGCAGTCAGCTCCCCTAGTTAAATATTTTTGGAATAAAGGTGACTACACATCTATCAATAGCGAATTAGCTTCTATAGCTTGGGAAGAGGAGTTTTCAAGTCGCTCACTGACCCAGTCGTTGGATTTCTTTTATACGACTTTTCACAAACTTAGAGACAAATTTGTACCCAGTAAAAATATTAAAATAGATAAATATCCCGCGTGGTTTTCTTTTCCTTTAAAGAAAGCCATAAGAGAAAAATATAAATATTTAAAAAAATACAAAAGATACAAGATTATATTTCAGACTTAACTTCATTTCATATTTTGAGGGACAGAGTTCGTAAATTAGAACAGGAATGCTTTACTACTTTTGTGCGTAGTTCTGAAAAAAGTATCACTAGTAATCCAAAAAAATTTTGGTCATTTGTCAAATCTCGCTCAACCTCCCACGGCCTTCCTAGCAGCTTGAAATATGGGAATCAGCTGGTAAATACAGGACCAGATATTTGTGAGGCTTTTTCTTCGACTACTTATCAATCGCCAGTTCCTAGCACTGAGTCAATAGTTAACTTAAATTCAATCGAGGTTGACCCAGGTCACGTCACCACCTTACTGCTTAAGTTAGACCCCTCCAAATCTGCGGGCCCTGATCAGCTACCAGCACAGTTCTTAATTAATTGTGCGAAGACCCTGGCGCTCCCGATTGTCTTGCTTTTTCAGCGTTCCTTCTCGGAGTGCTCTATACCTTCTATATGGAAATCTGCGTATATCACCCCCGTACATAAAAAAGGGCCTAAGCCTGATGTTGCGAATTACAGGCCCATTTCCAAATTGTGTATTTTATCAAAAGTGCTTGAAAAAATTGTTTTTAGTTAAGTTTATAATTCATTAAGTAATCATTTTAATGCTAACCAACATGGTTTTCTGCGGCGCAGATCTACAGTATCTAATCTTATTCTGTTGAACGATTATGTTACTGATGCCATGGATAGTGGGTTCCAAGTCGATGTTATATATACTGATTATAGCAAATGTTTTGATCGTATTGACCACGGTTTATTATTATCAAAACTGAATAACATCGGGATAAATGGAGATTTACTGCGATGGTTTACATCCTATATCAAGAACAGGACTCAGGCTGTGGTCGTAAATAATTATATATCTGGGTGGGTCACTGTTCCTAGTGGGGTACCGCAAGGGTCCTTGCTAGGGCCATTGCTCTTTAACATATTTGTTAATGACATTGACAAGTGTCTCATGTATTCTAAGCTCCTTTGCTTCGCCGATGACATGAAAGTTTTCCTAAAAATAAAATCTAATGATGATTCAATATTACTTCAGTCTGACCTAGCACGCCTAGATGAGTACTGTCACTTAAACAGATTAGACCTGAATCCCTCGAAATGTTTTGCAATGACCTTCTCGCGCCAACGTAACTTAATCACTACTAATTATGCCTTAAAGGGTCAAACTCTTGAGAAAGTATCATCTATGAGAGATTTAGGTGTCATACACGATTCTAAACTAATTTTTGATACACACATCAATAGCATGATTAGTAACGCTCTTAAATAACTAGGTTTTATAATGCGCAATTCGGTTCACTTCACTCAAGCCAAGACACTTAAAGTGCTTTATTGCTCCTTTGTTAGAAGTAAGTTAGAATATGCCTCTCAGGTATGGAAGCCTTGCTACAATACATATATTGACAGAATTGAACGCGTTCAGCAAAAATTTGTGCTTTGCTTTAAATTAAAGTATCCCTACAGCTCTTCCAACTATCTTAAAATATGCAAGCATCATCACCTTGTCCCGTTGTATAAACGTCGTGAAATAGCAGATATTACCTATCTTCTAAATATTACTAGTGGTGTAATCGACTGCCCTGAATTGCTAAGTAAACTGTATTTCAAAACCCCCAATCGTTCTAAAAGGTACCATCCCCCAATAGCATACAAAGATGCATCTTCCAAATATAGAAAGAATAGTTTTTTTCACACCACCTGCTCGACAATGCCAAATTATATATCATGCAAACCTCACGGAAAGCAAATCATTATAGCCCTTGGCTTTAGCCGGGTACTAAATCTCATTATAACCCGCTGGTTAATAATGTGAATTCACTTCCCATAGCTCTTATTGTTATGTGCTTAAAGTCTAATTTCATAAAGTCCGCACGGTGCACAGCCCCGCGACGCCAGCCGGGGCCCGCGCCGCCGCGTCGAGCTGATTTGAAAATCGAATTTATTCGGAAAATCGTGCTGGCCACCTCAATTTTAAATACCTAAAACAAATGCCGCGAGTGTCATAAGACGCTGCAGTATACGGAGTAAAACTGCAGGTTCTATAAAAATAGAAGATAAAATTAGAATAAAATGGACTAATGTATCAAGAATCAATTTTTAGGGTTCCGTAGCCAAATGGCAAAAAACGGAACCCTTATGGATTCGTCATGTCTGTCTGTATGTCTGTCCGTCCGTATGTCACAGCCATTTTACTCGGAAACTATACGACGTATCTGAATAAAATTTACACATAAGGTGTATTTTGTATGCCGCTACTCAGTTATGTAGTTAAATTTGAAAAAAACAATTTTTTAAGGGGAGGGCTCCATACATGTAACAAAATTTTTATTTTTTATATTTTTGACTAAATATCAACATGTCACACATAAATCGATAGGTCTTTAAAAATAACACTGAGGTTTTTTGACCATTTTGTGATTAAGTGAATATTTTCTGAAATAATCGCTTCGAAAGTCAGAAAAATTGTTCCCCCCCCTGTAACTTTTGAACCGTAAGTCCAAAAAATATGAAAAAAATTGAGGAGACGCGCCTTATCATATACTTTCTAGTATTCTCAAATTTTAAACACTCTAAAATTTTTTGAACATTATTGGTTTAGCCATTTTTGAGTTATCTCCAAAAAACTTTTTCCATAGGCATCAGATACGACCTTTTGGTATTAGTTTGGTTCTTATTCCATTGAAGGTACGGAATCCTGCTATGTGTGGTCCGACACGCACTTGGCCGGTTTTTACTTTTGATTTACTTTAATAAAAATCCGTTTCTAGTAGCCTTAGCTATTTTATTGTCTCGCAAGAGGTGAGAAAAGTAGAGTATACTCCTCGGGGATAAAGCTGTTTTTGTCACGGGCGCGCTTGAACCGCTCACTGCACTCAGGACTCAGTCTTAATTCCCTCGCTTCGCTCGGGAATTAAATCATAACCCCCTCGCTGCGCTCGGGAGTAAAATCTGGAGTCCTTCGTTACGTTCAGGATTCAATATAGCGCCCGTGACATAAAACAGTGCTTTATCCCCTTGGTGTACAATCTACTATTAATGCGCGCCAGCCGTAGCCTAAACGAATCTTCTAATAATCTTGATATTGATGTATTCAACTGTAGAATCCCTAGCGTGAGACGTAATCTAGTGCAGCGATATTTCGAGTCTTTTGAGTGAGCGTGTTGTCGCCTTCTTAATTACCTACTTACGAGTAATTCTTATTAATATACATATTTTTATCCTGTTACTCATTATGTATTAGTGTCTACAATTTCTACTACCAAATTATTTTTATTACATACTTAATGCGTAAGTAATTAACTTGTAACTACTTCAGTTTCAGTGAAAACTATCAAAGTATGATTTGTATTCGTTTTGTTTGCATATGTGGTTGCGTATGTGCGTAACCTTAGTACCTATTAGATAAGTATCTTGCCACTACCTGTGAGTTCCTATAATTGGCTTCCTGTATTTGCTAAAATGTTTAATGTTTGTGTCACAGCTGTTGGATCTCCAAATAAATAAAATAAAAATAAATAAAAATAAAATATAAAAATAGTTGTTATCCCAGAAGTCATTCCTTAAGGGGATATAAAGATGGGTGGATTACTAATGCCATGCAGACGAAGTCGTGGACAAAAGCTAGTATGAAATAAAGCACACTTTTGAACTGAGTTTCCAAGCTAAGCGCGAACCGCTCCAGTCGGCCAAAATAGCAGCCCCCTCGGCGTTAACACATGCAGATGCATAACTCATGTTAACGATGCGTTGGCGCAGCGCAAAAAGACGACAGGCGGGATTCCAAGAGCACCTGGCGCGCGAGAGTCAAAGACTGGCCCAAATTATTATTACCCGCTTATACATGGCTTTTATGGATCTGAATGTCATGTAACACTGGTTCGCTTGAAAACTCGACTTCAAGACGTCGAGAATATATGGCGAGACTGCTACAACGAGCTAATCCTTAAATAAACATGTCCAGCCCGATGCGAAGCGGGGTCGGCGACCGGCATCGATCCAGTCGCACGGAGGGCCATGGGCGCTGGGCGGCCGACAGCTTTACAACGTGAACTTGTGGGCCTTGTGGCGTGTGAACACCGGCCAGTGCCGCACTGCACTGGCCCAACTTAGCACTTAGCTTACGGCATTTGCATGGCTTGCAAAATATCGCCTGTTGCTTAATCTGTATCTTATAACACAAACCATTGAGCCTCCCTCCAGCATATTTAGCTTTGATTTTGAAAGGTCCTGACGGTCGTGTGTTGTGATTTCATCAATCATGTAGCTTGCTGCTCCTAAATAAAATACTATAGAACCGCTGGTTGATAATAAAACACCCATTCAATGCAATAACATACGTAATCCTCTAAGTTGTATTCCAAAAGGAGCGGTAATGTTCGTCGGGGATATTGTTTGAGATGGTCCGAGACTTCCGACCCTGTTTCCCGTGTACTCGTGTAGTACATACGAGTATTAATATAACGGAGGCCTTGACAAGTGGTCCAGTTTGCCCCGTTCCCACGGATGTTTTAATGTGTTGATGGTTACACTGATACCTCTTTATAGGCACATAATATACCTTTAAATATGTACCCACTCGTAGGGGATCTGTTTTACCTTGGACATAGTTGTACCTAGGTCAGTTGCCTAATATCTCTCGAAGACCACTGGTTCTTTTAAAATATTGTGTCCTAAAACAAAAAACTGTCCATGGTAAGTAAAACTGTTTCCTCTAATTGTAATACTAAAGAACTATGTTATACAAGGTACTTGTTAAAACAAGGTACAAATGATGAAATTTATCGAACCATTTTTAAAAGACTTGCCGCCCGTCAGCAGTTTTTCATTTAAGACTTGGGGTTTTGTTCTCCTATGTTAATCTAAAACAATATAATAAAGCTGATTGATGGAGCTTTCGTTGATTTGGATTTCAGTGGTTATTAGGTAAGTACTTATCTATTCTTAAATCCATAAATAAGGAGAGTTGGCAGTGCATGAGTGCAGTGATGGCCGCCCACGGAATTGCAGATAACATGTTTATGAACACTAGTAGGCACTAAACGGGAAAGTACCTCGTAATAACTATAAAGGTTTCTGATGCACTTAACGTCCAAGGTAAATGTGATAGCGTGCATAATTGTTTAATTGCAACCTTGCAATTTAATTTTGGTGCTCTTTTATGGATATAGCTCGTCCATAGCTAACATTTTACGGAACATTGCTCGTATTAATTAGTGCGACATAAAAATTGAAAACTGCTACTGAGTCCTAGCAACATACTTCAAAGACAACTATTGTAGAAAATGCAATGAAAAACATATTATTAATTGAAGGTTATGTAGTAACTTCAACCGCTTTTATTAAAAATATGCAGAGTAAAGACGTACCTAACTATGGAATGTGTTTAAGTTTACTTTACGGGCAATGCTTTAATCAATGCGTTATGCATGCCCGAAGTGCTATACGGAATTGCATGGTGCATTACATAGGTATGGCGAAGTTGTATTTGAATTGCGGTTTGAAGAAATCGATTATACGCGCCTGCTCCCATGCAATATAGCCACATGCTCTAAGCAACATGTAGATTATACAAGATGTAACAAACATGCTGGTGATAAATTTAAGGGCATTATTGGTATCGTATTCTTATTATGAAAAACTAAGAACAAAAATTTTACGCGCGAAAAAAAAATTGGGTTTGTATGGATGTACGGTCGGCTGGGACTTAGAGAATTCAACCAACCGGAGTCGCCATTGACGCGTTATTTGTATGTTACGTACGAAGTCGAATAGCCATACATTTGACCGCCCGCAAAAATCGACTTTTTTGTATCGGATATGACAGACATGGCTACTCCATCCGAGTTGAGATGACGTGTCCCATAAAAAAATTTTTTTTTTCGCGTCCAAATAATTTTGCTTCTACTTTGTCTTAGTCGCAATACGATACCACTTATGCCCTTAAACGGGTCACCACTAGTTTTGTTACATCCTGTATAAAAACAAAAAATACGCGCAAGCAGAACTGATTTTATGAAAATGCAACGTAAACAAAAATGAAGAAAGTAGCACAAGGTTGATTTTAATGTATCTACTTAGTCGGTAAAGCCACAAGTCACGTTAGCAAATTTTTTTGCCGTCGTGTGTATATCAAACTACGATTAGTTAGAAAGGGATTGCGCACATAATGTCGTTTACGTTGTAATGAGTAATGACATTCTTAACGGTAGAGTGTGCAGATAAATGAAGATAGAGATTTCAGTCCGATATGAAGTTCTCAGTATTTAAGTCACAACTTGAAAATCAAAGATTACCGGATTACCGGGTTATTAGGATTAAGATACTCGTCGTAATCCAAGACTGCGCACACGCGCTGCGCGCTAACTTCGCGCCATAAAGGTTAAGAAACAGAATCGTCCTTTTATGTTGCGTTCTATTTTTTTTAAACTAGCACAAAGTCATATCACTAAACGTTCTTTTAATTTTTTCGATATCAAGTTTAGTTTTTGAGATATGTTTTTTTACTAATTTTTCGTATTTTCCCGATTTTCAAAAAAGTTTTTTAAATTTAAAAAAAAATAAGCTTATAGTCCTTGCCAAGACGCGTAATTTGACTTCCCAACCATTTACGTAGCTCTAATATCTACGACACCAGTGCGATATCTTACTTTGACTGAAAATCTGGCCTATACATACAGATGCCTCAAAAATACATTTTTAATACAATTGCTCAAAAAGTTTACTTTATGTAGCTGCAAATCATGCGTAAAGTTTGATTTTATGCACTAGTGCTAAAAAGTAATCTGATCTGCAAATCGTGCGTAAAGTTTGATTTTACGCACGATTTGCAGATATATTGCATTTTAAATTGACCAATCAGAACACTTCACTATATTAAATCCACCAATCACAACACATATCGGAGTTAATAGGAACGCTAGATACTTTTTTGGTGCGTATACTGTGTAAATAATTTAAGTCCTTAAAAAAACATTGTATTTAATATCAACCAATCAGAATACAGCAATGTTAAAATCGACCAATCAGGAAACGCAATTTATTTCTCAAAACATGAGGTGTTTTTTAGTTCCTACTTCACAATCATTAAAAAAGATTTAATTTTTTGGGAAATGCTTTAAAGCGTGTTTAAACTGTTAAAACAGCTATTAGACATGGCAATTTGTAGGGCCCAACCTGTTGTGTTGGGAGGTGATTGGAGGTTGGGCCCGTAGGGAGCTGAAGGAGGGTGTGGGAGAGGCAGGGTACACAACAGGTTGGGCCCTACAAATTGCCATGTCTAATAGCTGTCTTAAAGAGCTAATTATACCGTCGTCTGTGGCATTTATTCGCGGTATTGATATTTTGTATCTATGTCAATGAAGTTAAAAAAATTAAAAGACCGTCAAGTTATACCATAATTTCACCTTAGTTTAGTTATTGTGCGTAAATAATAAGTATTTTATGATATTTACTCGCAATCGAAGTGAAACATTGTATGCATTACTCTGGTCTAAAAGCCATAATACCACTCGAACAATTTTCTCTCACTTCGGTCGGGAAAATAACCACCTGGTGGTAATATGGACTTTAGACCCTTGTCAAACAATCTACTATTATTTCATTGTAGTTTTTTCGCAATTGTATTAAAAAACGTTGTTCGACACACATGCAGAAGTGTCATTTTCACTCGTCCCGAGTCTTGACCCTCGCCTCTCGGCTCGGGCCAAGTAATCTCGGTACTCGTGCAAAATGACATACTTCTCGCACTTGTATCGAAAACTACTATTTCAATATTATAACAGCAGCGTCGAACAATGTACGTTTTTGGACCGAGGCATGACACACAAAGATAGGGACGCCTTATGTAGATCTCACAATAGGTAAAACAGCTTCGCCGCGACCTCTGCCTCGTCACGACACGACGCGGCCTCCGCGCAGCCGGCGCGGCGCGGCCCTTGCGCGGCTGCGCGCGCGCACCGCCGCCCTTGCCGCGGGCGCCGAGGGCAACACAACCAGATTCAACGACCCAGGATTATTGTTCCGCATTCGATTTTCTCTTTACAATTACCTATTTCATTACGTATTTTTATTACGTGGATTAATTTGGGAGCATCTTGAACTATAGAATATGGTGCCACGTGAATTTTTAACCATCAAGAAGCCAACCCCGATGGGTCAATTTTATAAGATGGATTCCTCATAAAATTGTTGTCGACCACAATCTGGACAGGACCAAAACATAAAACCCCTAACAACCAGTCGAAAACAAAATATAAAACGAGCAAGGAAAACGAATTTTATCCTCGTAATACATATCTCGGCCACAGAATTATCAATAAGTGGAAACCACATTTTCTGTCTCTTACATGTCTCTTATGCCATTTTAGGGATTGTATATGATAGTCAATCATTGATTGTATATGACAATCTCTATTGCAACGGCATAAAGTCTGCCGATGGTCGGTTAACGGTGCTGCTGTTTGTAACACTACCCGAACACACAACGGGACCAGGCTGAAAATCAGCGCTGGATAATACCACCAATCCAGCATACTGTGAGACTGGTACCCATTGCCTCCACTACAAATGTGAATTGTGATTGTCTGTTTTGTTTGTTTTTTGTATTTTCTTCTTATTATTAGTTGTAAGAATAGAAACAGTGTACTAGTGAATAAGGTTGTGGCAATAAACATTTTTTCTTTCTTTCTTTCTTAGTAAGCCTCCAGGTGTTATGAGTCATAATTAGTGATGTAACGAATACGAATATTCGTATTCGGCGAATATCAGTGTTGAATTTAAACTTCGTGATACATAAAATATGTACATACAATAATAATACGCGCATGTTTATAGTTTATACAATATCAATGTCTTTACGAATATTCGTATTCACTGAATATTTATTAGGTATTCGTAAGAGTTTCTAGTAGTAGGAAGTAAATATCTACTTCTGTATGAAACGGAACGCACTTCGATTTTTTAGGATATCCTCAATATTGTTGCTTGGAAATTTTCTCCTACAGACCCACTACTACTAGGTACGTAGTCAGTAGTAGTATGCAGGTAGGT
The DNA here is from genome assembly GCA_947086415.1 of Pammene aurita. Taxonomy (NCBI): domain Eukaryota; kingdom Metazoa; phylum Arthropoda; class Insecta; order Lepidoptera; family Tortricidae; genus Pammene; species Pammene aurita. Next base: position 55,155,280 of record OX352290.1, on the reverse strand, counting down.
AGGTTTCGATAAAGAATTTAGATAAAAAGCCAGGTAGATGGCTTATTTATTTTATATTCCCTTAAAATGTCAGGGAGTATTGGGATACTCGGTGTCGACATTTCAGCGACGTCCAATTCCGTAGTCACCTTGAAGGGAAGGCCAAGCTGGCATCCAAAAAGCTCGGTGTGCTCAATAGAGCGAGGAGATACTTCAATCCGGGGCAGAGACTGCTCCTATACAAGTCGCAAGTCAGACCCCACATGGAGTACTGCTGTCATCTTTGGGCGGGAGCACCTGGATACCAGCTTGGGCCCTTTGACTTGGTGCAAAGGCGCGCTGTGCGGATCGTCGACGATCCCAAACTCACGAGCGATATTGAACCATTGAGTCTAAGGAGAGACTTTGCCTCCATATGTGTGTTCTATCGCTTGTACAATGGGTTGTGCTCTGAAGAACTGTTTGATATGATGCCCACGGCAGCTTTTTATCACCGCACCGCTCGCCGCCGGCAGGGTGTTCATCCTCACACCCTGGAGCCTAATGGGTCGCACACTGTACGGTTTAAGAGGAATTTCCTCCCACGAACGCTGCGACTGTGGAATGAACTCCCTGCCGAGGTTTTCCCAGCGGGCTACAGTATGAGGTTCTTCAAAAAAGGAGTGTATAGGTTCTTAAAGGGTAGGCGCCGCATGTGAGTCCTCTGGGGTTGCAGGCGACCATAGGCTACGGCACGTATCGTATAACAATAAGACAACAGGTCATGTGATTTTGTGAAAAAAACCTAGTTTCATTTTACTTACCACCCAATGAACCCTTAACTAATAATAAAATTGTACATTTATGTGAATTTACTGTTAAGAGATACTTTTATAGTTAAATTGAGTGATAAACTTATATTTTCATTTGGTGGGCTATGATATTGTATGGGGACAACGGCAAAGTTAAGTTTGCATGTCACTATTAGTATTCGTATTCGTAAAAGTAGTACGAGTATTCGTTGTATCACTAAGTCAGTCATAACATAATCGTAAGCCATCCAAACGTTTTACCAGCAGGTAGCATCAAGGTCGCGACAGTGTTGACCCAAATTGGTAACACGACACGACACGACCCTCCGCGATATCGTGGCTACATTCGGTACAATCCATTACGGGGTGCTTAATGTGGCGCCCCACGAGGGGGCTCGCCCCACCTCACCCCCGCGACTTTTAACCAGTTACTGACCACAAAATATCCTTCAGGTTGTCTGGGTTTTATAAATAAATGGACAGATTCTTATGCTCGGCTCTACATAATTTACTGATGCCTGAAGACGGGCCAGGAAGCTAATATGGAATAGGAACCTAGACGGGATAGGAACCTAGGTGTAAAACCAATGTAGGTACATTGGTTTTACACCTAGGTTCCTAATACCTATTTTGTACTTAACTACACATGTAGTAAGTACTTATAGTTATGTTATGGAGTTCAAGGAATTTTTTTATCACCAACGCGCATGAGTTTCAGTGAGAAGTTTCACGTGACACAACGCACACCTAACACGATTGTACATGTCTCCGCTTTACTGTAATTCATAAACTCCCTTATTGATTTGATTTCATCATCTATATATACGTGCCGTGGATAAAGTAAACTTTGTTAGACACATCAACTTGGATTGGACTGCTAGTTAAACCAAACGGGAAATTGCTTAAATACACAGTTATTGCCGTGTATTTAATCATTTTTAAACTATCAAAGCTATAAATTTAATAGTCATTAAGTGAAGGAAAATACGTATTTACTTTACCCACTTCACTTCATTAATCGCTATTTAATTATGACCGAGAATGTTGAATCATAGGCATTTGTATGCATCAATGTTAGTTATACTTAAGGTCCAGTTCTGTTCTATACTGTACAGTCACGTCTAAAAATATGGATACATTTAATGTGACAAAAATATGTTGCCACGATACTATTACCAAGGCGTAGTCTTGGATACATGCTTTTTTCACAGTAAATGTATTTTTAGACGTAACCGTCCCATAACCTATATTTAAATGCTCCCAGTTCCTTAACTATCAGGAACAAAAAAAGATTTGATCAAACCCCATGTGTGTTAAACATGTGAGCAAAACACAGGGCGGCATGTTTTCGTACCGCTTTCAGCTTTATTTCAATGTAATAAAGCGCAGATATATGCGTATTTGAGCTCAGAGTGCTCGGTTTATGAATAAATTGCTTATAAAGTGTCAGTCTTGATGCGGAGTAATGGCAGCCGCGATCACGCGGCGGAAACTTCCTGTCGGAGTTCACCAGCCGTGTTCTCGTGTGGGAACTCGTTCCTAAGCATATTATTAGACCCAGAAATGAGTAACAATCGTTTATAAATGGAATGGACCCGTTGCCCACGATTAGGGACTAGGGTTTTCCTGTTCCTGTAAGCTACGAATAGGTAATATCTATCATCTAAAATAAGTAGGTAAAGGTAATCCGTGTCGGGAATGTGGGTGGCATTCTGGATTTTTTTTGATTGATGAGATGCGTCTAGAGTAAAGCCTGATATAAGAGCTGCCTTGTTTTAACGAGGTTGGACAAAACTTAGCCTGTTTTGTCACACTTAAGTATATTGTCCTTTGTCGGATGAAATTGAAATGCTATAATAATCATATGTCCAGCCAAGGGTCCAATGAATTGAATAAAAACGTTTGTTTATTTAATCAGATTGTCTGTAAGAGGTAGGTAGGTTTTATTATTATGGGCGTGATTTAATAGGTCAGCAGTAGTGTCTGACCCAACCTTTGCCGATCTTCAAATGTTTTTGCTTACCAAAATTTTTATTTGGTCAACCATTTCATTACTTTCCGATTTTTATTGATTCCATGTGTCTGTAATAATGAATTGTTACCCTGTGGAGCACTCAGGTGAAGCACTCTCGGTGTAATCACGCCAATATCGCCGTAATCCCGCTCATATCCTCCATTACCACCATTAATATATCCATTAGCTTATCGGCACTTACATCCGCGCAGGATATTTGCCAGATGATCAAGCGGTTTTTTTTCCGTTACTTCACACTCTTCGCGATAACACTGACGAGTTCATGCACACTATACCTATGTATTACCTACCCATCGACAGATTGCTTTAAAAGCTTTAGAGCAGCTTGGCTATAATTAAAGCCAAAAAAAGATTACATTTTGCCCACAATGTGCGATGTTGTCAGTTATATGTAGTCCCCTCACCACGCAAAGGGCCATGCAAAGCCAATAAGTTACGTAGTTCTCGATATGGACCTTTATAGAGGGTTTCCGCGATCGAGTTTTTCACTAGATGGCAGCACCGTGGCGACAGGTCTAGCTGTCACAATCCACCAATCATGTTTAACCATATATTTTTTGATTGGTGGATTTTGACAGCTACTGCCAAAAAGACCTGTCGTCACGGTGCTGCCATCTAGTGAAAATCTCAATCGTGGAAACCCTCATTCGAGGGTTGCTACTTATATATCCGGAAACAAAAAAACAAACAAACGTACACGGCTGAAAATGGTTTTATTGTTTTTCAAAGTATTCCCCTTGATGATCTTTGCACTTTTGCATTCGCGTGAACCAATTTTTAAAGCACTTCTGCCACTCCGCCTGAGGTACCTCCATAACGTGTTGTTTGAATGCGTCGACAGCATCTTCAGCGGTCGAAAATCGTTGACCGCGTAATTTATTCTTTATATTTGGAAATAAATAAAAATCGTTGGGTGCCAAGTCAGGGCTGTACGGCGGATGACCCGTTAATTCCACATTTTGACCCTCCAAAAATAGAGTTGTTTCGCGTGACGTATGACAGCTGGCATTGTCATGATGAAGAATGATTCTTCGTCGCTGGTTAGTTTTACGAATTTGTTCAAATACTTCCGGTAAGCAAATGGTCGTGTACCACTCTGAATTAACCGTTCTACGGTTTTCTAGTGGCACTGTAGCTACATGGCCATTAATACCGAAGAAGCAGGCCACCATTTGTTTCAATGTACTTTTTGCACGAGTAACTTTCGTAGGGTTCGGCTCATTTTGAAACACCCATACCGTTGATTGTTGCTTCGTTTCGGGATCGTATGCATAGATCCAGGATTCGTCACCTGTATAGATGTTATAAACGGCTTTTGAGTCACCACGGTTATATTTTTTTAACATTTTATTGCACCATTCGACGCGAGCATCTTTTTGCTCTTTTGTTAAGTTGTGGGGTATCCAACGCGAACAAATTTTTTTTACAGCCAAATAATTATGTAATATGCTATTAATGCTGGTCATAGAAATACCCAGAGTCGCCTCTATCTCGCAGTACGTAACATGTCGGTCGTCCATTATAAGTTTTCGCACAGCCTCGATATTTTGTTGTACAACGACCGATTTCGGGCGACCTGCCTGAACTTCGTCCGTAAGCATACTACGTCCACGATTGAACTCACTAAACCAGTGATACACAGTAGTTTTAGATGGGGCTTCATCACCAAAAGTTGAAGTTAGTTGATCTATGCACTGTTGTTGCGTTAAACCACGCCGAAAATCATAATAAATCATAGCACGAATATTTTCACGAGTGAGTTCCATTCTTGCTGCGAGATGACATTTAAAACCCGTCAAAAACAAAACACGAGCGTTAATAAGAAAGAAAAAATATACCGGCCAGTACTTAAAAAAGTTCAAATTTTACCATGGAGGTCAAATATGCTATTTAAGAAGATTGTAATCCCGGTTTCCGGATATATAAATAGCAGCCTATGTATAAGTACATACTAACCAAAACTATGGGTCTAAAAGTTATCTGAAATAAATAAATGATTTTGATTTGATTTGATTTGATATAATGTTCTTGTCTTGTTTGGTTTAAAGGAAACCAATTACTTACAATCTATTTTAGAGATCGAATAGGTGTTGCTAAAGTTTTCCATGGGAAAAGCCTGGCAAGCCATCCGCGACTATATGTATAAGTATATGGATTTCTTTGTGTGGGAGGAAAAAATGTTTGTTGGGTGTTAGTTATCGACGTACCATGCGAGGAGGCCTGCGCTGTATATTATTTAGTAATTATGTAAACGTAACGAACTTTAAGGTGGAGTAACAAAAATAAGACACGGCATAAGATCAGATCCGTGAAGCTGTCGGCTGCGGGCTGTGGATAGGGAATGCAACACCAGTATTGTTTGTACGGGTAATCCCCGTATAATAGTCATCATCATATAGGCCTCTTTTATCAATAGGGTGATGATTTAAACGGTATCCGTAGATGTGCGACACTTGCGCAAATGGCTCGCAAGGCCGATGCGCGACCGACCACCATGGCCGCATATGAGGCAGCTAAAACGCGTACCTGGTGATAAAGGTAAGAGAGCAGCGCGTCGGTGCCTCAGTTCCCGTTTTGTGGATGGGTCGAACCATGCCTTATCATGCGCGACTACGCTCTCACTCAGGTATGTAAATATTTTCATGGTCAGGTCTATGTAAATATTTTATTGTACATAAATAGTAACAAAACAAACATGATAAAAGAAAACTAAACAAAGTACAAAGGCGAACTTATCCCTTTAAGGGATCTCTTCCAGTTAACCTCCAGCAGTCACGATCTTCTGCCTCCTTTTCCTAGTCGCCGGGAGGAATCCGGAAGGACAACATGTCTCCTTTTGCACAATCTTTAAAACGAACTACTAAGAGCGGAACGGTATACTAGTATTGTACGGGTAATCCCGGTATACTAGTATTGGGCCATACAAAAAATACCGGTGTGGCATTCCCTAGCTGCGGACTTCACATATGTTCACATTAGCCTTTCATGAATCGTATAATATGTTATGTTATGATTTGATGCTGTTATTAGATTTGTCAGTAGGTTTTACCTACTCACTTTGCTACATTGAAATAAGATTGTAAACTAATAATGCTCATCAATTGAAAGGCGGACGATGTAGATGCAGATGTAGCGGGAGGTGTGTTTTGTGTAAAACCCGATGAGTAGTCAAATAATTGGAATAATAAATAATGACCTATTCTCGTTAAAAAAAAAATCCCATATACCTCACTACAAAATTGCAGACAGTAGCAGATTAGGCAGCTCAAATGTGATGGTGCGATCATAATGCGTGCGATGGACGAGTCCAATGAAGACGCGAATAGCGCGCGACTTACACATGCGTGTTGGCATTCGCGCTATTGTTCGCGCGCGTATTCGCGTCGGAGTGTTGTACGGGGAGACGAATATGTAAACAGACATTAGTGTTGGCACTCGTACGCGAATGTTTCGTCGAAGTATTCGACAAGCACCGACGCGATTACGAACACGCTAGTGTGAACGCCGTATGATAGCGGCACGATCTAAATATTCTAGAGGCATTCTGTAGCGACAAGTGGGAAGGAACTATCATACACTAAGGTGCTCAGGTATACCCAGCACCAGCAGTAGAGCCAAATATAGGACGACCGAAAGGATCTCAGGTTATTTCTGAACATCGACTCATTTTTATTTGCCTACAGCGTAAAACGATTTTACCCTCGCTAACAAAGGCGTCGTATTGTCGTTAAGCTCTAGTTACAAAAAAGGGGTTCCAGTTCCAGGCCACTATACTATATCAGTGCCTATACATATACCTCTTCAACGCAAAAAAAACTACAATGCCACGGGCCACGGGTTAACGTTTTCAAGGTGGCGATATCACCTTAGCTTTATGCAAATGCGGGGTAATTAAATTAATCAGGGGTTATTAGTGGTCAAGTAACTAGAAAGGCATATCATGTTGTTTCGCCAAATAAAGTGCATACTAATGAAGCCGGAATAATAACTGCACGCAAAAATATGTGCAATGTGTACTTAAACTCAAGTATCTACAAATTATTATGGGTACCCATAGTTAGATTAGTTAGACCTGTAATAACTTAAACGCTGGGCAAATCAACTTTTAGTATCAGGTAATGTGTTATTTGGGATAAACACAGTAGTATAAGGACATAATCTTACATGGCATGGGATATGCATTAAGTGGGGTACCTCCCTATTTATTTATTATTTAGATATTAATACGCCACGGTCCTCGAGCACCATGCTGGTGGCGCTGTAAGTTAATCGATAGCTAGCAATCCGGGCCGAACACTGAATAAGGGCTTTTTACACAATACTTTGTAAATCTGAGACTCGCCAATAAGACCCACCTGCTATATCTGCAGGCACCGGCAAAACGTATGTCACGTTTCGGATGCAGGAATCAAATCCTCGCGGTCAAACTTTCGACTAAATCCCGCCGGCACTTCACCACGGAATCTTCACAAACTTGGAACTATTCCAGAAATTCGCGCGCCAAATTCAGAGAAACACTATGCAGTGTATTTTGTTTGAATTTTTTGTTGACGCCAGTTCAGCCCGAGTGGAGCTCTAACTGGGTGCACGTGCGGCGCGATCGGCGGCCGGCGAGGACTGACGACTGCTACACTCATGTGTTATTAACAACTAACTCCCTTATCGACTTTGAGAAGGGCCAGTATAATTCTCTCCAACTACGCATACTTGATTCAGGTCAGCTTACACTAGAAACAAGTTCACAGAATAGAAAGTGTTTGCGAATGATAGGGCTGTCGCGCCGTCTGCGGCCTTCGCGGGGAGCCGCAGACGCGGGTCGCCGTAGGATGACACATTAGGGCCGCGATCTACATTTTTTTCCGCGAAAGTTTGGCAACTTGATCGTTGGGTCACCGACTACTTTGCCAGCGTTGTGCTATTGGCATTGGCAGTCATCAACGTGGCATAGGTATAGTCGCTTCGCTACAGGACCGCTACGTAATTCTATTAACCCGCTTATTTTGTTGTTGTTTGTTTTTACTGTTTTTGAATATTTGTGTCAAATTACACTCCAAGCTTTCGAAGAAATCAACATATTTATCAATGCGCGGCAATACGAGGGGTCATGCACTTTGTTTGCGTCTATTCAACGCAGCACGCTGATATTTGCATGATCATGGGGATCCATTAATAATAAACTCAAGGACATCTTTTACATCTCGCGCCGCTGCCCTAATGGCGCCAAACGTGATTAAGAAATTAGTGATAATTATCTCGTGATCAAGCTATAGAATTTAAAGCGGAAGCGGATATCGCAGCACAGGGCCGCGGCCGTCGGCGACTCGCACCGGATCGGATGCCGGCGTAATTGATCGAAGGAGTTCAAGCAGTATTAGTCAGAGCTACACAGCATGTGACGGCCATTCAATGGCGGTAAGTCGATTCTCGGATAAGCTTATAGGAGCTATAGCATTGCAGTGGGAAACGTATGGTACCTACAATGGGTACCTACACTTAACAAGATCATGACAAGTGTCACTGAAAACGGTTAATTCTGAGTAGAATTTCCATACAAAGACTATTTAGTGTTTCACATTTGATAGTGAAAGCACACCTTATTGCCTCAAAATTACCTCATACTTAAGTGTAATCTAATCTACCGTGTTTGTGTTATAGCGGAATACACTTACAAGCAGATTTAAAATAAAATAAATACGAATTGGAATTGTCTGAGGATGTTGTAGATAGGATTAGGTCGAGTAATGCGGCTGGCGCCGCGCCTGCTCCACGACAACAAACTATCATCTTTTCATGTGTTTCTTTAAATTAATCGTCGGGTTTATGACTCAATAAACACCTCTAGTTCAGTCTGGTCTGATTGCTACGTTAAATCAACAAGCCAGGAATGCCACGGCTAGGAATAGACGGCTTCCAAGTGCTATATACTCGTATATATGGTGGTGGCCCTCCTGACCTGCGTGTAAGTTTGTGGCTCGCGACAGACAGGTACCTACTTATCTATAGTACCACTACCACACCGTCTTCATTTCACACATTCACAACACGTAAGCCTTATTTCAAGATGCCAAAAGGTCCAACGATGGTAAGTTAGGTATTAAGAGAGTTGATTTTAATATTGCAAGTGCAAGGAACTTTGTTTTATGTGGTGCAGAAATTTGTTTGGGCTCTAAGACGCTATTTTCGCACGATTTATTCACCAAATCACAGCTTTGGTATGAGTATTGAGTAGCAGCTACAGACCCTTTATAATCCGTACAGCGTCAGCAGCAGAAGTAGAAATATGTGTTTAGTACATTATAGTATCTAACGTTATTAGACATTGATACATTGCGACTTCAGCGGTACAAACCTCAGCAGCACGATTTACTTGGACGGCAACCCTTTGAACGAAGTGACTAATTTCAGGTATCTTGGGTTTGGACCCAAGATACCTGAAATTGGTTAGACGATGGAACCATGGAATCAGATGTCATTAATCGTATCAACACTGGATGGGTAAAATGGTGTGAGCTTTCGGGCGTTCTCTGTGATAAACGAATGCCGGTTCACATTAAAGGCAAAGTTTACAAGGCGGCTGTGCGTCCGGCAATGACATACGGCTCTGAATGTTGGCCTCTTAAAAAAGAACACGCCAACAAATTACACGCTGCGGAGATGAGGATGCTCAGATGGGCTGGCGGAGTAACTCTTTTAGACCATATTAAAAACATCCATGTCAGAGGCAGTTTCAGAGTGAGGCCAATCCAAGAAAAACTCACCGAAAGTCGACTTCGATGGTATGGCCACGTTATGAGGCGCCCACCAGACCACATGACGAGAAAAATTAGAGCTGAGTGAGAAGCCTAGGGGGATGGGGCTTGTACAAAAGGACCTTAAAGAGGCAAAACTATCAGCCGAGACGACCCAGGGCAGACTCTCCTGGCGACGCCGTATAAGGAGAGCCGACCCCAAATAAATGGGATAAAGCTAGGAAGAAGAAGAAGTTATTATACCTTTTGAACGTTTGTAAATTTAAATTATACCAAAAGTAAGCGCATACGATATAAGACGTACCCAAGCTAAAAGGACCGCGTATTGCATAGGATCGGAACGTCACCACGAGAAGTGCTTCAGCAGCAGCATAACATGGCCCAGACAAAACTCAATGTCCAAGTGTCTTACCGAACCCGAGGGCCGAAGGACCCAGGGGGTTGGCCGCAATGTATGCGAACCTAAAAGGCCGAGTACCGCGTATTGCATCATCACGACTGAGGAGTTGGGGGTCAATATGAAACGAAAATGCCTCTACCTAAAACTAAAACGCTATTTAAAAATTTACATTTGAAAATAAAAGGTTGAGAATATCATTAACAATTGTCACGTAGACTTGATACACATACACACATTCAGATCTGGTAAATGGAAATGGTCGAAAAATCGATTGCAAGATTTGATGCATATAAATAAATAAACATACAAATATACGGTGTCAATCTAAATAAAACCGTTTAATAATAATAAAAACCGTTTGAAAATATATTGTACATATATATACTTTTTGGAATGAGAAATACAAGGGCTTCTTAAAGAAATTAACGTTTTTTATTTTTTTAAATTCTAAATTTTGTCGTATGTATTTACTTAAATGATAAATGTTTGCAGATACAGTGCAACCTCCGCATCGCAATAAAAGTGATAGATAGGCAAGGATAAGACGCAATCTACGTAATAGTTCTCCCTGAGACGAGACGAGACGAGCCGCCGCCAACCGCCGCGGCGCCGCCCCCGCCGCCCACGATCAGCAGGCTCTACTTTATTGCGGCTCTACCTTTAATAACATTTGGGGTAACATTCGTCTATGTATTGCGTCTGGATACGAATATGAGAGAATATATCACAGATCTGTCTTTAGTAAGGTATCTTACATACCTACATTATTAGCTTATCGACATCTTAATTTTTATGCGCCAAGTGGACGACCGACCGCTCAAACAAGTGTTTGAGATTTGAGACGCTGTTTAGTTACTTTTGCAATCATATTTCGTTCGCCAACCTTCGTTGCTTACTATTTATACCTATGCAATACACTTTGTTGCAAGTATTTCAAATATGGCACAGTTTTCACGCTACCTCGGAACCGCCACAGAAGTTCGAGTATCTCGTTACAAACAGGTCGTCGCCGCAATTATGCAAGAATCCGCAACGTGTGCGTTTGTGTGTGTGACACACAACACACGGGAAACCCGAGAACCCGTCCTTTTGTGGGGAGTCGGTCAGCGGAGAGCGCCAGCGCCCGTCCGTACCTCCGGACACTCAAAACACAATTATTAGACTAATGCTTATAGTGATTTCAGCACCACCTGCCATCGCACGTAGCATGCGCCCATATTAAAGGTCATTTACCTTTTAAACCCGTTGTATAATATAGAATAGTAGTTTATGTAACTGTTACGTAATAAGGGTCCTTAAAACATGAGTGTGGTTTTATGAAATGAGCCGCAGGCGAATTTCATAATAAGATCACACGAGTGTTTTAAGGCCTAATTACGTACAGTTGCATACACTGCTTTATCTACACTCATATTATTTATTCTAAATGCCTTATTTGGAAACCATAGAATGGCCGCCATCGCACCGCCACCATGGCCAACTCTCGTGTGCCGGCGGTCGCGCGGGCGCGTGTCGGGCTGTCGGCGGATCCCCGGGAGGGTGCAGGTGTACATTATGTTATCAAAACTCATAGCACATCAATAATTGAGCATGAAAAGTTAAAATTACGTTACTGCTACGGATAAAAAGCTTATCATAGTTAAATCGGTCGTGGTAATGCTAGCCATTGCCTACCGTTTTCGAACACGTTTTAGAGAACTTACAATATGAGTGTAGATAAACATGTTTTGTTGCACACTGGATCTAAGGCCCTCACGGTACTCGAGCCCTCCGCAAGTCCGCACGTAGAGACGGGAAGGGACGCAACGCGACACCGACAGATAGAAACACACATGCCTACTCTAGGGCCTGTACTGGCCTGTACAACAATTCAAATACAAGTTCAATACGTATGCAATAAATTGGAGTTGCATCAAAATCATATCGAAACAAATACTAATTGAGGCGTTGACACAGAGTAATATTGCCGTCTATTGTACGTCGTGTTGTGTTGATATCAAAAACTGATATTAGTCCAATTAGGTCAAAGGTATTTAAACGCCTGAAACGCCAATACGCTATAATTCCAATGTATTATATGTGCATTGGAGTCTTATTGGAATAGATCATATTTTAAAGGTATGCAGGTCCTCGCGATAAGCGAATTATCGATAGAAGCCCTGTTACACTTTACTTTTTTTAGTGTCCTAACTAGCATCCTAATTGGGATCCTAACTTGTTTTCATAGTAAATTTACTTGCTAAATGCGGCTACTTACACTTGACTTTTAGTGACTAATTCATTTAGGAAGCTAAACTAGGACAAATATAACAAGGCTTTCAGAGTTACAGAGTTTCAAATTGTTACAAGACTGAAGGAACTAACAATTGTCCCTTTTAATATCAGCAACGAGTTTTCTGTGCAGTGTGGTGTCTGAGAAAGTCATTGTACTTAGTCCTTTTTAGCAAAACATTGTGGTTTTTTTTTAGAGTTAAGTTTTACCACTCTGTCACGTTGTTTTGAAAATAAATGTTTATAATTAAAATTAAGTAGGTAGTTTCAAGAAGAGTGGACGTTGACACATAGTTTTTAGGGTTCCGTAGTCAACTAGGAACCCTTATAGTTTCGCCATGTCTGCCCGTCCGTCCGTCCGTCCGCGGATAATCTCAGTGACCGTTAGCACTAGAAAGCTGGAATTTGGTACTAATATGTATATTAATCACGCCGACAAAGTGGTAAAATAAAAAGTGGAAAAAAATGTTTTATTAGGGTACCTCCCCTATACGTAAAGTGGGGAGTGATTTTTTTTTTCATTTCAACCCTAACGTGTGATATATTGTTGGATAGGTATTTAAAAATGAATACGGGTTTATTAGAATAATTTTTCGATAATGTAAATATTTTCGGAAATAATCGCTCCAGAAGTAAAAAAAATGTGTCCCCCCCCCCCCCCACCCCTCTAACTTTTGAACCATAAGTTTTAAAAATATGAAAAAAATCTCAAAAGTAGAACTTTATAAAAACTTTCTAGGAAAATTATTTTGAACTTGAAAGGTTGAATAGTTTTTGGAAAAAAAATACAAAATAATTTCTGAACTAAGTTTGTAATTTAACCGTATGAGCAGGAGTTTATTGTACCTGTAATTTCTACAAAATCACAATGAAATGACGTGCTTTCAAATAAAGTAAAAACGGTGAAAATCGTTTCACGCAATAAATAATTATCCCATAAAAATCATCTTCCATACTTTAAGCTCGCGCGCAATAGTTTACTTAATTTGCCGATAGATGTCGCTGTACGTGGAATTCTCGTATCATATCTTACATGGCGGTGTTATTTTAACTCTTAAGTGGGGACACTTACTGTGACGGACGGAAAACTACGGAACCCTACACTGAGCGTGGCCCGACACGCTCTTGGCCGTTTTTTTTTTATTAATTATGTTAAATAGATATCTGATATCTGTTTCCTATAAAAAATGCGATTAAGAAATAAATATATATATTTTTTTTTAATTATACATTTCACAAACCGGACTCATATCAGAATGAAACGAAAAGTCATTGTCGCTAAAAAAAAGGGAACGATCCATGAACCCATAGCCTAATTATAAAGGTCATTTAATTTTTTGACAGCTCGTCCGAAAAGACCTCACCTACGTCACATAATGATGCCATTCGTTGACATCTTCAATTCAGTCAGGGAGTTTAATTAATACACTATTCATGTTCAAAAATGTTAGCGTGCCGTTACTAAGTTTATTTTGTGTTTTTTAATTATTTTATACCTAAAATAAGCTTCATACAATTTTAAGTAATTTAATATATTACTTTTAGTTGGCAATTCATTTACGGCATGTAATTTAATGAGGACTTTTTTTTAACATTGTGGCAATACAACTATTTAGCGAGTATTACACTGACAGACGGCCATATTGTATTATCTCTGTTTCTTTTAAACTTATCACGCCGTTTCATTTTTGTCTGAGACTCCCAAATATTTGATAGATATATAATGTATATAATAAATATAATAATAGTTGCTTGTAATAAATATTGGTGTAGTGTAACTGCGTGTAAAACTTACATACCAATGCACTGAATGTGGAATTACGCTAAAATATTTTATAAGTTACGTTGTAATTGTAATGGAATTACGTTGTAATCTGTAGTAACATATTTATGAGTTTAATTTCTTTTTTCAATGGACTAATCCGTTTAGTAGAAATCAATACGCAAATTTAACAGTATAACGGCATGTCGTTAACTTTGTATAACGGGGAAACTATAAGTAATAGGAATAAATCAAACGTTGGTAATATTGTACTTACATAGATTAATGATTTTTTTTTTTTGGATTGACCCATTAATGAAGAATATCCCGTAGGCGCACCGCACCACACATTAGAGCGGAATTTAGCTATTCATAGACAAAAGCGGAAATTTGTCTATGGTAGGCTGAATTTTTGTATGGAGGCCATAGACAAATATCCGCTACCATAGCCCAATTTCCGCTTTTGTTTACGAATAGCTAAATTCCGCTCTAATGTGTAGTGCCCCTTAACTATAACAGTTTATGGCTGGCCATGAATTCCGTCATAGGGACACCATATTCATATTCATTTATTTCGTAAATGCACAGATACAATATACACTACGGATACACTAATAAATCGGATAGCATAAGTAGATAATATTCAATACTGTGCGGAAAATTGTCTATGGTTTGTGTAAATTGTGATGATCTTCCGCATCATTTTCAAAATCCGCATCCGCCTCCGCATCAAGGAGCTCATGCGGAAGCAGATGTGGAACAAGTCGGTACAGGAACGTCTCTGCGACGGCGCACGTGCTAGGTAAAGTAACGTAGGTAATTTCACCATTACCCAATCAGAATATTGTTACATTTTCGTGATTCGTCGATCGAGCTCTATGTCCTTGACGGATAGCGACAAGAAATGACGAGTTTGTTTTGTTTTGATTTTAGTGTTGAAATGCTATTGTAGGGCGAAGGGCTTTGTATGATGTGAGTAGTACAAAATTTTAATATTTGTTTTTTTTGTGTACTTATCTTACATCCGCATCCGTATTCCAGGGATGTGAGCCTTTTAATATCCGCATCCGCGGATGTCAAAAAATCAGTATCCGTAATATCCCTGATACAGAGCTCCTTCTTTGACGTTACGAATCATGTTGTCCCTTCTTAACGGATGACAAGTTCTCTTTCTCACTTAGGAAAACGTATCGGATACTAAATGTCAAACTCAATTTCTTTGACAGAGATGCACACCCTTGGTATGGTGTCGTTTAGATATACCCAATGATTTGTTTTTTTTATGGCACGGTATTTAATTTGCATTCTTATTATAATTGTTGTGTGCAGACCGGATTACCACGTCGAACCAAGCAGCGCTGACCCGCTGTACCATTTACCAGGTCATGTAGGGAGATGAATAAAAACACTTATTTAGAATTGTAAAACATTTCAGCAGTGTAGTTGCAGGTGTTTCCCCGCTGGGAGTAGTTGTAGAAGTGAGCGGTGAGAAGTGAATGAGCCACGAGTACGAGTGCTGACCTCTTTTATGGGTTTTCTAGCGTGCTCGTACTAGTGGCTGGTATGTGCCGTGTAAGTCTTTGGTTTATTTGCCAATAATCTTAAACTATTACATGGTTGTAGGAGGGTGTAAATCTATATTATTATGGGACATTTCTTCGTAGTTAAGTACAAAATTCTTACAATCTAGACATTTTGGGTATTACGACACAATTTCAATAAAATTAGACACAGATAATACTTAAGAACTAGACATAGAAACACAATATTTATACACGTTATTAAAACAAACAAATTGGTATAAATCGAGAAAATGATTAACTTAGATCTAGTTACACAAACACAACAGTAATTTTAAGCTATCTGCGACAATTCTCCCTGTTCATGCAATTCGCAGTGCAACCTGGAGGAACGAACTTCGCACCGGTAAGCGGGCGAAGTTCACTTTGTCTATCTAGCGCCACCCGGTCGATCATTCATTCATTCATTCAGTCATAGCTTGCCGGGTCGGTTCCCACTCTCGCTCTCTGTTAACGGCGGTCGACGCTCGAGGTCGTACCCAGCCAAGTAATTTACACGCGTCGCGCGGGTCTACCTTGGAAGAGTTGAGCTGAGGTTCAGAAAAGTGACTAAACTGTGCGTTAGGTTGACGTGTCGTTTCTGGAAATTTAATACAAGGTGTCGACTAGAATAGTTGTTTCTTTTCGAGCATCCGCCCCTTTCTGCAGCAGGACCGGCGGCGTCCTGTCACGTTACGACAGTGGTGGCCATTCTACATACCAGTCGGGGCTTTGGTGAAGGCTTACGTCTTACGTCAAATAATGTTTGCAAACGAAAGTCAGAAGCATCAGTAAACAGGGAAGTGACTCTCTCACGGATCCAACACTCTACCAAAGCACTGCAGAACACTGTAAAAAAACTAGAGCAACACATAAACAATACTATAGCTGAGAAAAGTAGTTTAGACTTGTCGGGAAGACCTTTTTTACCTCGAGAATCTCATTCAATACAAGCGACGCTAGTTAAGAAACCGATAAAGCACAAAACTAATAACAAACCGAGGTTGTTGCTTATATCAGATTTTCATGGAGCTGATCTTTTACTACCTTTATCGAAAATTCGCAAAAACGATTATGACTGTACGGCCGATATCATTCAATATGGAACAACCCAGCGTGTACTCCAAAACATAGAAGAAAAAATTAAAGACTTCAATAAAAGCGATTGCGTAGTAATTATGTGTGGTGGGAGTGATTATAATATTACCCCGTTAAATAAAATTATAAGTACTTTAGAATATACAGTCAAAAATTGTACTCATACAAACGTAGTTATCTGTGATATCCTCCATAGCTTAAATAAGTATGATGAAGATTATAATGATTATGTTAATAGCTTTAATGTTATGTTGCATAGAAAGTTGGTGAAATTTTCCCATGTATGGCTGGAAACACCCAATAGTGTCTATTTTGGTGTGCGAGACTACGATACCAAAGGCTACCAACTAAACCTTAGAGGGAAATATAAACTAGCTCGCAGCTTGAATAATGTTCTGATCAATGTAAACAAAGCATTTTATAATCAGTTAATTTTTTTAGGTACAATAGACAATCAATTAGTAAATCGGTAAATAATGATCTTATGGTATACAGTCATATTAATATATTACATCAGAACATCAATGGTCTTATAAATAAATCTGATTTGTTAAGTATACACATACACGAGCTTGTGGATAAGGAAACTCAAATTGATGTTATTTGTGTTACAGAGCACAATATGCAGTTAGGTGATGAAATATATTTTTCTATTCCTAATTTTAAATTAGCCGTGTTTTACTCGAGGAAAAACCGAAATGGTGGATCTTGTATTCTAGTCAGGGGTATTCATAAATATAGCATGTTGAACGAATTAAATAGTATATCAATACCAAATGTAATGGAATGCGCTGGTGTAGAATTAACTGACCACAAATTAATTATAATTAGTATCTATAGAGTACCGAGGAACAATAGACATAGTTTTGATATATTTTTTCATAAATTGGATCTTATATTAAATAATTTATGTTTTAGTGGGAAGAAAGTAGTTATATGTGGTGATTTTAATATCGATATGCTCAAGAGAACGCCACAGTCCGTAGAATTCAAAAACTTATCGTGGTCCTATAATTTAAGAATGGCAATATCTGAGCCAACTAGATTATCTAGCAACACATGTATTGACAATATTCTTCACAATGTGCGAGGCAGTAAAGCTAAAGTGATTGACTTTGCGCTCTCGGATCACACTGCCCAATTTATAAAATGCCCCGTTAAAAAAACATGTATTCTTGCTTACTGGTATAAGGAAAAGAGACATTACAGTCTAGAAAATATTAATAAGTTTAGGGATTGTTTATTAGAGTTACAATTCAGTGAAGTTTATATGGCAAACAATCCTAATGAAGCATACAACTGTTTTGCTGAACAATTCGAATTACTTTATAATTTGTGCTTCCCTATTAGAAAAATTAAAGTTACTTTAGCTAAAAAGCCAAAATGGATTACCAAAGGGTTAAAGGCCTGTTGCAAGCGAAAACGTCAATTACTTTGGAAATATAGATTTTCTGATGATAAAGTTAGGGATAAAACAAATTTTCAAAGTTATTCAAAGCGATTGAAGAAAATTATTAAGCTTACCCAGAAAACACAAAATAATTATTATATTAAACAATCTAGTAATAAAACAAAGGCATCATGGAATGTTATAAATAAATGTAGATCTAAACAACCCATAGACAATATTCAGCAGATAGTATCTAATGGTGAACGTATAAAATCTCCTCGAAAAATCGCGCAAGCTTTTAATCAGTATTTTATAAATAATGTTACAAATAATCATAAACATGACCAGACGAATACAATGGCATCCAATTTACCTAATTCTATGTTTATGAATCCTGTTAATTCGAAAGATATTGAAATTATAATTAACTCATTAAAAAATAGCCATAGTACAGGCTATGACGGTATTAGTACTAAAGTGGTAAAATCTGTATCCAGTATCATTTCACCATTGATTAGCCACATAACTAATTTATGCATAGAGAAGGGTGAATTTCCAGAAAAATTAAAAATTGGTATTGTGAAACCACTATTTAAAAGAGGGGATAAGGAAGACTTGGCTAGCTATAGACCTGTGGCACTGCTACCCATATTTTCAAAAATCATAGAAAAAGTAATTCACAATTCTATTTACTCATACTTCGAAAAAAATAATTTATTTACACAAGAACAGATGGGATTTCGAAAGGGTAAGTCTATTAATATGGCTATTTTTGACCTAATGCGTGTAGTAATAACAAATATGGACAAAGGAGTTCCGATATCAGCACTCTACATGGATATGTCGAAAGCCTTCGATTTTGTAGATCATAAAATATTGCTAGACAAATTATACAAATATGGAGTTAGAGGTAATGTACATAGTTTGATTAAGTCATACTTAGGAAATTGACTACAGTTCACTCAGATAAATAGACTATGCGTTAGAAAAAAAACCGAAGTCACTTATTCATCGGAAGTTCAACATGTTCATTACGGTGTACCTCAGGGAAGCGTTTTAGGCCCTCTATTATTTATTATTTATATCAATGATTTACCACGAGCTATCGAGTATCCCATGGTTCTTTTTGCTGATGATAGCACTATAATGTTTCCTTGTAAAGACCCAGAAACATATGAAAATGATATATGCAAAACATTAGAAACAGTAATTAACTGGTTAGCAAACAACAATTTAAAAATTAATATGGAAAAAACTAAAATCATGACATTTAAACATAGACGAAATGATACCCGTAATTTAAATATATCATATAAGGGTAAAAAAATTGAGGAAACAGATGTGACAAAATTTTTAGGAATAGGCATAGATCATAAGTTAACATGGAATAATCAAATTGACAATATATGTAAGAAACTGAATCAATTTTCATACCTCCTACATAATCTAAGAAAAAATGTTGATGAACCGGTTATTTTAACGGCCTATCACGCTTATGTAACATCGACACTAAGGTATGGTATCATGTTCTGGGCAAACTCAGTTTATAGAGAAACTGCATTTAAAGCGCAAAAGAGATGCGTTAGATCTTTATGTGGAATTCAGCTACCAGCTTCGTGCGTACCACACTTTAAAAAGCTACGTATATTGACTCTGCCTTGTTTGTATATTTATGAATTAGTTATTTTTGTTAAAAGCAGCCTGCACTTATTTAAAAGATTTAAGAGTATTCGTTTAAGAAATAAAATAGCTTCAATGTCTTCCGACACAGCATTTTTAAAGAAAAGTATACTTGGTATGGCTCCAAAAATCTATAATAAAGTTCCGAAACAAATAAGAAGTATAGAAAATATTATAAGTTTCAAAAGAAAATTATTTGATATTTTAGTGGATAGTACATATTATACTGTTAAGGGTTTTTTGTCCGACTGCAATTAATATTAACATGTAGTTACAGATTTAAAGAAAAAACACTAAAATTTGTATGCCCTGTGGCCCGACATGGTGATGCTACTCTAATTCTGTAAGACCTGTACCTCTGTTTGTACTATATACCCATGTTGTACAAATAAACTATTTGACTTTGACTTGGCTTTTGATTTGAAGGCACGTTGGGCTACGAGAAGTATACATCCGTCTCGCTAAACGCCTGAACGAAGCGGACCGGGCGGTTTAGCGAACATTTTGGTGCGACCCATAGAGGGGAACGTTCGCACGAAGAAATAAAACCCGTGATTTGGGGAAATTGTAGAAAATTGTAGCAGTCTTCTACGAGGGAGCCACATCACGGGAGTCGCCGAGTTTCGCATACCCAGATATTTGTGCGGTGATTTAGTTAAAGGGAAAAATCGAGTGCACGTGTTTTGAGGTTAACTATAGTGCGGGTCAACTTCACTTCGGTCATCGACCATCTTAGTTTCTGGGGAACTGTACTGTAATGTCAGTGTCAAACGTCAAGTTGTTTATTTGCCGAATTTCGTAACTCGGTCGATCACAGTGTCCAAGTTAATCAATGTATTCACAAAATTAACGTTAAGTAAGTGATATTGGTATAAAGTTAGCGCGGCGCTGATACATATTCGTGTTTTACCAAGTAAGTGAGTATTAATAGCAAAAATGTCACTCAAAACGGCAAAAGTCCAACTCCGGACCAAGCACCAGATGCTCTTAGATTATGCAGGGACGGTAGCAGTCAGGTCAGGGGCTTCCGTGGTCGCGGTAGCTAAGCGACACTTTGACAAAGTGTACTAATCTTATGTCGCGGCCTATGAGGCGTTGCTGGTGCACGAGGCTGAACTGTCAGAGGAGGAGCGGCTCCTCTTCCATGAGCAGTTTAGCGAGATAAACCGGCTCCTTATCCAACTAGATGAGGCATCGGCCGAGGAGTCTGGACAAAGAGCGATGCCTACAAGACACCAAGGTAAGGTAAAACTCCCCCTAGTACAACTCCCAACATACAGCGGCAATATGTTGGAATGGCTGTCCTTCTACGACCTTTTTATGGCACTGGTTGAATCGGGACCGCTCTCTGATGCAGAGAAGCACTATTACCTTCGGACATCTTTGCAGGGGGAGGCTTTGTCGCTCATTCAACACCTGCCTATGGACGGTAGTAACTATTCGGTAGCACTGGAGCTACTAAAAAAAAGGTACCACAATACCCGTCAACTTGTGGACACCTTCATTGAGCGGATATTGAATCTGCCCAATGTAGTCAGTCCAAATACCAACCTTAGGACCCAGTTTTATGACCCATTGAGAGAGGCTATTCAAGCGCTTCAGAAGCTGAAGCAGCCGATCAGTGAATGGTCTTACTTGTTAGTGCATTTAACATTACAGAAGCTGCCCACACGCATCAGGATTCTGTTTGAGGAGCGGTGTGGCACGGACCCTCAATTACTCCCCACAATCACCCAGCTTATGGAGCTGCTGGATGAGCAGTGTCGGGTGCAGCAGGCGGTTCCTATTGCGGCAGTAGGAAGGGCGTCTGCAGCGAGGCACTCCCCACCCAGAGTAAAAGGTGCCCCCCGTGTCCTGGCAGCGGAACTTGAAGCGGTCCCATCCACTTCGAGGGTGAGTACACCACCACGCAGGGCTCCAACCCCGCCACAAGGGTTCCGGCCGCAACCGGTCCACCAACCTCGTTCGAGTTCCCCACTACAGTGGAGAGAAGAGACCCGGTCCCCTCCTCCACGGCCGGCCCAGCCAGCTCACTTGGTTGCTGCTGGTCACATCCCGCGCCCACCAGTGGGAGCAAGAGCTCGCCAAGCGCAGGAGACGTTCCACAGCCTACGTTTCGGCACGCGAGGCAGCCCTGAGCGTCAACAATGAAATAAAGCTGTTGATGTAACGCCGGAGCCCCGGATGATGATGCCATCGATCCGGGTCAGCCCTACTGCTATTGTTATGGTAAGGTCAGGCCATGGCAATTATATTATGGCCAGATCACTCTTAGACACCGGCGCAGGCTGCTCTATAGTAAAAAAATCATTTGCAGATAAAATAGGCTTGCATCAACAGTATGTAGGAAATAGTATTGTTGGGGTCGGGAACCAACAGGTTAAGGTACCCGGTACCATTGCTAAAATAGTATTTAAGCCAGTAGGAAAATTAGTCCCTATAATTAGCGTTGTGGCAACCGCCATGTATACAGTTACAGGAAATATTCCGGCCTGTAACCATTACCTAAAGGCCCACTTAGATGCGTCCAAACTCAGCCTGGCCGATCCAGATTTTGACAAATCTCAAGATGTAGACATCATTTTCGGCCTGGAAGTGCTTAATTATATGTTCACTGGTTCAAAGATGCTCACGAACATTACAGGAGTGGAGGCCTACGGTACCTGGTTTGGAGATGTCCTCATGGGAGCCATCTGGACACACCCTGCTGACACCTCGGCGCAGCAGTCGAGAGGAACGTCCGTGGAAGACTACGGCGTGCACGCTACCAAGCTTGAAGAGGTGCTGGAGAAGTTCTGGAAGGTGGAGCAGCCTCCAGAAGACCCACCAGATCATCCGGAACATTTGGAATGTGAAAGGTTGTATACTACTACTACTAAACGTATGCCTGACGGGAAATACATGGTGCGGCTGCCCTTCTTGTCAGACAGACCCACGCTAGGCGAGACCAGAGCCATTGCTGTACGCAGACTTCATTCGTTAGAGGCGAAGCTAGCCAAGAATCCAGTCTTGGCTGAGAAATATAAGGATTTCATGCGGGAATATGAGTCGCTAGGACACATGTCTAAATCCAGTTACCAGTTTGACTCGGAGCACTACTGTGTTCCGCATCATGGGATTTTCAAAAAAGATTCAAATAAGCTTCGGGTGGTTTTTAGCGGAGCATCGAAGAGTAGCAATGGAGTAGCTCTTAATGAATGCCTTCACTCAGGCAAGCCTCTCCAGAATGATATTACAAGGATATTGTTGAATTTCAGACGGCACCAGTTCGTGTTCACGGCCGACATCCGGATGATGTTCCGGCAGACGTGGATACACCCCAGTGATAGGCGCTATCAGCTGATCCTGTGGCGTGAGGACCCGTCGCAGGACATACAGGTTTACGAGTTGAATACTAATACCTACGGACTACGGTCAAGCCCTTTTGTCGCAATACGGACGCTGTTGCAGCTAGCCGCGGATTGGCAAGCTCAGCATCCAGGGTCTCCAGCTGCAGACGTCATACGACGTCAGAGCTACGTCGACGACCTTTTGGTTGGAGCAAACTCCATTACAGAGGCTCGGCAGCTTCAATCGGAGCTCATAGAACTCATGAGCAGTGCCGGCTACGAGCTCAGGAAATGGTCGTCTAACTGTCACGAGTTACTCCGGGACCTACCACAGGAGTATTGTGAGCTGCCTCATCAATTCGACGCTGAAGATAGGAGCCTCATAAAGGTATTGGGAATACAGTGGAACCCGGTGCACGACACCATGTCGTATCAGGTCAATGTACCGTTGGGTCAGGCGGTAACGAAGC
Source organism: Pammene aurita (assembly GCA_947086415.1). Taxonomy (NCBI): domain Eukaryota; kingdom Metazoa; phylum Arthropoda; class Insecta; order Lepidoptera; family Tortricidae; genus Pammene; species Pammene aurita. The sequence continues at coordinate 55,131,767 of OX352290.1, read as the reverse complement.
GAAGCGTTTTAAGTACTATAGCTAGGCTTTATGATCCGTGCGGGTACTGCGCCCCGATTGTATATAGATTCAAGCTGTTCATGCAGTCATTGTTTACCGATGGAATGACGTGGGATGAACCGCTTCTGGACACTCAGGAGGTTCAGTGGAACGAGTTGGTTCAGGATTTAAACCATTTGTCTCAATTACAGATCCCTCGTTGCGTCGCGTTACCAGGATCTGCCTCCTACTCACTCCACGGGTTTGGAGATGCCTCGGAGCAGGGCTATGGAGCGTGCGTGTACCTTCGGACAGAGGACACGTCTGGAAACGTCATGGTACGGTTACTCCTAGCTAAGACCCGAGTGGCGTCGAAGAAAGTCAAACAAACCATTCCGAAGAATGAGTTGAATGCAGCTCATATGGTTTGTAAACTCCTGAATCATGTCGCAGCGGCCTATGAAGACGAAATCGAGATTGATAGCATAAATGCGTGGTCTGATAGCAAAATCACGTTGTGTTGGCTTAACACAAAACCGCATCTGCTCCAGACATTTGAATGTAACAGAGTACAGGATATTCAGCAGTCGACGCGACCAATGACATGGCGCTATGTCCGAGGTGAGTCCAACCCGGCCGACGTCGCGTCCCGAGGTGCTACCGCGAAGGGACTCCTCAAATGCAAGTTGTGGTGGTCGACGGAGTGGCTACTCAAGGAGGATTCACAGTGGCCGACCATGCCGGTCACCATGTCACCGGAGCTGCCAGGGTTCAAGCAGCTGGTTCATGTCGCCAATGACGAGCAGACATGGGAGGACTTATTACTGTCGAGAGTCAGCTCGTATAGTAAACTCATAAACGTGACGTCGTACGTTTTGAGATTTTGCAGGAATATTCGTTTGCCGAAGCAGCAACAAAATCTAAAACAGAACCTTACTATCGAGGAAAATCGTGCAGCAACGGATCACTGGGTCAAGAAGGTTCAGTTGGATGCATACCAAGATGAAGTCATCTTACTGAAAAAAGGAAAGTTGGTATGCAAATCACTTCAGAAGTTGAGCGTCTTCGTGAACGATAATCATTTTATTCGAGTCGGAGGCAGACTACGTAATTCAAGCTTACGTTATGACGCAAAGCACCCAATGCTTATACCTAAGGACCACCGATGGTCACAATTATTGATGGAGCACTATCACCGGATCTATTGTCATGCTTCGACAAGTGCCCTGATTAATATACTTAGACAACGATACTGGATTCCGTCAGCACGGCGTCAGGTGTCACGTGTCATCAGGGGTTGTATGTCATGTTTCAGATTCAACGCGACAGATCAGGCGCCTTTCATGGCTGATCTGCCCGCGGACCGCGTCACGGCGACGCGTCCATTTTCCGGCGTAGCGACGGATTTCGCTGGCCCCTACTTGGTTAAAAGTAGCCAGCTCAGGAATGCTAAGTCTGTTAAAGCTTACCTGTGTGTTTTTGTATGTCAAGGTACCAAGGCGGTACACCTCGAGGTCGTCTCGTCGCTGAGCACCGAGGCATTCATCGCTGCGTTCACACGGTTTGTGAGTCGACGTGGGCTGCCCGCCCTCGTCCGGAGTGACCAAGGTACCAATTTTAAATCTGCTAGCTCATACCTCCGAGAGGTTAACCAGTTCTTGCTTGACAACGAAACCATTCTAGAGGATGAGTTTCGTCGCCAAGGCGTCCGCTGGAAGTTCAATTCTCCCGGTGCCCCTCACATGTCTGGCATAGTGGAAGCAGCGGTCAAGAGTAGCAAGAACTTGCTTAAACGAGAGATTGGGGACCGTATCCTGACCTTTGAAGGTCTGCAGACGGTATTCTGCAGGGCGGAAGCTATCCTCAACTCTAGAGCGCTGGTTCCAATGTCAGAGGATCCTTGTGACCTGGAAGTTCTCAGCCCCGGTCATTTTTTGATAGGTCAACCTTTGGTGTCATTACCTGAACCTTCCTGGAATGACACGAATATGTCACGGCTGTCGCATTTTCAATTTATTCAGGCTGTAACTCAAAAGTTTTGGGCTAGGTATCACTTAGAATATTTAAATAATTTGCAAGCCCGTAACAAATGGAACAGACATGTACCTAATGTAGCATTAAACGATTTAGTCTTGATAAAGGATGAAAATTCCCCGCCTCTACAATGGCGTCGAGGTAGGGTCATTCAAGTTTTCAAAGGCTCCGACGGAGTCGTTAGGTCTGTGAAGTTGAAAACAGATAGGAGAGCTTGTACGCCCCGTTGTCAAATTATGTAAATTACCTATGGAGCTTTAATTATTTGAGTACCTCTTGTAAATTACCAATTATAAATCTGGTTTAAATTGTAGCAATTAGTACTAATTATCGTGAACTATGTACCACTGTTTCCTCGGGAAACCATGTAACTAACCTAGTAAGTAGCTTACCTTTATTGTTTTTAAATTTCATGATTCTTGTTTTGATATTTGTTGGAATGTTATTGAGTGCAAGTGCACTGGATGGTCACAGACCACTTACGCTGTAGACAACTCATGTAACATTATTACGGATAATAATAGTTTTGTTCATACTTCTTGTTTATGCTAGATCGTAGCGATGTAAACTTCAGGTCTTCAGCTCACCTTTCCCCCGGGGCCCGGAGGAATGTTCATGCAATTCGCAGTGCAACCTGGAGGAACGAACTTCGCACCGGTAAGCGGGCGAAGTTCACTTTGTCTATCTAGCGCCACCCGGTCGATCATTCATTCATTCATTCAGTCATAGCTTGCCGGGTCGGTTCCCACTCTCGCTCTCTGTTAACGGCGGTCGACGCTCGAGGTCGTACCCAGCCAAGTAATTTACACGCGTCGCGCGGGTCTACCTTGGAAGAGTTGAGCTGAGGTTCAGAAAAGTGACTAAACTGTGCGTTAGGTTGACGTGTCGTTTCTGGAAATTTAATACAAGGTGTCGACTAGAATAGTTGTTTCTTTTCGAGCATCCGCCCCTTTCTGCAGCAGGACCGGCGGCGTCCTGTCACGTTACGACAGTGGTGGCCATTCTACATACCAGTCGGGGCTTTGGTGAAGGCACGTTGGGCTCCGAGAAGTATACATCCGTCTCGCTAAACGCCTGAACGAAGCGGACCGGGCGGTTTAGCGAACACTCCCCCACGTGCGTCAGCACCGTCGAGTGGTGTGGAGCAGATGCGAATGAGTCTGGAAACAGGGCGGCGGACTTCTCCTGCGCGAGTACGTACAATGGCTACTCTTATGTGGCCATCAGGACCTGGAAAGAGCTGTGCGATCACGCCTCTAGGCCAAGTACCTCGTGGCATCGTACCGTCGGCTATAATTACTACATGTAGCTTCGTAGACCTTTGTTGAGCACTGGATCGCTGCATCAAGTTGAGGCAATATTCTCGTATCCAGCGCTTCCATACGTGGTCGTCAGGCGGGATCTTCTTCTGGATCAGGCGCCGTTCTGTCATTGGATGTGTGAGACTATCGGGCAGAGAGTTAATTGCCTCGGATAGCTCCCGTTCTGTGCCAAAAAGGTTCGTGGCATCGTCTGAATTTAGAACGGTAGGCGCACGGCTCTGAGATATCATTTTACGTAGCGGTAGGGAGGTAGAGGACGCCGATAAGGAGGCGGCGGGCTCTAGGTACATCGCTCGTGTGATGAGACGTGTGTACAGTACGATCCCTCGCTTTTCTCTGCGGTGGCCGTCATTTTCAGCTGCGGCGGTAAGCGGCGGTTGATTCGCTATGAGCCTCTCTTGCGGTAAGTCGCCTACGGGAACCGTGAGGTTGGCCCCGTTACAGGTCCGACACCTTTGGCACTTATTCGTCAGATAACGAATGCTACCGCGCAGTCTGACAATGCAGTATTTTTGCTTCAACTCGTCGAAAATGGTCGCGTGATCGTCATGGTTGGACACTTCGTGGAAATGGCAGATCAATAATTTTGTGAATCCATCTTCAGCATGCAGGACGGGTATATGTGTTCCGTCTCTGTCTGTCACTATCACGCCATCTCTATCCAATTTCACGTCGACTCGATGTAGTGAAGACTTCTCAGGCAGCGCGCGCCCGACTTCCAGCCGTCGTATTTCTTCGGCGTACGATTCATTCTGGCTCCGTTTGATCAATAAAGTTTCTGCCAAACTTATGTGATTGTCGTTCATTTCTGTATCTGGATTTCTAACAGACAATCTGGCTTTGAAAACCTCGGCGGCAACCAAAACTCGGGCCGTAGCGCGAATTAACCTTGTGTATTTCGAAAACCTACTTACGTCGGGTAGGTATTCCGACCTTTTTTGCACGTTATATACGGAACAAACCGGTTTGTTGACGCGTTCTGTGCCCGTTTTTGTGACGGGTTCTACAGACTCTACTGGCGGCAAACCTATTGTGCGTTCGCTTTCGCCTCCCCTGCTGAGGGACGTACCCTCTTTGCTCGGGACTACGTCCGAGATTACGTTCGGGTTGTCGGAGGCGAATCCGTTTCTAACTACGTCTGATTTTTTATCCTGCTCATTTACGGGAGCTAGGACTTCGTCGTCCGTCGTTCGCGGCACCATGTAGCCTACGGACGCTACAGTCGGATCCGACGATTGATGTGGTGTATCTAGCGGCCGCGTCGCATCTATGGACACTTCCCCCAAATACGTAGGCGGGATGGCAATTGTGTTAATATTGCTAGTAATATTTTCCACGGGCGCAGTTGCGTTCAAACCGTGTAGCAATTTATGGTGCCCAGCTTCGCATCCCTTGACGCCACAAGCTACGTATTTGCACTTGAAGCGACCATAGTGCGACGCGTCCAGACACTTATAACACAACTTTACATTTTTAACCCAATCCCAACGTTCGGCTACCGATGCATTCAAAAATTTAGTACACGCTTCTACTTTGTGTTCGTGATTATGACATATTAAACACTTATTGCGAGACGTAAACCGTGCTGGCACCGAATGTTGTTTGGGCTTTGTTCCCGTATACGCGGGCTCTTTAGCCTCGCGGGGCTTTGTTTGAGCTACCGTCGGCGACCTATGCTCCGACACGCGAGCTTCGACTTCGTCGCTTCGCGGGCGAGTGCTCTGGTAGCTATAATTTGAGTCCGAATCGCTCGAAGAATCGCGGGAAAACACGGGAGCGGGAGCGTGGGCGGGGGCGTCACGACGCCCTGACCTGCTTTCCGGCTCAGAGGATATCGAGCTTACGCGCGACTTCGTATATCTACTTCGATTCGTTCTTTTAACCGCGGAACTGATTTCTAACAGAAATTCTGAGATCGCGACTAAATCGGGCGAGTCCAAATTAGCTTGTTTGAACTTGCCCCATTCGTACCTAACAATGAGGTTCAATTTATCGACGATCTTGTTGACTAGCTCTGGCGCGTACAAGTATTTTTCTTGTTTTAATGATTTTATCGTCGCTACTGCATTTGCGACGTGCGCAGCAAAAGACACAATATTGCTGTAATCTTCAGCTAGGCGCGGCATGCGTTTAACATTATGTAGCTCAGTCAACACGATCTCTTCAGGATCCCCGAACTGCCTTTCTAAGGTTTCCATTATTTCATACGGATCCTTGACGGTATACACGATGGATTTTACCGCGGTACGCGCCTCGCCTTTTAACGCGCGCCTAAGCCTACTGACGTTATTCACGTGACTAAACATCGGCGCGGTATCTTCAAATTCGGCACGGAATGCGATCCACTCGGTGATATTACCGTCGAAAGTGGGTAATTCTGGGGGCGTATGCAAAATGGGAGCGTAATGAGTTGGAACTTCCAGCCGCTCGGGCGGCAGACGTGTGCTTATATGCGACTCGCGGGGCGCGAAATTACGCGTAGCGTGTGCGGCGGACGCTTCAATTTTAGTTATATAATTGCTTTGATCTAGCTGGGACTGTCGTTCTACCCAATTTCTCACACGTTGCTCGTCTTTATCGACTACAGATTCGGTCTTACCGCTAACAGATTGCGCCTCCTGCTGGGCAATCTGTAGCCTTAACTTGGCAGTTTCCGACTGTTTATTAGCAACGGCGAGAGCGGCTTTATGAACCTCGAGTTCCGCTAGTAACAAAGCTAACTTTTCGTCGCACTTTACACTACTCGCACTACGATTTTCGCGCACTTCACTATTAACGCGGTCGCGGCAATGAGAAACGCGGTCCTTTTCACGGACGGACGTGTTAACTTTACACAATGTCCCCGGAGGACTCCTATCTGGCGTTTTTCCTACTTCGTCTCCCGATATATCCGAATACGCGGGCGCCGGCGCCTGTGCCGGCGGCGGCTCGACGATATGGCCGTCGTTATGGTTGCCGCTGGTGCCTAAGTCCCATGTATTAGTTTCGCCGGAGGTTGTTTTACCAGACGGTGGGGTAATGGCTCTGGCAGGTTGTCCTTTGTGTGAGCGAAGAGACATCTTGATTGTATGGTCGGACATCTTCTTCTTTCTTCTTGACGCACGTGGGGTTCCCTAACCTTACCTACCTAATACCTAATGGCTGACACTGCCTAGTGCAGTGAAAGCGGCCCTACGTTCACTTTACTTACTCGTGGGCGTTAATCCCTGATGCACTGAATCTCGCGCAAAGGCTAAGTGCAAGTGCCAGAGCGTCCGAAAGCAGTGTGAAGACGTCAACCATGTGACGTTGCAACGAAAGTTGCCAGGACACGAACGTGGAGTATGGCCTCTACACGAGCGGTCCGTCCAACAAGCTGGTAAATAGCACAGGGCTCTTCCGCGAAAGCGGGCAGGTGTATCAGCGGTTAGGCCGGACACCGTATGAAGATTCTGAGCGAAATTAATCCAGCTCAGCGCGTACTTGTTTCTTTCTTCAATTGGCCGCAGTTTTCTGATATCCGGTTCGAAGGACCAGCTGTTGTGTGCAGACCGGATTACCACGTCGAACCAAGCAGCGCTGACCCGCTGTACTATTTACCAGGTCATGTAGGGAGATGAATAAAAACACTTATTTAGAATTGTAAAACATTTGAGCAGTGTAGTTGCAGGTGTTTCCCCGCTGGGAGTAGTTGTAGAAGTGAGCGGTGAGAAGTGAATGAGCCACGAGTACGAGTGCTGACCTCTTTTATGGGTTTTCTAGCGTGCTCGTACTAGTGGCTGGTATGTGCCGTGTAAGTCTTTCGTTTATTTGACAATAATCTCAAACTATTACATGGTTGTAGGAGGGTGTAAATCTATATTATTATGGGACATTTCTTCGTAGTTAAGTACAAAATTCTTACAATCTAGACATTTTGGGTATTACGACACAATTTCAATAAAATTAGACACAGATAATACTTAGGAACTAGACATAGAAACACAATATTTATACACGTTATTAAAACAAACAAATTGGTATAAATCGAGAAAATGATTAACTTAGATTTAGTTACACAAACACAACAGTAATTTTAAGCTATCTGCGACAATAATGTCTAGTATAATTACTAATAATAGAGGTAATCCTCTATTAAATAATTTTCCCTGTTTTAAAAGTTTGAGAGCCGCATCGTTCCCTGATGACGTCAGTGTGGTCACTGACGTCACGAGGTGTCAAAAATTTAACTGACCTATATAATTAGGCTATGCATGAACCCAAGGTAGGCGACTCACACTTGGCCAGTTTTTACCATCACGTACACACAAAACAAAGACCTAGAACGTGACAGTAAAAATGTATTACAAATGAAAATGAAAACAACGCGATATGTAACGTGACCGCGGTGAAGCGGTGCTCGCAAAATTTAAAAATGTATATAATTACGAAAAACAGTTATTCAATGAAATACAAACATTGAAAACATTGAAAAAAAAAAATCGATGTTGGTTCAAGTCCAACTGGGTTGATTATTTTTTCAATGTTTTCAATGTTTGTATTTCATTGAATAACATACTAATGTATGAGTGGAATACCCACTTTAAAAAAAACATGTAAAATAATTATACGAAAAACAGTATTAAGCAAAATTTTATGAGCGAGCCTTGCAATTTGCGATTATATCAGATACCAATCTATATGAAACATTGACAGTTAACAAGTTTAGTGTCTGAACAAGAATATATTATAGCGACATAAGGGCTTTACGAGTCCGGTAACGTATTGCATCCGATATGCTCAACTTGTTGATACTATTTTGCAGTAATTAACAGGATTTCTATTAATTTTCATATATATTTTGAGAGGTCATTTCTTTTTAAGCTATATACATGAGTGAGCATGTTTTTGGATTTTATGAAAAATTCTATAATTTATCTTTGTAGTTTGAATAAGATGCACAAATGGTCAGATGCATAATGTGTGAACGATGGCAAGTGATCACGCACTGGCGAGTTGTGCGTGTCTTTCCAAACTCAAATCATAGGCTTGATGACTACGCTTTATAACTTACCCTTGATACTCCTCTGTATGAGATGCGTGAGACTGCGTCGCAGAGCGCTCGTGCGCGCGCGCCGACGCGGCTTCTGCACGCCGCCGGGCGCGCGCCGCCACGCCCGCGCCGGCGTCGCCCGCCGCGACTGCCGGCTCGTCGCCTCCTCTACCACCTCCCACTTCTCTATAGGGTCTAAAGGTTCCACGGCAGGAGGTAAGTCTTGACTCTCCTCTTGTTCGCATACAGGTAGCTCGATAGGGGGTAGTGAGAACCGCTCAGGCTGAACGACGCGTAGCGGCCACGCGTCCGGCGGCGGCGGAGCGCGCGGCGCGGGCAAGCGTAGTGGGGGCAGTAGCGCATGGTACGGCACCATGCGGCGAGGATAGTCGCGGGAGGTCGGACTCGATGGAAACCAGGTTTCGTTCGAAAATAGTGATGAAGATAGAGTATCGTGGCGTGGCTCAGCACTCGACCCAGACACGTACACAGATGGTGTAGGAGATGCTGGTGCCCATAGCGAGTCCCAAGCGGGCGCCATGTTGGCTTGGAAAGAAGGAGAGAACGGGTAGGTCGGGGGGGACGGCGAGCAGTAGGGCGGGTAGGGCGGGCGGTAGAGGTGCGGGGGGCAGGGCGCGGCGCGCGGCGGCTCGGCCGCCAGCACGCCCAGCGGCTGCGAGAAGTAGAACAGGCACAGCGGGCGACCCTGCAAGCACACCAACAAATTGCACCTTTAGTTTTTTTCCGTTAAATTAAATAAAATAAAAAAAGCCTTTACTTTACCTAACGTTATTTGCGAATTTGATGGACAAAGGCTTCTCCCCTTGACCTTCATGACTCTTTATTATGTGCTTTTTTGGTAATCTTCTATTATTTTCCTCACTTATCGAAGATTCTTAATTTGCACACAATAACTGGCAACAAGTAGGTACTTTATCTATACATAAATATAATAAACGCGTAAGGAGAAAAAAAATGTACATTGAAGATATTCTAGAAAAACTTATTCGGGGGGTCTTAGAAACGTTGACTGAATACATTTCAGTGATTTTTGGAATTCTTGTCTGTCTGTCTGTGAATTTGTCCGCGCACTACGTAAAAACTACCGCACAGAATTTTACGAAATTTTGTATAGTAACAGTTTATACCCCGGAGCAACATATAGGGTAGTTTTTATTCTGCTTATTAAAAACATAATTTTCATAAAAAAATTGTTCTCAAAAGTGGTCACATGGCGCTGTATAGGTACCCTGTATACAAACATTATTTAAGGACGTCTTTAGATTAAATTAAGCGATTCGGTCTGTTGCGTTCCGCCGAGGTTTAAACCATGGACTTTTAAATGCTTTCCCAATTTAAGGATTGCGGGTTAAATATTTTTAAAACGTGTTACTTCGTTTTGGAAATTGTAAGCATCCGGATATACATATATTGTGATCCATTAATACCTGGAGGTACTTTAAAATTACTAAAGCTACAGAAGGTACTGAAACCTACTTACAATATACGTCAAACAGGCAGTTAAGATTTATCCATTTCGATTTACCCGACAGCAAAAATTGTACCGTTTGTGAGATCAATGTTTTATCTCGCTTTAACAGCTGATTGCAATAAAAACCGGCCAAGTGCGTGTCGGATCACGCATAATGGAGAGTTCCGTAGCTTCAATGGAATAAGAACCGGATTAATGCCAAAAGGTCGTATCTTATACCTATGGAAGAAGTTTTTTGGAAATAACTCAAAAATAGCAAAACCGAAAATTTTTATAACAATTTTCGTACAAACTATAAGATAACGCGCACCTTCTCAAATGTTTTCATATTTTTTGGACTTACGTACGGTTCAAAAGTTAGAGGGACGCTATTTTTCCGACTTTCGAAGCGATTATTTCTGAAACTATTCACTAAATCACAATATTTCAAAGAAACCTCAATGTTATTTTAGACCTATCGATTGATGTGCAACATGTTGATATTTGGTAAACAATTTCTTTTTGAAATTTAGTTACATGTATGGAGTGCCCCCCTGAATATATTTTTTTTCTTCAATTTCACTACATAACTAAATAGCGGCATACAAACTACACCTTATGTCTATTATTGATTAAGATACGTTTTATAGTTTCCGAGTAAAATGGCTGTGACATAAGGACGGACGGACAGACGGACATGACCAAAACTATAAGGGTTCCGTTTTTGCCATTCTGGCTACGGAACCCTAAAAAAGGTAGTCATGAATCTAGCAATTACTAGCTGCTACTTAGCTGTCACGCTGCTGCTGAAGAAATTCTCGCTGCGACGCTCCGGGCCTGGGCCTACGCGGTACTGGGCCTATGACTTTTGCAGATATTGCCGCTCACCATCGGGCCTCCGGCCTTCAGATTTGCTAAGACTCTTCGCCATTGAGTTTTGTCCGGATTCTGACATGCTGCCTGCTGCTGCTGAATAAATTCTCGCTACGACGCTCCGGGCTTGGGCCTACTCGGTACTCGGCCTATGGCTTTCGCAGACATTGCCGCTCACCCTCGGGCCTTATGTATGACACTTCACCATTGAGATATGTCCGGTCCCTGTCATGATGCTGCTGCTACTGCTGCAGCAATTCTCGCTGCGACTCTGGGCCTAAGCGGTACTCGGCCTACGGCTTTCGCAGACATTGCCGCTCACCCTCGAGCGACAGCCCTCGGGTTCGCTAAGACACTTCGCCTTTAAGTTATGTCCGGTCCCAGTCATGATGATGTTGAAGAAGTTCTCGCTGCGATGTTCCGAGCCTGAACCTTACGCGGTACTCAGCATTTGACTTTCACATACATTTCCGCTCACCCACGTGTCCGCAGCCCTCGAGTCGCTTAAACACTTCGCCATTGAAGTATGTCCGATCCCTGATGCTGCTTCTGCTAAAGCAATTCCCGCTGCGATCCTCCGGGCCTGGGTCCTGCGCAGTACTCGCCCTATGGCTTTCACGATATTACCGCTCACCGTGTCACGGCTACGGCGTTCGGGTTCACCAAAAAACTTGACCATTGAGTTTTGTGGGGACCCTTTCATGCTCCTGCTGAAACAATTTTGCTGCCTTTGGCCTTATTAGATTTTGGCCTGCTGCTGCAAAAGCAGTTTTCGTGGGACGTTGCGCTCACACGCTACCTTGCACCAGTACATTCAGCGTTTGACCCTCTGTTCGAAGCATATTCTCCTGTAGGAACTCGGCCATTAGCATTCGCAGGCCTCGACGCACGCCTTTTAGTCAGTTATCTTTATCACGTCACGGATGAACTAATAAAAGATAGATATTTATATGTAGAACGCGTAAATTCTACACGAATGGCCTGGATAGTAAATGAAAATGACTAAACCTCACACACACGCAGGCGAAGCCGCGGGTACAGCTAGTACTTATTACTTACAGTACCTACCTACTTACATAGCTGAGCACCGTTAATCAAATAGTTGACTTCGTTAATCGTTAATCCGCTACAAAAAAAGTTAGCTTCGTTAAACGTTAAAGCGTTACATTTCGGAAGAATTAACGCAAGTTAACGTTAATCGTTAATCCGTTAATATGTGTAAAATTTAATTTTTATATCTTTTCATTAGTGAACTTATAAAACCTGTTGGTTAAGGTTCTGTAATTTATAATAACAACAAACAAAACACTCGTCACTCTAAGCACCGGCGCTAAGTAATGAAATGATCAAACGAAACAAATCTCTTCGCAGTTTTCTCACTCGCACGCGCCGGCAAAATATATCTAGTTTTGTTTTTGTTTCACTCGCTGCCACGCGCCGCCCGGCACTTGTCGTTCGTTTCATACTTGTCTGAACCTGTTTTTCGCACCGCGCCGCGGTGCGGTGCGGTAAATAGTAGGCATTGGATTAACGATTAACGGACTTCTGCATATTAACGGAAGTTAACGTGTCCGTTAACATTTTTAAAAGTTAACTTAAAAGTTAATCCGTTAATCAAAATGTTAACTTCGTTAATTAACGATTAACGGATTAACGAGTTAATGCCCAGCTATGCCTACTTAAATATTTCACTTAGAAGTACTTACTTTTAATCGTAAATGCATGTCTGAATGAAACAATAAAGAAAAGTGCTGATTACAAACCTTTACATCATCAGTGGAGGTGGAGGCATCAGATCTACCATTCATCGTGTCTACACCGTCTCAAATAATTTCAAACCCCTCGACTGCTGCCAACGCGATACGGCGCGCACATCGCAGCGCCTACTACAATATCATAGCAACGCACGCCGAGACGACGTTGCCCGACACTTCTACACTTGGCTCAACAAAACAATGCGCAATGGTCCAGTTCCAGTTCCATACACACTTTAATCGTTCACAAGTCACATTGGCAGGATGAAAAGGGCTGAGTCAGTGCACTGAAAGTCTTAACAATGAGTTTCGTGGAGCGACCCGCGGCCCGCTAGCTCGGCGACTGTTCGCCGCGGTGCGCATCGTTCCAAGCAGGGAGTTCTCTACGGTATCGATATGATATCATGGCCTCGGATTGAGTAAATATTTTTGTTTGTAATATTTGGACTGATTCGCAAATAACTTCATGATTCGCTCTTTATCTCTATAACTATCAAGTCAATAAGTAATTACTTATTGACTTGACAGTTACAACCTGACGGCCGCACAGTGTTTTATGGAAGCCAAAAAAGTGACATCCCCATTGTATTACAAATTACTATAGTTTAGAGCATTACGAATGCGAGACTAAAACTCCCATGTTTCTAATATGTGTAGTTTTTGAGACATACATTTTTGAAAATCTTGTTTCTGACGCTCGGAAATTACGAAAAATAGAAATAATTTAAAAGATATTGCATGGACTGTTTGTTTCGCTAAGGTGTTCGACAAAACATTCAAAGATATACATTTAAGAGCAATCACTACCTTCCTAGATACATTTGTTACAAAGATATTAATTGTTTTATTAATTTTGGTTTTTATTTTTTTCCTTCCATGTCCCGCCGTAGTAAGTCGCAATATTGGTATGAGAGCTTCATTATTATGTCTTCTATCTATTCTATTTTTTACAAGACCTAATTCCGTGGAACATTGAAGTAATCATCTAAACACTTTATATCCGGGTTACCCGGCCTCTAGGGTTGACACTTCGGTATTGTTAATTTTATACGCCGTTGTTTCCGGGATATCTATAATTCTTGGTTTTGATAATAGTTTTGAGTACATATGCAAAGAACTAGCCAAAAAATATGTTAAAAATGTCGAATGGTGTCTTACGACAGTGACTATACATAAACTTTTGGTCCATGGAGCTGCGATAATACGAAACTCGACTGTTCCAATTGGAATGATCTCCGAGAAATCATCGATCATAGAGAACACCATACCCGCAAATCAGATCGAACGAAAACCATGTCTGATTTGTTTCATAGAGCGTTAGTTTCATTCATCAGACCCAATAATTTCGGAACAACGGATGTCGCAACGACAAAAAATATTAAAAAACGTGTCCTACCATCTGCCGCAATAGCATTATTGAAAGCACCACAGGATGCTTTTATATCGCCATGGGATGAAAACATAACACCATCATCAGAGTTATGTCCAGACGATAGCTATTCTGAGGTGCAAGATGGGGAGAGAGCCTGGAAGTAGAATATTGTTGCCTGGAAGTTGATAATTTTGTAGTAATTCATGTTTTAGAAAAAAAAATTGCTAAATTGGCGATGCATAATAGATATTTTAGCCGTTCCTTCAAAAAAAAACACATAATTGTAGTATACGGCTTTAACCGGTTATTTTTCGACCATAACCGATCGAATACCCGGCTTTGAAAATTTACCTGTTATTGCATTCCCTATACAGGATGTAACAAAAATACTGGTGATCCGTTTAAGGGCATAATGGTATCGTATTATGACTAAGAAAAAATTGTAGAATTTTTTTTACACAAACAAAAATGTTTTTTTTTTATGGGACATGTAGTCCCAGCCGGCCAACCCTCCATACAAAATATTAGAATACGATACCAATTATGCCCTTAAAAGAATCACCAGTATTTTTGTTACATCCTGTATACTGTGTTTATTTTATATCCAGGTAAATCCGGATATTGGTAGTGGCAGCCCTGACTGCAAATTTTAATCGACTGTAGATTAAATCTTCCAGGGAATTAGATCTTGTAAAAAATAGGGTAGATAGAAGACATAACAATGAAGCTGTCTTACAAATATCACGATCTACTACGGTGGAATATGGAAGAAAAAAAATAAAAACCAAAATCATTAAAATAATTAATATCATTGTAACAAATGTACCTAGAAAGGTTGTAATTACCTCTAAATGTACTTTTTTGGAAGGTTTATCCAACACTTTAGTTAACAGAAAAGTATGTTACTTAATTTGCAATACATAATTATTTTTCGACATATCCGGGTGTCAGAATCAATATTTTCAAAAATTTATTTCTCAAAAACTACACATATTAGAAACGCGGGAGTTTTAGTCTCGCGTTCGTAATGCTCTAAACTATAGTAATTTTTAATAAAATGAGGATGTCACTTTTTTGGCTTCCATAAAACACTGTGGGCCGGGCCAAAGAGCAAATACTTGGCTTTTAACATTGTGAGATTTGTGAGAAGAAAGTGCTTGCTTTTTTAAATAAACTGGCGTTGTGTCGTTTCTAATATTATGGGGTTGTGTCATGTTACACCAAATTACAAGATATTTTTTTAAAAGAAATTATAAGTCTAAACTTTCGTCCATGTTTTTATATACAAGTAAAATAAAAATGTCAATAAGTTACTTACCAAGTCACAGTGGATTTTGTGACTTTACATATTATTCGGTAGCGAGATATGATAATTTAAAGTAAAGTGGAGCTTGTGTACATAGTACCTAAATGTTCGTAGAAGCATCGACAGTGCGGGTGCTGCACTAGCGTTGTCGGGTGCCAGGCACGGGCAGCGCGGGGCCCGGCCCGGGCTCCGGCACGACACGCGAGCCCGCCGCGCCGCCATTCATAGCCTACCAGACAAACAACTTCACTTAGGCTTCCTGAACTTTCAGGTAAACAAACAACGCTTCTAAACACCACATTAATAACATCAAGGATAGGTTTCTATCTAATTAGAATATCACCTAAACATGTTAATTGTGGGATTAGGTTAGACCAAAAGGAGCATTCTAAAACTGTTTATCTAGCATAGTTTTCTTATGGAAATGTAACAGTAGATAATAGTCCTATTTGCAAGCGGGCCTAACATTTTAATCTAAAGAGAACATTACGTGTTGGTGGTTCCTGGGATATATGGTATACTTAGTTCCCGAAAGTCATAAAACTTGATGAGGCGGGATCACGCAATAGGATCCAGGTCAGGTCAGGAGTGTATTTAAGTTGCTTAACAAATTTAACAAGTCCAACTCTCAAGTAAACCAGTATAAGGTTGGCCTTGATGATCGTTGTAACAAACGCGTGGTTGTAGAACATTTACATTTAGGCTGCGTTTCCACCAGAGATGAGCGAGGATGCGTTGCGAGGAACGTGTTTATTTAGAACCAATACAATCACTTTATTTACAGTGCAACTCCAGGAATGGTTCTTATTTAAACATTCCTCGCAACGCATCTACTCGTTCATCTCTGGTGGACACGCTGCATTATCCTGATAGGAGGTTTGGTTTGACTCCACTGAACAGGTCGTAACGGTGCGTGCTACCGGGACTACTCCTCCATCGATATCTACATACAAATCTTTTCGGAAAGCAATATCAAAGTTGACCCAGTGAAATGCTTAATTACACTTGTTTGTAAAACCTACCCCAGACAACAGGCTTATCTACCTTAGATTAGTTAGACTTGACTAACGATGTTCTATGTTTATTTCATAAAATAATTATAACCTAATACTACAGTTCCCAAACACACGACCAAACGTTACTATCAAATTGTTAATCACAAAACTCATATATTGACAAATTCTTTAATTTTACCCAAAATATTTCGGATTAATGTCATTAGATAAACACAAAAATGACTGTATGAATAGATCAGAAAGTGCTATGCATCAGATGATACTCCTAGTCACTTTCGCTGTAGGGCGGGGGCGGCTGCCCGCCGCCCGCCGCGCCGGAGGCTCTTTTCGACGCACTCCCACCCACGTGACGTGTGCTGTCACTTTCTACACGACTGCGTCTGCGATTCTATTTGTCACCGGTTATCGGAAAAAAGTAAAAGCTGTAGGTACGCTTTTTTTTCATGACGCTACGGTAATATCTTGTGCAAAATTGACATAGGTATTGATACCTTTCCAGTTCAACGAATTATGAATAATGAACGCAATCAATTAATTTAATGAAAATTGTCGGATAGAACACCCATAAAAAGAAAAGGAAAACCCAGAATTTGAGGAGAGCCGACCGTAATGGGAATTGAATAGAAAATGATATTTGAATACGTCCTTAGGATCATTCGTTACTGCTAAAACTGAAAATGATATTGTTTTTCGATACCTACTATCAATATAAGAATGATTTATGTTACCACTCCGCACTTTCATTACGTGTGAATACTACTGCATACTACTTATGTACTACCTACGTATCTTAGTCGTATGATTGCGCGCCATTTACGCACACTTTTCTTACAAAAATGCAAGTGAGAGATAATGACAGGCTGGCGCGCACGACGCGTGGTTATAATGCTTCTCTCAATCCTTCAACGACACCGACAAAAGTTTGCCTATCAATATAATGAATACATCAGATTGAATATAAATGGTCAAAAATATCTTCACGTCGTCTTTAAAAAACTCACGATACGGCTTTGTTTAAGACGATTGTCGCCGGAGTGTCCTTGAGCGTTCGGGCGCTCTCTACCCGCACCACCCGCGTACCCTTCTCGATCGTGCGTAAATCCGCCGCGATGCACAGCAATAATGTTCAAAGAATATGACTTTACTCAGAGGCGCGCGGGCAGATTTATAATAATCATACCTAATTCTTTTGTGATTTGAATACTGCGATTAAGTACTACGGTGACATTTTTTAGGAATGCTACTAAATAAGATAAGTAATAAATAACGATCTCGATTAGTAGATTTTTATGTAAAAAAATGAAAACCTAGATTTTTAATTTGAAGTACAGTGAGCGGCAAAATATTTATGAATTTACGAAATATGGTTAAAAATATTCCGCATATCAGAACAAAATAAAAAAATACTGACTAGTACAGCAAAAAAAAACTGAACGCACATCAAAGCGGTGTTTTCATGTGAATTTGGATTTTTTTTGCTGTGCAAGTGAGCTTAATAGATGGTTATTTTTTTGTTGCGATTTTAAATATTAACCGTAAAAAATCACTTAATTACGATACATTAACAAAACTAAGCCTGTTGCGAGTTGCGAATAGTAAAAATGCACATGTAAGGAGCGGTATTTGTGCACGAAATCGTCATACAAATGAGAGCTGTAAGCCCATTAAATTTAGATCTTTAAAATATAACACAGCGCAAACACTTCTTAGGGTTCCATAGCCAAAATGGTAAAAACGGAACCCTTAAAAGTTTTTTTAAACATGTCCGTCTGTCCGTCCGTATGTCACAGCCATTTTTATTATAAAACATATATTACTGAAATTTTATCTAGAGGTGTGTTTCATGTGCCGCTACTTGGTTTTCTGGCTAAATTGCTAAAAAAATCTTTTAGGTGAGGCACTCCAAACATACATATGCCAAACTAAATGTCAAAAATATTTTTTTTGTAAATATGAACATGTTGTACGATACGGCTTTAAAAATATCTTATATATATATATATATATATATATATTTAAAACTTTTTTATTAAGTCAATATTTTCAGAAATAATTGCTTCGAAAGTCTAAATAACTTTTAATCCGTAAGTCTAAAAAATATGAAAAAATACCAAGAAGGCTTAGTACTTAATTTTCTACGAAAATTATTTCACATATTATCGGTTCATCCATTTTTGAGTTATCTCCAAGAAACTACTTTCTACGGAACCCTACATTATACATGGTCCGATACAAACTTGGCCGGTCTTTTAAAGATATTTGTTAGGTAGTATTAACCCTTAGTAGTAATTTATTTATTCACTTGTGTTGATAATTAATATAAAATTTGCATTTCACCGACATAGTAAAGTTTTTTTTAGGTTAGTCAACGCGCATGTGAATCTTCTGGGGTTGCAGACGTCCATAGGCTTTATAACTGCTTTCAATCAGGCGGGTCGTATGCTTGTTTGCCAGCGTCGTGGTATAAAAAGCTTAAAGCTTTTTTTCCTTTATTCTTACATACATTGAACTCTTAAATATCAGCAATTTTTTATTAGATTCTCAATCAGGCTTTGCTCAGTGATAGTTAGTAGACTGAAATTTGGTATGAGTAATTATGTGTTTTAATTACGCCTACAAAGTGGTACAACAATAAGTATCTGAAACCCATTGTTGGATAGGTCATTCAAGAAGAATATGCCTTGACCAACTTTTGGATAAAACGAATAATTTCGTAAATAATAGCTTCGAAAGTTAAAATGCTCTTTGATTTTTGAACCGTGGGTCCAAAAAAATTGGAAAAATTCCTGTGAGGCCATTGAAATACTTATCACGTATTTTCAATAAAAACTATATGGAATAAAATCAGCCCGCCGTGCCCGTTTTTGAGTTATGCCTATAGTAAAATAACGTAAGTGCCACAATTTTTTTCTTTATAGACTACCTTTTGAATGGATGTATTGTAACAGGCCGGCAACTACGGATCCCTACACTGAGCATAGCCCGATATTCTCTTGGCCGGTTTATCTGCAATCCTTTGCAGTTTACTTCGCAATTTCTAGATTTGAGAAATTAGTATAAAGTATAACATTAAAGATTGTGTTTAATCTTAAAATAAAACGCATATTACATTCGTTTAGAACACGGTATTCTTAAATAAATATGTTTAAATAAATTCGGTTCTTTGGAGGTTTTTATTGAATTAATTATTAGTCTATTGTATTGCAGTACTAGCAGATTTCCGCAACTCGACGACTAATGCCTATTTTGCGTGATGCATGCGTCTACTAAAACATAATAATTTTAGTTTACTTACATGACCAAATTTGTTTTCAGAGCAATGTGAGATTCATGATTTTTGTTTTTTCTCCATTTTTATTTCATTTGTTTTTTACTTGTATTATAATCTAAATAAAATACACTTTTTATACGAACGTACATAAACATGCATACGAGTACATTATCTTAAAAGATAAAACGTCTATACATTATTGATTCCGGGAAGACACGTTATATCCGCACCGCATGAACCCTCTGCAGTTATTTAGTCTTTAGGCACAGTAAGTCCGATATTATTGCTCACGGGCCAAGCACAAGTATATGTAGTACAAGGGAAGCACGGAGCGACGAGCGACACAGCCTCCTCGTCTCAAAGCTAGCTCACGACTGCCAGCAACGCCGTTTTCGAGCTAATAACGCACGAAATGTGGAATTATGATCAAGTTGTTTAAGAAAATTTAATCAATTTAAATATCCTACGTTGAGTTTGTAGTGTTCTGTAGTACATATTTTTTAGTTCAACAATATTTTAAATCGAATGAGCCGTTCAGTAGATATAAGCAAAATTAACCGTAAAACGACATTTCGTTACATTTACATAACGGAGAAACTATACGTTACACGAGTTATTCAAACGTTGACAATGTTGTACATGAAATGGTAAATAACATATATTTTTTTCAAAATTTTTAATGACCCGTTATTGAGATATATCCCTTAGAAAGTAACAGTTTTCGGCCAAAATCAGCGCCTAGCGCCTTAAGGTGTAAGGATTTTTTATATCACGATGGTGGCAAACAAGCATACGACCCGCCTGATGGTAAGCAGTTAAAGTAGCCTATGGACGCCTGCAACCCCAGAGGGTTCATATTAGGATGATTGAACATTGAGTATTTGGCATGAGCATGCAAATTGAGCAGATGAGTCCACTTGGCACGATCAAGTTTGAAACACCGCCTTTTTCATGCTAAGTAGTTAGAAATTTATAGTCGTTTATGTAACTGTTACGTAATAAGGGTCCTTAAAACATGAGTGTGGTTTTATGAAATGAGCCGCAGGCGAATTTCATAATAAGATCACACGAGTGTTTTAAGGCCTAATTACGTACAGTTGCATACACTGCTTTATCTACACTCATATTATTTATTATAAATGCCGTATTCGTAAACCATAGAATGGCCGCCACAGTACCGCCGTGGCCATCTCGATTGTGTCGGCGCGGCCTACTCGATTGTGCCGGCGGACGCGCGGGCGGGTGTCGCCGGCCGCGGGCGCGTGCAGGTGTACATTATGTTATCAAAACTCAGAGCACATCAATAATTGAGCATGAAACGTTATAATTGCGGTTCTGCCACAGATAAGAAACTTATCATAGTGAAATCGTTTGTTGTAATGCTGGTCATTGCCTACGGTTTTTGAACGCATTTTAGAGGACTTACAATATGAGTGTAGATAAAATGATTTTATGAATCAAATAGGTAACAAATTAGGGTTCACCAAAAGAATCATCCCCTGTCGTCTGGATACGCTAAATATACCTAAAATAAAATCTATACATATAATAAAGCTGAAGAGGGTCGAAAGTCTGTACATGGAAGATAATCGAAAAAAAGTTGGCTGGGGATACTTAGAATCGATAACAGAAAACGTTCCAACAATTTTTAGAATTTTTGTCTGTTTATCTGTTTGTCTGTTTATCTGTTTATCTGCTTGTCTGTTTATTTGACCGCGCATCACGTGAAGACGGCTGAACGGATTTTGATGAAATTTTGTAGAGATAGTTTGAGTCCCGGGAAAGGATAATATATAGTTTTAATCCCGAAAATCGGGTTGAAAGTTTGTATGGAGAATTTTTAACCGCTGAAACGATTTAGATAGAAATGAGTATGGAGATAATTTGAGTCTCGAGAAACGTCATAGGATAGTTTTCAAACCCTTGTGGGGGTGAAAACTGGGTTGGAAGTTGGTATGAGATTTTTTTTACCGCTGAACTGATTTAGATGAAAATTGGTATAGAGATAGTATGGGTCTCGAGAAAGGACAAAGGATAGTTTTCGACCCGAAAATCAACCCTCAAGGGGTGAAAAGGGAGTTTTGTATAGGGAAATTTGTATAGGGAATTATTAACCGCAGAATCGATTTAGATAAAATTTGGTATGGAGATAATTTGAGCTCTGGAAAAGGAAATAAAATAGTTTTATCTCGGAAATTATCCCTTAAGCGGATGCAAAAGGGGTGGAAGTTTACATGGGGAAGAAACAAAAAATAACCGCTGTACGTATTTAGATGAAATTTGGTATTGAAATAATTTGTAATTTTTTGGTCAAGGCGTTCATATTACAAATTCAAATTCAAATTCAAAAATATTTATTTCAGACAACATGGTCCATTTTGTTAGTATACATTCTAAGTTGTTAGTAAGTAATCATATTAACATACTTAAAATAAAACATAAAACATCTAAAACTTATATTCTAAATTGGACTTAACCAGTTTGATCAACCCGTAGACTATCGGGCAATCAAATCTACCGGCAATCATCCTCAGAATGTTGTTGCTACTGCATATTTATAACATGTTACCCGTCGATGCTTTAAATTTACCTTTACCCGCTCTTAAGAAATATTTGAAAATGTCATGAATGTCAAAGGGTTATTGCAGGTTCGAGGACTATATATGACGGACAAAGTTGCATGGCCCAAACCAAAAAACTACTACAAAATCATCTAACATTTATAGGACACCGTTTAGGTAGGAAAACATATCAAACGTTTTGTGAAGCAGTCAGATTAGGATTTTATTTTTATTTATAATTAAACAATGGGTGCATTATCTGTCTTTCAAGATGTTTTGATATGCCTTCTTGAAGAACCACGCACTATTTTGTATCTTTAAGATCTAATAATGTATTACTGTTTTGAAAAAAATAAGTCCCGTCGAATTTCTTTTCGGTCATAATACTTCTTGGGCTCAGGTGTACGGTTAGAACCGGTGGTAGTTTTGGAACGAAGTTCCTTATCGGACGGTTCGCGGATGGGGGGCTAGGCGAAAAAAAGTCACGTGACCGTCACGAAAAAGCGTCACGTCACGAAAACGCGACACCCATACGATTGAGAAACATGTAAAATGGAATGAAATAAAAAATATATAAAATAGAATAAAGTGAAGTGAAGTGAAGTGTAGTAAAAAGTGAAAGTGGGGAAGTGACAAAGTGATAAAAGTCGAGAACCTAAAAGTAAAAAATGTCGAAAATGTCAAAAATGGCAAAATTTCTAAATTACAAAAATTTCAAAAACTTCAAAAATTTCCAAAATTTCCACGATTTCCAAAATTTTCAAAATTTCCAAAATTTCCAAAATTTCCAATATTTTCAAAATTTTCAAAATTTCCTAAATTTTCAAAATTTCCTAAATTTCCAAAATTTCAAAAAGTTCAAAAATTTCATATAATTAAAAATTTCATAAATAAATTTCCACAATTTCAAAACTTTCCAAAATTTCAAAATAATTAAAACCACAAAATTTACGAAAAAGTCAATAATAATATAAAATAAAATAACATAACTTCGTTCCAATCGCGTGTTTCACGACACTCGTGTATTTTATTTTTCTCTGACGTTCATTAGTGCATTGTAATGTGCTTACATTGAAGAATAAATATCTTGATCTATACCAATATCATAAATCCTCTATCGGAACCGTATGTAATTACCACCATTATAGCAACCAGTAACGTAACATCAGTGTATTATCTGTGACAGTGTGGTAAAAACGTATGAAAATTCATTACCTACGGTAACGTAATGAATATCCGCCCCCCGACCGCCGGCGCAATAAGGTTGGTCATGGCGGTGTAATGGCGGTCATTCTAATGTTTTCAATGGATATGAGTGTAGGTAAAGCGGTGTATACTTCTGTACATAATTAGGCCTTATTACGTAACAGTTACATAAACTACTATTTATCTCTTTTTAGGGTTCCGTAGTCAACTAGGAACCCTTATAGTTTCGCCATGTCTGTCCGCGGTCTAGCTCAGTTACCGTTCGCACTAGAAAGCTAAAATTTGGTGAGGCCTGATAAGAAGGTTCAATATAAACTATATTGAATAAAATCGGTTCAGCCGTTTTTGAATTATCAGTCAAAAATGCATATTGAAAGGAAGTGCCGAATAGTAAAATGACGTAAGCGCCGCTGAATATCCCTTAATAAACCACCTTTTGAACGGATGCTTTGTAACAGGGCAGCATCTACGAAACTCTACACTGAGTATCGCCCGACATGCTCTTGGCCGGTTTTTTTTGCATTGTTATCCCGAAAATCACCCCTTAAAGATTACTAATTCCAATTCAAGAAAATCCCCAGCCAGGTTATACGTAGCCTATAAAAAATCAACGTCTAAAAGGAGGGGGGGGGGTAGCCACTACATTCGATTGAGTTTAATTTGCATGGGTCATGGACCCCCCCCCCCCTCCAAGTGCACCACAAATAGAAAAAAAAACATTTCTGCATTTGTGACCCACCCCCCCTACCCCAATTTCAACCGCGCCTGTTCTTACCTTTCATGCTTAGACTGATTTGACGGGAGGATCGATTTGGATGACATTTACCGTGGACATGAACGTATAAATACAAAAGTGGTCCTGTATCGTCCGATATACACCTACTACTCTATGTCGTTTAAATCATGCCAAAGAAAAATTATAAAAAAAGTATAAATTTTTGACGGTAGTTTCATTTAGTGGTAATTGTAAAATATTTTATTAGGACTACTGTCCTCTAGCGTATCCATCTGTCAACTTTACTTCAAGTTCGGCCTCCAGGGAAGCGGGAGAGAAATTAGGGGTGAATTAGCCGCTTACTGACACAGACCGAATTCCACGCGTGCGGAACCGCGGGCACAGCTAGTAAAAATAAAATAAATATACCTAAGAGTCATTAAAACATGTTTTATTGGCAATAACGCCAATAACTAACTGTTACAGCCGTATTGAAATGCCTGAAGTGCGATAGGGCAGATTAAAAAGACGGGACAGAGCAAAGTTTAGCACAGTTTACAGATGACGTCGTTACTAACGTCCCTACCGGTAGAAGTATTATACATGCATACTAGAGTTCGGATGCACAGGAAAGTACTCGCTTGCGGCTATTCCATGGGCCTACTCACAATCAGTTTGTCCACCTACTAATAATATGTTTTGTGAACGTGGACAGTGTTTGGAACCTCTTCAACATAACTGTGTTAAATGGTAATGTTTGTGGGTACAAACTAACTCAACTGCCCATTGGTGACTTTATCTCACAGGAATAAGGTCCAAAGTTGGTTAATGAACAATGGTAACATTCACGCAACATTCAATTCACTGGACATTCCGCAGATCATTACACTGTGTCTCTCGTCAATCTATTACGGCTACGACATAGCATATAAAGTGGGCTACTAGGTATACGGTGATTTGCGAATTTAGCTATAAAAGATCAAAAAAATCACGCTAGAAAAAGTAATTAGGGTAAAGGTACCAGTGCTCAGCCATGCACCATCATATTATATATTAATAAACTATTAATTAAGAAATACCTTATATTTTTAAATAATCATCTAACATGAACCACAATACTACTTCAAAGAAGTGGTTTCTTCTGACATGAAGGTTTATGTGATATGCGCCATTTTTTTTTGGATGTCACATGGTATTTTGAGAAGACGACAGTAACCAAATTGTAATTTCTGGTTAAAATAATGTGAACTGCTTCACTTAATTAATACTTAAACTAACTGAAAAACGTAAAAAAAAATATAACTATATGAAAGTAAATTTTTTTAGGCGGCTGACTATTGGGTTTGAAGCAATAGTTTTTAAAAGGTCAGACCCAGAATAGTCAGCCGGGGGAAGCTGACCATAGGAAATAAGACTTTTTTACTGGCAAAAAAGTCTTATTTCCGATTACTGGCAAAAAGGCTATAATTTAATAAAATATTTCCAAAAGAAAAATTCAATTAAATTCTTGAACAGTAAAAGTAGAAACATTGATAACTCTTATTTATTTGCCAATAAGTGGGCAAACTATACGATCTTTACAAGGCTGACTACTGGTGCTTTTACTTTAATCGAAACCTAACTTAAAATCTATCATGTCAGCATGTATTTTAACATATGTAGTGTATGTATATGTTGCAGTTGTATCATATACTCTTATTCAGTTGCTCTTGGTATGGTAGGTAATTACTAATTAGGTATGTACTTAAAGAGTTGTTTAGGTATATACTTTTTCTTTAAGGGTTAAGGTAAGTTTAGTCTTGGTTTATTCATACTAAAAGGGGCAGTTTTGGTAGCCTGCTGCGTAACTGTGAGTACTGCCTAGTACCTACTGTGACTGTGACCAACAGATTCCAGGAAAAATGAGTGATTTATTTATGTACAAGTATTATGCGTGTTTTGTGTTAATGGCGTCAAGCGACAGGGGGTTAGCTCCCGTGTGCTAAAAGAGGTTGAGAATGTGATGTGCGTTAGCCTCACCCCGTCGAGCTTATAGAAGAGTAGGGAGGAGTAGGGGGCTGTCCCAAAATATTAGAAATTAGCAAGTGGCAAAAAAATCAAATCCCAGGAAGCTTATTAATACGAACCCTAGGCGCAGTCAGCAACCACTGGTGTGTGTGGTGTTCAAAAGGACCTTTACATCATATTCAATATACTCTATGCTTTACACGCTCTTATCGTCTTAACAGTAAAATCGTGCCAAGATAATTTTGAACACCTCGCCCGGTTAGCTACTTCTACTGTTTACGGTTATCATGTACGACCTACATAAGCATAACGTTTATTCTTCCGGCCGTAGACGTGAACTCCACCTCCCGTGAGCTTTTTGTGAATCTCTCTGTAAGTAGGCAGATATAACTAGTCCTGCTTTCAATCGAGCAAGAGCAGGATGCAGTTATCTGTTAGAATCACGTTAGAGTGAAAAGATGTCATTGGATTGCAAGCAGGACCGTGAGTGTATATCGTGTATTCTATCCTATCAATATACCTACCCATCCAGACTTTGACGCACCACTTTCGCGTGTAAAGCTGGGAATGCTCCCGGTTCTGATTTTGTATAGCGAGAACCGGGAATTCCTGGTTCCGGTACTGGATTTGTATAGAAACCGAGGACCCTAGTGGTAAGCCTAAAAGCTCTGTTACATTTGTCCTAGTTAGCTTCATAAATGATTTAGTCACTAAAGTTAGTCAAGACTAACCGCATTTAGCAAATAAATTTACTAGTAAAAACATTTAGTAGTATAATTGACTAATTAGGATTAACGCACTTGACTAATTAGGATATATGCTAGTTAGGATAGGACACTGTGTGCTTGTTTCCCAATGTCCAAGTAAAGTCCTGAATAAGATACTTGTCACTTATCTGACGAATAAAGTCATCGTTGGCGTTTCACAATCTATAAAGTGCTAAGTTTTGCAGGTAGTTTTATCTGGCAGTTAATTTATTTGTTAATTAGCTATCCAATACTTGGACATTGTGAAACAGGCCCTAAAAAAGTTAAAGTGTTTCCCAAGTAGGCAGGCACACCTTACCGGCGGCGGCCCGCGGCCCGCAACGCGCGTCTCTCACATGCTAATTTATGGAAATACAGCGATTTTCTTTTTGCAGTAATTTAAAAGTCAAATGGAAGGTGACTCGTGTCTGGAAATTCACTTTTATGGATTTCAGTTGCCACTAGTGGGTTTGGGTCATTTTACATTTCGACTACATTAATGAGAACGCAACCACAAAGTGGTAAATTGTTGTAATAAGTAATATGATTGTTTCTTAGATAAGTTTACGGTTTCCACGACACATTGTCTTTCCGCATCAAAGTAACAACCATTTTTGCTACACACCGAGAAAATTTCGCATTCGGCTGCGAAGTCGCGCTACGAGCGTTACATACTAGCGCAATCATTGGAGCATTTGCCTTACAAAAGGTGGAGTAGAAAATGTGTTAATGGTTATTGAGACCTTGGGGGGGGGTGGGGGGGAGCGATGCCGCCATCTTGGTTTAAACGTGCCATAAGTCCGTTTTTAGGGTTCCGTAGTCAACTAGGAATCCTTATAGTTTCGCCATGTCTGCCCGTCCGTCCGTCCGTCCGTCCGTCCGCGGATAATCTCAGTGACCATTAGCACTAGAAAGCTGAAATTTAATACTAATATGTATATCAATAACGCCGACAAAGTGGTAAAATAAAAAGTGGAATTTTTTTTTTTATTAGGGTACCTCCCCTATACGTAAAGTGGGGAGTGATTTTTTTTTTCATTTCAACCCTAACGTGTGATATATTGTTGGATAGGTATTTAAAAATGAATAGGGGTTTAGTAAAATCATTTTTTGATAATGTAAATATTTTCGGAAATAATCGCTCCAGAAGTAAAAAAAATGTGTCCCCTCCCCTCTAACTTTTGAACCATAAGTTTTAAAAATATGAAAAAAATCTGAAAGTAAACCTTTATAAAAACTTTCTAGGAAAATTATTTTGAACTTGATAGGTTGAATCGTTTTGAAAAAAAAATACAAAATTATTTCTGAACTAAGTTTGTAATTTAACCGTATAAGCAGGTGTGTATTGTACCTGTAATTTCTACAAAATTACAATGAAAAGACTTGCTTTCAAATAAAGTAAAAACGGTGAAAATCGGTTCACGCAATAAAGAATTATCCCATAAAAATCATCTTCCATACTTTAAGCTCGCGCGCAATAGTTTACTTAATTTGCCGATAGATGTCGCTGTACGTAGAACGCTTATATCATATCCTACATGGCGGTGTTATATATTTTAACTCTTAAGTGGGGACACTTACTGTGACGGATGAAAAACTACGGAACCCTACACTGAGCGTGGCCCGACACGCTCTTGGCCGGTTTTTAGGGTTCCGTACCTCGAAAGGAAAAAACGGAACCCTTATAGGATCACTTTGTTGTCCGTCTGTCTGTATGTCTGTCTGTCTGTCTGTCTGTCTGTCTGTCTGTCTGTCTGTCTGTCTGTCTGTCTGTCTGTCAAGACCATTTTTCTCAGGAACGCGTGGAGATATCAAGCTGAAATTTATATCAAATACTCAGGTCTATTGTCCCTTGGAGCTGTGAAAAACTCAAACTTAAAAGCCAACGCAATCAAAAGATGCAGTCGTTTATGCTGCAAATATTAGAGTTTTTCGGCACTCGCAAAACCTACGGGGTACTTCCCGTGAACTCAGAAACTTGAAATTTGGCAAGAAGCAACGTCATATAGCATAGACAACGGAAAAATTACAAAAAGTAGAAATTTTTTGTAAAATCATACAAAAAAATATTTTTTTAAATTTTAAACTTACTACCTTTTCCCTCGTAAACGCGTGGAGGTAATAAATTGAAATTCATGTCAAATACTCAGGGCTATAGGACCTTTCAGATGTAGCAAAACCAAACTTTTATGTCAACGCAATCAAAAGCAATAGCAATTTAAGTTGCATATTTTGAAACTGAGTACTTGCAAGAAAATCAAAACCTAAAGGGTACTTCCCGTAAACTCAGAAACTTGAAACTTGGCACGAAGAAATGCCATATAGCACAGACAAAGGAAAAATTACGAAAAGTAGACATTTTAGTAAAATCACACAAAAAATATTTTTTTTAATTTTAAACTGCCTACCTTTTTCCTCGTAAACGCGTAGAGGTATTAAATTGAAATTCATGTCAAATACTCAGAGCTATAGGACCTTTCAGATGTCGCAAAACCAAACTTTTATGTCAACGCAATCAAAAGAAATAGCAATTTAAGTTGCATATTTTGAAACTGAGTACTTGCAAGAAACTCAAAACCTAAAGGGTACTTCCCGTAAACTCAGAAACTTGAAACCTGGCACGAAGAAATGTCATATATCACAGACAAAGGAAAAATTACGAAAAGTAGACATTTTTAGTAAAATCATACAAAAAATATTTTTTTAAATTTTAAACTTACTACGTTTTTCCTCGTAAACGCGTAGAGGTATTAAATTGAAATTCATATCAAATACTCAAGTCTATAATACCTTTCAGCTGTAGCAAAATCAAACTTCTACGTCAACTTATACTTATATACCTACAGGTTTGTACGGAACCCTCGGTGCGCGAGTCCGACTCGCACTTGGCCGGTTTTTTTTTAACCTTAGCGCTTCAACGGTTATCAGTATGCCTAAAATATCTATGGAACGTATGAAGAAGATAAAATTGTCCTCTAAGTCTTACAGATATAAAGATACAGGGGGTGAAAAAGTGTATATTTTCTTATATCATATCTTAAGAATTTTATTTATTAGCTTCAAAGTTTTGTGCTTCGAGATAAGGAAATGAAGTCTCTACCACAGTTATGTTATCTTCTAATGATTCTTTTAAAAGATATTCAAAAGTTGAATTCACCCCTAGAGCGCTTATAGAGGGGGTGAAAGTAGTAAGTCTCACACACAAAATCAATGTTCTATTACTCATCATAAAATACTACTAGGCGTTGTCAGGTATAGATATCAATCAATTCGGGTATAATTAATTTAGATTTGACAAAAAACATATATGCTTTCATACAAAAAAATTTTTTTGAACAAAGTGCTTGAAAATATGTTTATTTTTTCAAACTTCATATAACTGTCAAGTTATTATTATAATATCGTACAGGCTTTTTGGCTTTAGCATTTTTTACACAATGCTTGAATTGTTGACTTTATGACAAAAATGTCTACGAGAAGTATAAAGACAATGAGTATGAGTAATATTTTCCTTCCTGTAACTTTGTATCTATAAGACGTACAGAATAAATACAAATACAAAAAAAATTGAGTCTTTATAATTCTCGTAGACATTTTTGTCATAAAGTGAACTGTTCAAGCATTATGTAAAAAATGCTAAAGCCTATACGATATTTTAATAATAAGTTGACAGTTATATGAAGTTAAAAAAAATAAAAATATTTTCAAGCAATTTGTTTAAAAAAAAATTTTTTTTCTATGAAAGCGTATGATTTTTTTTTATTGGATTATACCTACTTTGGCAATGAATGAAAGTTACAAAGTTGTCAAAAGTATATACTTCTTCGAATTCATCTATTCGACCTGAACCAAAGATTTATTTCTCGTGAACAAAGATGACGATGTGTTTTAATGACAATGTACTATCAATTGCCTAGAGTAGAGAAGTAGCGCATTGCTTTCGGCGGGCGATTCAACAAAATACCTACATATTAATTGAGTGATTGTCAAGCACACCATTGTGAACTCTATTCCGACCAGATACGGTCTACCAACAGGCAATAGTGTTGGTGTGGTTTTTTTCGGGAGCAGTGCACCATAATAACATCATGTGTTGTAGTGTAGCGTGTCACAAGCGGCGACGGCGAGGTGAATGACCCGCTGATAACGATGCGCTCCTGAACCATAGCTCCCATGCAGTATATGTTCACACGTTGGTGATAAGGCTGAGAAACTGAGGAAGTACTTACTGGAAGCAGAGCTGATAAGGAAATAAAAGTGAAGTGCACACCAATTCACACCGTACCTATCTGGATAGATCCGTTAATATAAGTACCTATGTCATGCAACTATGCAGGTATTTTTGGACCTTAGATGATTCTCCTATATTGCAGATATGGAGCCATTACTTGGAAATAAATCTACATAATATTAAACTTGGTTAACTTCTAGCGTCAGCACGCCTGTTTTCCTCCATAAAGCTAACTAAATGGCATACATCTTATGTATACAACAAATGCCACTTGCATCCAAACAATTGTCCATAATTCCTGATATGTGGCAGGCGCAATTAAATGGAGATAACAATCGAAACAAATGATTGCGGCTCTCCCGCGCTTTTGGCAGTCTGCGACGCGCGCGCAGTCCGGCCGCTCCTCTGCGCACACGATCCGATCCGATTCGATACACACACACACACACCAATTACGCGAGTGAAATGCATAATTGCCGGTTATTTAGTGCGATGTGTCAGTGATATAATAATTTATTAGATGTCCAATCTAGGCCAGCTGGTCGATTAGATAAACTAACTTATTGATGTACGTAAATGTGACATGTCCGATTGGTTTCTAAGATCCTGGAGCTTGTAGCACATTTTAGAACTTGGTGCCTATTCTAATAGCATATATGCGGAAAACTTTTAACAATATCCTAACAGGGCTACGTATATAAGTACAAGGACTCAGCGATTCCCAATTTCCAAAAATCAACTTGACTACACTATCTATTTAAACGCGAAATATTTGATAGATAATATTTTAACAATTAAAAGTTTTATTCAAATTGTAAATATTGGCTGTTTTAAAAAACCGTGTTGATAAAACTAGTAGAGTAACCTCGACCTTCATGTAAACTCCAAACTGGTTCAGTTTCGCGGTAATTAGGTACTCTTTAATATATTCTCTCATTTGGTTAACAAATACTAAGCTACCGGTTCAGAGCTGACACCCTTAAGCATCGAACAACGTGGTGAAAAAGTTTTGACTACCTATTCATGCAAGGATTACTTATGATGGAATGGAACATTGGAACATATATATTTAACAAATCATTAAAAACCACTCGGCTACTGAAACCGTTATATACTCTAACGAACCAAATTAATCGGCAGAGCGCAAGAGGAGCGTGATCGTTAGCGCGACGCTTACTCATGCAGCTACCATTTTATAACATTTCATAACTCATGATGCTCTGCTGCATATTAGGACCCCTAAAAAGTGATGTAATAGTCATCAAACATGCCGCAGTACAATAGGGTGTTCCAATCGCTGACCAAGCCAAGCTGCAGCTGAGGTAAACGATCAGGCGAAGAGTACTCATAACTTGGTAACAACTCGAGTCTGAATTAAAATCAGAACTTGACTTCCGTTATATAGGGTAGCTTACAAGGATTTAAAATCATTCGCAATAATCTTACGTAACTGTCACCAATGGCGATATTGTTTGATGTTAATTATGGGCGCCAGCAGCACGGTGCAAGGGAGATGGACAAGGGAAAGCACTTGCACCCCCAGTTAGGAGAGGGATATGTAGGTACAGAAAAAAAAAACAATTTCTTATCAAGTAAGTGTAGATGCACAAGGAGATACACCTCCCTGAAACTTAAGAAGGACTTAAGTATTTACAAAAGCTTCAAGGCTACATCTTCTTGTTTTAGTGTAAAATGATTAAAATACTCAAGCTAAATATTTTTTTGCTAGTGCCTTGCCACCTCCAACCCCCGAGGGGTAGCTTTCATGAGGGGAAGCTTACTGATATGTATGATACACTGTTCCGTGTCCATACACGTTCCATTAGTTATAACTGTAATTATAAGTTATTGGTTCTCCTTAATATAAATAAATAGAGTCGGTTGAAGACGTGGACTCCGAAACTGAGACTAATGAGACTCAAATCCAACCAACATAGTATATGTGCGATTATACATTCCAAATCTCGAATTAACACTAAAAAGGGTTGAACTATGCGTTCTTTTCACCTATACTTGGTAATTAGTGACAACAACAACATAATGGATAGTGGTAGCGGAGCGGCAGAAGCGGCCGCGTAGGCCGTACGTAGCCGTGCCGCAGCTGGCGTCACCTCGCCTTATTCGTGTAATGCCCATGGGATGTGGGTGCTGCCCCTGCCCCTGCCCCTGCCGCTCACTAACGCTATTCTAACACTATTCCGTCACATTCTTGTTTCTACAATAGATACTCGATACACGACACTTAGACATAAATAACCTACCCTAAGTCTTTAAGGATATTGATGAAACCTAGTTGTAGTAGTTGTATAAGTAAGCCGAGAGCGATATTTTAATTACCTAACGAACTTTTTCTCTACAGCAGAGGAACCAGATTAATTATGATTCAAGTTAGAGGACCTATGGTTACCTCAAAACGAATCTAAAGACCAAAGTATACTCACCTAATATAACATGTTTATTTATTTAATGAATAGAAAAGCAGATACCAAGTGTCAGCTGTTCCACTGTGTCGACGACCACCGTTCAAAATAATCCAAAATGTCATCTAAATATAGCCCCCCGATGTTACTGCAGCATGGGAGCGGAGCGGAGCCCGCATACGCCGGCCGGTTGCGGCAGGTCGCTGTTTACTACAACGAGCTAACAAAACAAACGAACCGCTTAATGGGACGCCGTCAAATTCGCCATAAAACTTGCGGAGGTGTGTACAATTTAACGCACTTTCTCTGTATAAGTACGTACGAGCCAATCCATCAGCGGCTCAGCTTTTACGCTAGGTTTGACGAAAGAAAGTCCAACTGTAGGTACGTGTGCAACCAGAGAATATAGAGATAACCATAGACCTTATGTCAATGCGAATCACCTCAAGCCTCAAGTGTATTTCTTTAGTATCCAACAACCTGTAAAGTAAAGCCGCGATGAAACTTGAGCGCTTGTCTTAGGCAATGGTTTGAGAAACCTGCATGTGCTAGGCATTTACAATCCGCTTCAGCGGTTAGACCAGTATAAGTCAGATCTTAAGTTACACATAGTTACTGCTTGTCCATAGATCAAGTTTGACTAGGAAAAGCTAGACAGAATGTTTGGTAAATGGAAACCTGCACGCAACGTATTGAATGTGCAGAATGTGCGCGCACTGGGTCAGGCGCGACGCGGGTGACGGCTGTGGACGGTACCTATATCTATGTATACCTCCGGTTATGTATACCATTTGGAATGGTACCACGGATAGGAGGGTTCCGTACCTTCAATGGAATAAGAACCAAACTAATACCAAAAGGTCGTATCTGATGCCTATGGAAGAAGTTTGTTGGAGATAACTCAAAAATAGCTGAACCGATAATGTTCAAAACAATTTTCGTAGAAAGTATATGATAAGGCGCATCTCCTCAAATTTTTTTATATTTTTTGGACTTACGGTTCAAAAGTTACAGGGGGTGGGACACAATTTTTCTGACTTTCGAAGCGATTATTTCAGAAAATATTCACTAAATCACAAAATGATCAAAGAAACCTCAATGTTTTTTTAAAGACCTATCGAGTAATGTGTCACATGTTGATATTTGGTAATTTTATTTATTTACATGTTGGAGCCCCCCCCCCCCCCAAAATTTTATTTTTTTCAAATTTAACTACATAACTAAGTAGCGACACACTAAATACACCTTATGTGTAAATTTTATTCAGGTACGTCGTATAGTTTCCGAGTAAAATGGATGTGACATACGGACCGACAGACAAGACAGACATGACGAATACATAAGGGTTCCGTTTTTTGCCATTTGGCTACGGAACCCTAATAAAAATCCTTTTCTAGTAGTAGCCTAAACTATTTTATTGTCTTGCAAGAGGTGAGAAAAGTAGAGTATACTCCTCGGAGATAAAGCTGTTTTTGTCACGGGCGCGCTTAAACCCCTCACTGCACTCAGGACTCAGTCTTAATTCCCTCGCTTCGCTCGGGAATTGACTCATAACCCCCTCGCTGCGCTCGGGAGTAAAGTCTGGAGTCCTTCGTTATGTTCGGGATTAAATGTCGCGCCCGTGACATAAAACATCAGTGCTTTATCCCCTTGATGTACAATCTACTATTTCCTGAAGATCAGCACTAGCTGCTTTTTCCCGACACAGACCGACCGATGCCTTCCTACGCGTATAGATAACGTTTAAATACTTAAAACAATTATTAGGTAAAAGTGCTGTAACGAGGAATGTTGTATTTTTGAACACTATCTGCGCAATTTAATTGATAAGGTAGATTAAACCCACATTATCCACACGAAACCTTATCACGAATGAAAGAAATTTCAAACGAAATAGTGTCATCGTCAGACCTTTCTTTAGCGACTGCTGCCATAAATAGCGTAGTTATTATCAGAATAGGAGCCGTTATCAGCGGTATCAGCACTTATTATCAGATACCGCCGTCGTTGCTTCCGCCTCCCGTCCCTACTCTACTGCAATCTGCATCGGCAGGCGCAACACCAAGTGCACTATTGCATTTAAAATGTTGTATAAGGTGTAGTCGCCATCAGCAGGTATAAATGTCGGAGTGGACATGATGCTCAAAAATATCTGAACGTGCACTCTTAACTTAACTTAACACTAGAGGGGTGTCCAAATATTTGCTAATTGGCCGCTTCGGTAAGTGCGTATACTGTATACCTTATCTATGTATCTGATTGCGACACTCCTGAACTTTTCACGACCATCAAGAGACTAATAAAATAATGAATGTAAAACCTTAGATTTTAGCCAAAGTAAATAACCAAACTAAACAATAAAAACTTGTAAATGAAGGATTAATATTTAACTTATTTAATATCCTAAAATGTAATGAAAGTAATCAGCATTTAGCAACCGATTGCGCGTGTTTATGCAGTAAGCCGAAGTTATCCTTCTTAGCTGCAGGCTGTTTTTTTCCCAATAATAACCGAATAGTTAGGTTAGGTGCAGTACAGGTGCACTATTATAGCCAGATCTCCCTTCGCGTTAGTTGCTTAGAACCAAACGGTCAAGTTATACTAGGGTGTAGCTCACAGTCGAGTAAAATAGTTTGTAAACACAGAGGCCGCGCGAGCGCCGCAGCCTGCAGTCAAGGTGAACGGGCCAAAAATAACCGCAACTAGTGCCGATGGAAATAATAAACAAACAGCCAGCGGCGAAAGTGAGCGCCTAGGGCCCGGGACCGCATGCAAATTGATCGAAACCTCAGACACAATGGGACGTCACTAACGACGATAAAATAAATAAGAAAAGCTCTATTTTTGTATCATTATTGTTGGTTATGCAAGCTCCAGTGTGTTTTTAACTATTCAGAATTACGTAAAAGTTGTAACGGAAATAAATTCTCATAAGAATTTGTTCGTGAACGCCGGTACAAAGTTACCAAGTTGAGTTTGTTTACAAAGTGTTTGAACTGTCAGTGAGTGGCGCCCTGAGCGGCGTGTGTTGTCAGCACTGTACGATGGCCGCCATTGTTACGACGGCGCCATGACGCAGCGTGCAGGGTTGCCAGGTGGCGCGCGTGGCGTCTCCCCACCGCGCGTCACGTGGGTGGTGCGTCTGGGAGAACCGCCTGCGCTTGCAAATGCACCGTATGAAACACATCTTACGCACAGCAAGTGTAAGTAAATCAAGTGAAATGCAATCATACATGCAAATTGTAATTATTGTAATTATCATAATTAAATAAATCTAAACCATTTCTAAAACAAAAAATAAATCAGAATGTCGCAAGTTGCACCAATAGCAGTAAAACCATAACCCAGTAATAAAGAAGCACTCTAAAGTCTTTTTTCATTCCCGAGACTAAATTGAGAGTTAGATTGCACAATTTCTACCTATTCTATCTAGTTTTGTACCAAAATCACAATTGGATTTGGTAGATTATCATTGGTACTTTTTGTTAAAATCACAGTAGGGCTGGGTAGATTTATTTAGTTAGAGATGTCTTAAGCTGTCATTTTAGTTTCTGGAATAAATAAATAAAAACCGGCCAAGTGCGTGTCGGACCACGCATAATGGAAGTATCTGATTCCTAAGGAAGAAGTTTTTAAAAGAGACCTCAATAATGGCTGAACCGATAATGTTTAAAATAATTTTCGTAGAAAGTATGTGATAAGGCGCATCTTTTAATTTTTTTTTGGACTTACGGTTCAAGAGTTACAGGAGGGGGGGGGGGGGGGGGGGGATGAAAATGTTTATAAAACCCTCAATGTAATTTTTAAAGACCTATCTATTGATATGCCCCATGTTGATATTTGGTTAAAAAAAAATATTTTAATTTAGGCGTCCATTCTAAAAATATTTTTTTCTGCAATTTAACTACATAGCGAAGTAGCGGCATACAAAATACACCTAATGTGTAAATTTTATTAAGATACGTCTTATAGTTTTCAAGTAAAATGGCTGTGACATACGGACGGACGGACGGACGGACAGACGGACATGATGAAACTATAAGGGTTCCGTTTTTGCCATTTTGGCTACGGAACCCTAAAAACAGATTATAGTAAACCCGTATTTACACGCAGCCTAGTAACCGTATCGAAATTAAATTTTACGAGGAAATATAAAACAAATGACAATATAATAACTTGGTTACTATCAAGCTGATCTGATGATGGAGCCAGGAAGTGGGGAATTGAACTTTTCGGTAAGTAGCAAACTTAGAGAATTGAAAAAAGTCTGCCGATTTTTGCGGGGGAGGATAATGTCAAATGTATGGCTATTCGTACGTAACGTACAAATAGCCACATTAGATAAACGTTAGTCCATACAATAAATATGACCACGGGTCATATGTTTTCGGCAGAGGAGCACGCCTGTCAATGGCCGCACCGGTTGGTTGAATTTAGGGTACACTCCCGGTCCTCGTCTTCTATACAAATCCAGTACCGAAACCGGGAATTTCCGGTTCTCGCTATACAAAATCAGAAAGAAACGTGGTGGTCAGGTCAAACAATACATCAACCGGACGTGTCTCTTCCCGTCGGGTAACCGAATCAGGCAGCCGTATCGGCTACCGGACCTTTGCTTGGAGCCATCTTGGAGCCTTTTACCCATCTTTTACCGTATACGAGGGAAGGGTTGGCACATCGTCTATCACCTTATGGGTGCGTTCGAGAATAGTATCATTTCAGCCAGTATTTATGGCATACGTATGACATGTCTCAATCACTTTAAAATTGTATTGCATACAATCGTAAATTCGGCTAAAAAGCTATTCATTATGATATGAATGAACAGCTTTTTAGCCGAGTCCTCCGCTCCCATCTTCTTCTCCAGAATTCGGAGTATTACCCAGAACAACCTGTTAAAGTTCCGTTGAGTTCCGATTACTTGCCCATAACTGCTGGAATATTGAAGCAATACAAGAAGATTTAGTGAGAAGTTTTTTTACCACACCAATATTTTTATTAGTGTGCTGCTATTAGTTAATAGCATAGGAAAATATTTCAGAAACAGAAATATTTGCACTTGTAATTTTACACTGGTAACTTGTTAACTAATATATTCGAGAAATATGGCCCAATACTCCCCATTACGAAATATTATTTTAGTCTTGCAATACTCACTTTTACGGCGCTACTACATGTTGTCGCACTTATACTCTCCTCACATTTAATTCACATCATATATTTTAATTTACAATTTAATAATACTCATGTATTTAATTTATCCGTAATAATAAGCTACTCATCTTACTTTTTGTACAATCTGTAGCGAAGTAGACAAGACTAACACAAAACACGACTTTTCCGGCACTAATAATAATAATAAACCTTCAGTGTTGTGTGTTCGAGATTATAGTGAGTTAGCATGACCATGGTAGCACCGGCATATTTTAGTAGTGTTGCCAGTAATTAAAGCTGTCATTACACCCCTATGTCAACGCAGTGTGTGTGACAGTTCAGCGTCGTGTGCGTTTCGTTTGCCTCAGCTTGTCATATTTCTGTGTTCGCGTACCTGTCGCGATACTAATGTTTTCTTCGTTTTCTCGAAGAATCTCTCCGATTTGCGTACTTTTTAAGTGTTTAAGTAAATAAAAAGTGACTCAAAGTCGGGCGAGAGAAACGTGAATCGTCCTGCTAGCGTCTGTGAAGTGTTTTGAAAAGTTTGGATTAAGTTTCTAGTTGGGAGTGGGTGTGTGTGCGTGCTGTCATGTCGAAGGGAAACTTTTTACCATCGCAGAAACTTGATTGAAAAGGGCTATCTGGTGGTCGGAGCGTCGCCATGGAGGCTAGTTACGTGGGTGAGTAGCAGGGCAGGCGAGACGGCCGGCGCCGGCCGCGGCCGCACATTCTGGATGTATCTTATCTTGTGTACACAACACTGATAAATGCCCGCGTGCACTGGCGGAGATTATCCGGCTGATAACATCTCTCTAGCGCACAGGTGTCTGCTCTGTTTACAACATTTAGGTAATAGCTCATTGCAAGTTTCTTTCTCAGTGTTACAAACTTTGTTGATAACTTTCTGAAATCCAATTCCTTTTCTTGTTTGTCCCTAGATATGAGTAGTAGGGTAATTGTGCTAGTTCCCCGTCCAGGTCCAGTTTACCGTCCACATAATTCAACTGCTGCAAATAAATGGGAAAAACTTTTTAAGGTCAATATAGTTTATATTTATAGTTTATTCTTTAGTAGATTTTTTAATTTTAAGATTTTATTTTGGGAAAAGCTTGAAGATAAACATATAAATAAGTATGGACGGAAAACTGACAAGAGTGGACGAAAACTAGCACAATCACCCTACTTACAAAAAATTCATCACAATATTTTACCCGGTTGCCACATACACATTATGTTAAACCTTAAAACTGCTATTTGAAAAATAATGGTTACATGCTCTTATTAGCCAACTTCTCTGTAAAATCAACCCATCAGAAACATTACATGTACAGAAACAATATTAGGCACTGACCGATATGGGATTTTCAAAGGAATACGGCTGTGGCATACCTTCTTCTTCTTCTTCTTTCTCGTTCCCTCACTGCTGAGGATCGCGACCACATGTAGCTTGCTTCCATAATGTGCGGTCATAGGCCATGTGGACTGCACGGTTCAGGCTGCCGCCAGCCGACCTTTTTGCGGCATTCGACCATCTCATCCGTGCCCCACCGCGAGCATGTTTGCCATTCATACGGCCCAGAACAATGTGTTTCTCAACCTCATGTGTACTAGACCGCATAATATGGCCAAAGAACCCAAGGGCACGCTCCTGGCATATTTTGGAAAGTTGTGTGGGAATATTGAGCGGCATACCTACTTCCGTGAGAATCAGACATACTATTTCCGGATGGAAAAATTATGTTTACAGAATCAACGTTTGTAATTCCTACATATTTATCTTAAAAATAATAAATCAGTAGGTATATGTAGATTGTAGGTACAAAAACATGTCAAGTGACAACCTGTGCCGACACTCACAGCTCGGTCATTGCGCAAAGAAGATTCACGGTTCGTGCGCGGTTATAAGTTTAAATTTTGCTTGCAGGCGGCGAGTATCGGTATAATTTTATACCTAAATTTGACTTTTGTGAAGGAGTGAACTTTCTGTACGGTAGTACTATTAGTTATTCTGTGGTGCCGGAGTTTACTAACAACATGTCATTGTGATCCTTTGAATATTAGATGTTTATATTTTTATAATAAATGACAGAAGTGTCTTGGTGTTTTCATTATATTACAATCAAAATAAAGTACATTAAACACTACTATTATTGGCACCAATAATTAATCATTAGGAATAAACATGAAATGATTATTAAAATAAATGTGAAAATTGCTTTATACTAGACAAACTGTTTTGCATTTGGGCTAGGAACTAGTCTAGATTTAGCTTTGTCACTTGTATAGCAGAGACAATGAATATGAATATGAATGTGTATTTCCAACCTTAAGTTGAGCTTTCTTCGGGCACATGTCTATACTCTAACTCCATAGCTATAAGTTTATATGCGGTTGGCAATTGTTTGAGCTCAAGATGGCTGCGGCGTCTTTAGAATTGTTTTTTTTTTGCTCATTTACACACACAGTTTTCACACACCACACACCTTTTCAATGCAATGAATCGACACCTTTGGACTGCAATGTGTCAAGTATATAATTTTCTATTAAAACTTGCCAAGTTACATCATTAAAAAGTACTGAAAATAATAAATGTTATCAGGAAACTGCTAAAAAAACCAGTGTGCGTTTCTCTGACTATTATAATTTTAGGTATTTCTATGTAACGTGATACTTATTCAAAATGTACCTTAAAAACTGCTGGAAATCAAGTGTGCATTCCTATAACTATTTATGATTTGAGGTATTTTTATGGAACTTGGTACTTATTCAGATCTCACTTCTTTTATAGGCGAAGCATTCCCATAGTATCGAACTTGGCAGCCTTTCACATTTATGTTTTTGATGGGATTTCATTTATTTTTGTTAGGTGTAGGTTCTTTATTATTTTTTTATCACTTTTGCTTTAGGAAATGTCTCATTCCACTTAGCTATGTACTTTATACTATACCCTTTATACTAAGCGTCTAATTCTATTTTACTATTTATTTATAGGTGATTTTTACAAATAAACTGGCTCCCTACACCTATAAAATGTACCTACTTACATATAATTACATACATCAATAACGTACTTTATTCTGTTTGTAAGTACGCTACCTACATAGATAATTAATAACTTGGTAATACCTACCTACCAGTAGGTATTATAATTGGTGGCCTATTATGTAGCCCTAGAAGTGCACCATCCCATCTCATCCCGTGGCGTATCGGAGGGTGAGATGGGCAGTAGTATATATAATTCCATCTTAGAGTATATATGATTTCCATGTTCTTGAATCTGCGATTTTATTAGTTGTAAAATTAGAAATTATTTAGACTATGCGAGAAAAAATAGTCTTTTCATTTTTTTTTGACTGATTTAGCGCACCTAGTGTACCTAGTGACCTGCTTTGTACTTCGTAAATCGTGGGTTCGGTTCCCGCAACAGACACACAGAGTGGTGAACAATTTTATTGTTCTTGTCTTTAAGACAAACATGTATTGTCTTAAATTGGTATGTATCTAAATTTAAATAAGTCTTATCTCATTTCCACTCCATACCTACTTATAGTAGAACAAAATTACACAATCGTTGTTTTCGAAACTGACTCACACTTGGCCGTTTTCAGATTTTTACTTTATTTCGACCTAAAGACAAACCTTCGAGCCAAATTTCAGGTCGGTACGACCATTGGAAGATAGACCCACTTAGTTCATTATGACCTCATAGTAGAACAAAGTTACACCTTCGCTATTTTTAAAACTGACTCACACTTGGCCGTTTTCAGATTTTTCCCTTTACTTTGACCTTAAGACCTATCTCCATGCCAAATTTCAAGTCAGTACGACCATTGGAAGTGGCCTAGGTTTTTGATGAGTCAGTGAGTCAGTGAGTGTATAGTAAAAATAGCGATTTTGTGACGTCAATATCTCAAGAACTGCTATAGGTAGAATAATGAAATTTTGTATTCTAGACAATTAAGGGGATGTCAACAGACACTCGAAATTTCATATGCGTAGATAAAATATGTTTTGAGTTATAGGGTGGTCGAAATTGGCCCGAAATGGTTCGTGTAATATAACCCACGGCCGGTGTGTCGCTTTTTTTTGCTCGAACTTGGCGGACACACTGCCGTGTGTCCAGATATTTACAAGTCATGTCCTTAATATATGTACAGGTGTAATTCACCTTAGTTACGTAGGAACGTATTATATTATATATGTATATCATTGCATACAATTTTTATTTTTTTTATAATTAAATTACCTTCCTAATACAGAATTAGGTTAAGGTTATGTTAGGTAAATTCAGAGAGGTGTTGTGTTTCTATTCTATTCTTGTAAATTGCAAGCCTGTCCAACAAGCCCCTGGACGGGTTTTAAAAATATCCAGGAAAGGCCCTGACAATTATTGTGTCAAGGGTATCTCAAAGTGTAGATTATTACAGGAACAGCCAGTGCCCATGCAAGTTTATCAACATAATAAACTGAAAATAGCAGAATAGAAAGTGCATTTAATAATTTTAAACAAAAAAGAACCGACTTCACTTAGCCTCCGCCTTTCCAAAAGGAAATGCTTGAGCTGCTGTAAAAAATACTCAAATCACTATACACGGTGCCCGTGAGCATTGCGAGAGACTTTAACAGTGTATTCATTATCATATTTAGAGAACAAAATGTCCTTTAAACTTTTTCGAAATTCGCCATAGTTGCAGAGTAAATACTACTTACAAAAAATTGCATTTTGAATTGTTTCTCAGTGTACGAGGGTTGCTACTTATATATCCGGAAACAAAAAAACAAACAAACGTACACGGCTGAAAATGGTTTTATTGTTTTTCAAAGTATTCCCCTTGATGATCTATGCACTTTTGCATTCGCGTGAACCAATTTTTAAAGCACTTCTGCCACTCCGCCTGAGGTACCTCCAT
Source organism: Pammene aurita (assembly GCA_947086415.1). Taxonomy (NCBI): domain Eukaryota; kingdom Metazoa; phylum Arthropoda; class Insecta; order Lepidoptera; family Tortricidae; genus Pammene; species Pammene aurita. The sequence goes on along the minus strand of OX352290.1, from coordinate 55,088,408 downwards.
AACGTGTTGTTTGAATGCGTCGACAGCATCTTCAGCGGTCGAAAATCGTTGACCGCGTAATTTATTCTTTATATTTGGAAATAAATAAAAATCGTTGGGTGCCAAGTCAGGGCTGTACGGCGGATGACCCGTTAATTCCACATTTTGACCCTCCAAAAATAGAGTTGTTTCGCGTGACGTATGACAGCTGGCATTGTCATGATGAAGAATGATTCTTCGTCGCTGGTTAGTTTCACGAATTTGTTCAAATACTTCCGGTAAGCAAATGGCCGTGTACCACTCTGAATTGACCGTTCTACGGTTTTCTAGTGGCACTGTAACTACATGGCCATTAATACCGAAGAAGCAGGCCACCATTTGTTTCAATGTACTTTTTGCACGAGTAACTTTCGTAGGGTTCGGCTCATTTTGAAACACCCATACCGTTGATTGTTGCTTCGTTTCGGGATCGTATGCATAGATCCAGGATTCGTCACCTGTATAGATGTTATAAACGGCTTTTGAGTCACCACGGTTATATTTTTTTAACATTTTATTGCACCATTCGACGCGAGCATCTTTTTGCTCTTTTGTTAAGTTGTGGGGTATCCAACGCGAACAAATTTTTTTTACAGCCAAATAATTATGTAATATGCTATTAATGCTGGTCATAGAAATACCCAGAGTCGCCTCTATCTCGCGGTACGTAACATGTCGGTCTTCCATTATAAGTTTTCGCACAGCCTCGATATTTTGTTGTACAACGACCGATTTCGGGCGACCTGCCTTAACTTCGTCCGTAAGCATACTACGTCCACGATTGAACTCACTAAACCAGTGATACACAGTAGTTTTAGATGGGGCTTCATCACCAAAAGTTGAAGTTAGTTGATCTATGCACTGTTGTTGCGTTAAACCACGCCGAAAATCATAATAAATCATAGCACGAATATTTTCACGAGTGAGTTCCATTCTTGCTGCGAGATGACATTTAAAACCCGTCAAAAACAAAACACGAGCGTTAATAAGAAAGAAAAAATATACCGGCCAGTACTTAAAAAAGTTCAAATTTTACCATGGAGGTCATATATGCTATTTAAGAAGATTGTAATCCCGGTTTCCGGATATATAAATAGCAGCCTATGTAAAATGATTTTTTGATGGCGATCTCACCGGTATGGGGTATAGTCTAGACATCTCTTATTGACTGATATCAAAGACCTAAGAAACACTTTGCATGGACTAGTTTTTACGAGAAAAAATGTAGCAATTTACTTTTTCCGTTACTTTTTTCTAATCACATTTACTTTTTATGTAGAACAGCATTCAAAAAAAGTGAAAAAAAAAGTAAAAAAAAAATTTTTTTTTGGCGTTTTACAACAAAAGTCATATAATGTTTTTTCATTCTTTTGACCTCAGAAATGCGTGGTTAAAATCTCTCGCAATGCTCACGGGCACCGTGTAGGTGTGCATATAATAGTTGAAGAGTTGCCTCGATTTCTCCAGGATCACATCATCATATCCTGACCTGGTTACAATGGGACCAACTGTGAAAAATATTTTTTTAAATTAGTCCAAAATAGCAAAAACAAAGATCCCGACGAATTGATAACCTCCTCCTTCGAAATCTTGAAGTCTGTTGAAAAGAGCGCTTTGAGAAAAAAGTATAAAGGAGCAGCTATTTTCCACCAACTTCAAGATTTCAAAGGAGGAGGTTATCAATTCGTCGGGATCTTTGTTTTTTTTTTTATATATATTCACTGATTATTCGAAGACTGCTGAACCGATTTGGAAAATTCTTTTTTTGTTTGAAAGAGTATACTTCACAGTTGGTCCCATTGTAACCAGGTCAGGATCTGATGATGGGATCCTGAAGAAATCGAGGAAACTCTTCAACTATTATAGGCACACCTATAGTGATTTCAGTACTTTTTAAAGCAGCTCGAGCATATGCTTTTGGAAAGGTGGATGCTAAGTGAAGTCGGTTCTTTTTTGTTTAAAATGATTTATATCATGATAAAGATGTTGGACTCAAACACATATCTCTCATTCAACCAAAATCAGAAAAAGTTAAATGCTTAATTATATCATAACAACGCGATAACCGCGACCTTCATATCACACGCCCAGGGATTCATCAACTTTTATCCTTACTAAAACAAGACAGATTTATATTTGTAATCGGTACGATTTCCGCATGGACCATTAGCACAGACTATGTAAGACAAGTTTAGTGTACCATTATTAACACAAATGACCATTGGGGAACCTTACAGCATTGACATAAGGTCTACAATCACAACATGTTAGAGCACCGAGCGTCGCGCACCACTTCCGCCAATGAAAGCGATTCACTCGCTGCTCGGGGATTCCGCATCTGCCTACGTTTGATAACACACTTAAGTATTATCGAAATCCTGTTTGATACCAGTTTGCTTCTTTGTTTGTTATTTATCATATTATTCATATTACATCCTTCATTAATTATTGGTCGGCCGATATTACATAGGCTGCTATTTATATATCCGGAAACCGGGATTACAATCTTCTTAAATAGCATATTTGACCTCCATGGTAAAATTTGAACTTTTTTAAGTACTGGCCGGTATATTTTTTCTTTCTTATTAACGCTCGTGTTTTGTTTTTGACGGGTTTTAAATGTCATCTCGCAGCAAGAATGGAACTCACTCGTGAAAATATTCGTGCTATGATTTATTATGATTTTCGGCGTGGTTTAACGCAACAACAGTGCATAGATCAACTAACTTCAACTTTTGGTGATGAAGCCCCATCTAAAACTACTGTGTATCACTGGTTTAGTGAGTTCAATCGTGGACGTAGTATGCTTACGGACGAAGTTAAGGCAGGTCGCCCGAAATCGGTCGTTGTACAACAAAATATCGAGGCTGTGCGAAAACTTATAATGGACGACCGACATGTTACGTACTGCGAGATAGAGGCGACTCTGGGTATTTCTATGACCAGCATTAATAGCATATTACATAATTATTTGGCTGTAAAAAAAATTTGTTCGCGTTGGATACCCCACAACTTAACAAAAGAGCAAAAAGATGCTCGCGTCGAATGGTGCAATAAAATGTTAAAAAAATATAACCGTGGTGACTCAAAAGCCGTTTATAACATCTATACAGGTGACGAATCCTGGATCTATGCATACGATCCCGAAACGAAGCAACAATCAACGGTATGGGTGTTTCAAAATGAGCCGAACCCTACGAAAGTTACTCGTGCAAAAAGTACATTGAAACAAATGGTGGCCTGCTTCTTCGGTATTAATGGCCATGTAGCTACAGTGCCACTAGAAAACCGTAGAACGGTTAATTCAGAGTGGTACACGACCATTTGCTTACCGGAAGTATTTGAACAAATTCGTAAAACTAACCAGCGACGAAGAATCATTCTTCATCATGACAATGCCAGCTGTCATACGTCACGCGAAACAACTCTATTTTTGGAGGGTCAAAATGTGGAATTAACGGGTCATCCGCCGTACAGCCCTGACTTGGCACCCAACGATTTTTATTTATTTCCAAATATAAAGAATAAATTACGCGGTCAACGATTTTCGACCGCTGAAGATGCTGTCGACGCATTCAAACAACACGTTATGGAGGTACCTCAGGCGGAGTGGCAGAAGTGCTTTAAAAATTGGTTCACGCGAATGCAAAAGTGCATAGATCATCAAGGGGCATACTTTGAAAAACAATAAAACCATTTTCAGCCGTGTACGTTTGTTTGTTTTTTTGTTTCCGGATATATAAGTAGCAACCCTCGTACACTACGCTTGACGCTACCTACGGCCAAAAATACCGGTCTCAAATTCACAATAATTGGTATAAATTGTTTATCTTAAATATGTCCCGGGCTTGGCCTTAGTTTTTCAACTTTTATAATGACGCGACTTCCTTCGCATGATTTTTTTTTCTGGACGCTGCCCAAAATTGGCTTAATTTCTGTTGCGGCGTTGTTTGTAGCTCCTGTAACACATTGCATTACACACGTGTAGCCATTGTTAGGGAAGCGCGCGTCGAAATTCATCGCCTTCGCAACCATGTGCGGTGTCCACCTCGGTCCCAGTGTCATGCAATCACTCTTAGATAATGCACACTATGGCTACACACTGTTTTCTTAGCTCTGATATTTACAACATGCTTTAAAACTTGCAATATTTGTAGGTACAATTTATAGCAGCACATCACTTACCCGGTGAATTATCATGTTAAGGATATCAAATTTGACGCCCAGGTGAAGACTGAGATGGTGTTCTGGTAGTCTATGATTATGTGCGGTGTCCACCTCGGTCCCAGTGTCATGCAATCACTCTTAGATAATGCACACTATGGCTACACACTGTTTTCTTAGCTCTGATATTTACAACATGCTTTAAAACTTGCAATATTTGTAGGTACAATTTATAGCAGCACATCACTTACCCGGTGAATTATCATGTTAAGGATATCAAATTTGACGCCCAGGTGAAGACTGAGATGGTGTTCTGGTAGTCTATGATTATCAGCTCTATTGGCTATAAATACCTTTGGATTCCCATGGTTTTGCATACTTTCAGAGATCTAGGCATTTTGTACTATGTAAAAGAAAAAAAAGAAAGAAAATAGGTTACGGCTTGCCAGCCAGATAGCATTTACAAGTCGTGAATTCTACTGTTATTGTGCTAATTAATACAGTGATCAAGTGTGGGCGACGTTACCATTTCTTCCGAACAATAGCCCGCAGGCAACATCGACACAATATGTGCCCAATTCATACCGCGCCAGTTAACAAGTTGACTCACTGCTTAACTACTCTTAACAAATGCATAATTAAATCGTTTGATGAAACATTGTAGCCCAGGCTGGTCTGAATTCGCTCAATTTTATTGTACTGCAAATAGATATGGCCGGAATTGGCTCAATTAACAAGCCCAAGCGCGGCTAAGACTTAGATAATGTTGTGATAATATAAATAGTAGCTAATGTTGGTAAAACCAAGCATAAATTTGCTCAGTTTGAGGATGCGTTTCCCCCAGAGATGAGCAAGGATGCGTTGCGAGTAATGTGCTTTTTAAGAACCAATCCTAGAGCTGCGTTGTGCGAGGTTAAACAAATGAAGTGATTCTATTGGTGCTTAAGAAACACATTCCTCGCAAAGAATCCTCGCTCATCTCTGGTGGAAACGCAGCCTTACGAGAGTACACTTAGCGGTGAGGATAAGTCGAGTTCTCGAGACTTTGGATCGTCGTGTCACGACAGAGTAACTCGAAACCACTGGAGTCCTATAATAAATACTCCGTCAACATTTTGTAAGGTTGTGTTTTAATTAAGATAATTAAAATCATGACTATTGTTGCGAACACTTATGTAGACACATTAACTTGTGACAAAATTTACTAGAGCCTAATAAAACCGGATTGAGTCCTAAAGATGAAAACTCTAAACAGATGAAAACGAATACCAACTATTGTCAGTGTTAAGTCCTCATAGCATGAGCAGGCACCTTGACCCAATGACTCCGTATGACGCGACGATCAAATATTACGAGCATTGACTCCGATAAGAGCGGTGACCGTGGTAAAAAGAACTCTTATTGTGCTGCCGCCCACATTTACTTTAGAATATATTTACTTTGCACGGAGAATTTCAGATTCAAGCCAAGATTGTCAATGAAGGCACGTTTCGATTCAACGGACGCCTCCGTGACGTCACGTGTTAATGGCACACCTACATGCGCGCGAGCACACATGCACACGCGGCGTGTCATAACTCATAAGTCACCGCGGGAGCTCTCTATTGTTCTCTTCTCAGCTTACACCTTAATCGCGCATACAGATTAATCGATTATGGAAATGCGCGAGCATTCTTATTATTGGTTTTGACTAGAGTAGACGCGCGTTTAATGAGTTAATAAATATCTACATACTCGTAATATATCAACTGTACTGGATAAAAACACCTGGCAACTCGTCACTTTTCACGCTAGTTTTTAAAGAAGTTCCATATAATTTATCACAAGTGCCTATGAACGACTAAATTAGGTTTTAAACTTCATTATGCTATCCCCATAAATGTTGACCAAGTGTTTTGTATATAGCCACCTCATTATAATACTAAATTTGCATTATTAGGCGACTGTTCCGCTGCGTTAAGTATGGAGATGCGGGCCCTATCAGATGAAGGGTTACGTAATGGCCGTTATCACCACGGTAGCCAGATGCGTGTGAAAGTCACTCTTCCATTAGTTTAATGTGACGATGGCTTTTTTCACTTAATAGGAATGGAATACATTGCTAACAGATGCCGAACACTACTTTTAAACTGAGATAAATAGATTTAGATATGCTGGCACGTAATGACATTAACATTGATTGATTGGTTGAAGTAGAAATAAGCATGTAGAGGGTTTAATAGTGTTCTAAATCAAAACATCACTGATCTGATAGTTGATCAATAAACTGTATAAATAGAGACATGCCAGCGCCCGCACGCCAGCAGGTGCCTTAGTGTCAAGCAAGCGTCGCATGCGCACCTATCAATGCATCTACTATATTACATTACAACGCATGCGTATTCTACGCGCGGAGCGACACTTGCTACGCGAGTTAATCCTGCGAGCGGATATACAACGAGCAGGAGGCATTGCACTTCCGCGGACGGACGCGGGACGTAATCAACGCTATGGTTTTGCATGATTATTATCGTGCTAATACTATAGGTAATATGGTCAAGGTACTTGCCATAATGACGCCAACTGAAGCGGATTAGGCTTTTTTTTCTGTAAGTTTTGACCACTTTGGCCGGCTGAAAGTCACTGAATTAAGTAGAGCATAAATAAATTAGCCCCAATATGCTCACGTCATGTCAGTTAGTAGATTTTGGTGTTAAAGGTCCGACAGTTGGTAATATAGGCTTTAAGCGTCTTTGCTACTGAAACTGTGAGGGGCTCGATTATAACATTAGGTACATATTAGATTGTATGTATGGACGCTTCACAATGAAACTGGGGGTCATTGCAACTAAGAGCCTACGTTAACAGACAACCATTGTTTTGAGGATGATGTGTTATGATAATAAGGCAGTGATAACGGGTAGTTCGGCTTGATTTATCGAAAGCGTGACCTCGATCGCAGGCTCGCAGCACGCGGCCACTGACGATGAGATCATACCCGATAACCGTGACGGCCTAAAACTTTGCCTCATCTTTGTCAGTTCAGTCTGTAACCAGGAGGGTGGCATTCAATAGCAGCGGCACTGAGTGCCTCTGGGTTTTTCTGGATGAACTTCATACTTACTCATACTCACTTACATCAACCTGTTAAAAAGCAAACCTTACACCTTAAATTGCAACCGTTCATCTTTAGACGTAGCCCACACTTGTGGTTATGCAAATGCATGCATTAGCACATACACACTGTAACATGAGTTTGCGCCTGTTGTGCCTAATAGGGTTGAGAGATCGTCATCGTTGTCTCGCCGAGACAGGAGCAAAACTGGTCATTTATTCATCACCCATTTCGTAGTTATTTAGACGGCATTTATTCTTTCGCCTGACGTTTTGAACTTGAAATTAGGTACGTCATAGTCCAGCTACGGTCAACGGCATCAGGCCCTTTCGAGATATCGACGGATTCCACCCAAACCAGGTGCAGGTCTATTCAATCGTATTTCTCTCTGACGTTCATAAGTGCATTGTATTGCCTAAATTGAATAATAAATATCTTTTATCTTTTTATTACTAAAATTTCATCTGATGAAGTCGTTAAGTAAGTATTTAACACAGATCTTTAACGACGTCTGAAAGACGAAACTAATATTTTAGAGATTGTAAAACTGGATACAATCTGGAAACGGATTTCTTAAGATGTAGTGTCGCTGTCGTGAAAGGGGTCGGTGTCAGGTTCGGCAGCGTCGGGTGTCGGCGTGCGCGCAGAGAAACCAGCGCGCATGCGCGGAATGCACACGCTCCGGCGCTTGACTCGTTCACGATCACGGGCGAGTCTGAAGCGAGAGAGGACCAGTATATGTGAGTGAGACTTAGGGCCGGTTGCACCAAACTGTCTGTTAACGTCAACGTCATCGTTAAAAAAATCTTGTATGAAAAGTTTGACAGTTTTCTATGAGATGACAGCTCTTTCTCCATATTTAACGTTGATCAGTTCGTTAGTTATGCGTGGTGCAACCTACCCTAAGTCATCAAGGCTTGTTAAATGTCCTGCGCTCTGAAGTGGATGTCCTCAGTGGCTTTCTAGTACCACATCGCTCGCTGGCGGCAGGGCTTTCATCTTCACACCCTAGAACCCGAATGGTCGCACTGCGTGGTTTTCGGGTAATTTCCTCCTGCGGAAGCTCCGTTCAGCCAAGGTTTTCTCAAGGAATTATATCTGGACCATAAAAAGGAGTGCACAGATCTGCACAAGGTGGGTATCGCAGCAAGCGTCTGTAAGCTATGCTAATCGCTTAAAGAATGGTTCTCGCTGTAGCGCTACAGCGTGAACCATCCTTAACGCGGTGGCTGTTTGCGTGTTTGCCCATTCAAAACAAAACATATGGCTCTTGAGGCCTCGTTACACTGGTGGCTGAGAATTCGACTCAGCTGCGCTCGCGCAGCCAACCAGAATACACACGCAGCCTGCCCACAAGATGATTTATACACGTTATGTCTTCGTCTTTAGCTCTAACAACACTCGGCTAACTGTCTTCTTATAATCGCGTTGCTGTACTAATAGCTCACCTGAATTCGAGGCTGCAAAAACTGCAGAACATCCGTATCAGCGCGCGCCGACTCATCGCTCTTGTGTCGCGGGTGTTTAATGTAGTTATTGTTATGTGGACGTTAAGTCTATTACAAACAACCTTACACCATGTCCATGTCATGTCATTTACGCCATAAAATGGTGATAGGTATCTGATATGAGGATGAAAATCTTTGAACGTTCTTGGCTTTCTTGGCCCTGTTCATCACGACTACTAAAGGCATTTTTGCCGCCTAAGCCAAAAGTTAACAGCCTGTCCATTCTTTTCTATTAGGAACCGTGACAACGTCTATAGAATTACAGTTTTAACGTCAATCGATCCGTCAAATAAGGATAGTGCAACTCGCCCTTAAAAATGGTCATCAGTAGAGAGCAAGAAGAATAAAGAGTCAGTTAACTATTGTGGACGCTCCGAAAGCACAATACATGTTGTATCACACATCGATCGCCTCGACGACGCGCCGGCTTGATTGGACGCGCAATTGACAGATCACTTAGCGTCCCGTCATCGCCCTTCGTCACTGATTGGTGACTGTCATCGATATTGATATCACCACATTCACAAACGTTTAAAGAATGTTCCAACATAACTCTGAGCTTCGATTACACATAGTTACTACGATTGAATAGGTCAAGTTATACCATCGAATGCGAGTAAAGAGTGAAAACACAGTGTATGTTATTTTATTGTGTCGCGTGTTTCGATATTGCTTCTGTATAATCTGTATCGTTGTGCGATTTAGTGTCGGTCGTAAAGTAAAGTGGGTCGGCAGTCGGCATGCATGGTTTAAGGGTATTGATTACAAGCCCAGTTGCATGTTGAATTACGAATGAACAAATTCTTCACACGTGAGCAAGTTAAATATGTAGTAGTATATGGTAGATCTACAATGAGTATCGACTTGCGGAAAACACCCATGAAACATACTAGTTTGGTCTAGCTATGGCTCGTTGAATGCGTCAGACATATTAAGTTAGAATATAGTAGTAGAAATACAGTCTCAAACAAGATTTACCGAAAATATGGCTCTTGAAAATTTGTAACCGGCCAGTCTTATCACTGACCAAAGTCTTATTTAACTGACCGATGATGTGCTGTACGAGTCGTTCTTGCAGCACTATTGTGGGGCCTTATTTTTGGGCTGATTGTGTATACCGTTCTTTATTTCATATCGGTGGTCAGTCAATGTCAGTATGGTATGGACATAACCCATTAGCGCAAAATTCAATACTATTTTCCTACGACAATGACCCTTGACTGACCTGCTTATTATGTTAAAACGAATGTTCATCAGAGAGTTCATTATTAGTTAAACTAGATCCCTAGAGTCGTAGCAACTATGTGTTAAATAAGGCTCAGAGTTATAGTGGTCCGGTTACAGCGACGCCACAGAGTCAGGATGCTGCGCGGGGATAGGAACATAGTTAGGGACAACATAACACACCAGCGACTGCAACTTAGTGTAAATATTATGGTTAGCTTGATGTTTGAGTTATTGTCTAAATTTAGCTGAAGTTGAACCATCTGCATCGTTAAGATTACCGTGCAGTCTGGCGTGGCGTTTGAAGCCGGATATTTCGGACGCTGCAGTCTTTGGCCTTGACACACGCACGAAATTAGATTCAACTTGTCAGGTCACTTCAATATTTACCGGGATAGGTTTTGAATTAAAATATTAAGGAAGTTGAACTTCAACAAGGAATCTCCGATGACTCTGTTCTTTGCTTCGCACTTAAGAGGCCTTATTCCCAAAACGCGCGAATTTCACGAAATGCTTCATTTTCTTCGAAGGTTATGGCGAAAATACTACGTTTTTTTAAATCAACTATTGATGCACATAATAGTTCATTTCTTTATCTAGACGGCCATCGGAGCAAATATTACATTTTAACGAGTGAAATATGAAAAAAATTGGTTGTCTTGGAAGGCCTTTCCGGATTTTCCAGTTAGGTGTACCGTTCATTTTCAGATTACTCAAAAAAGGGTAAAAAATCTTATTCAATTTGAATTAAATTCAATTGAGTATATCATGTATGAGACGGCCATGGTAATAAAAATCGAAGATTCATCTTGGATAATCGACAAAATACCTTCTGATTATATGCCAGTTTTTTGATGAAAACACGGTTACATTTCATTTTTCCCACGAAAACCCTATGAATATTTTGCCCTAAAAATATTACCATTGCAAAGTTAAACTATATTTCTATCACGATAAAAAAAAACATTACTATAGCAGTAAATTTCAAATCACTATGAATTTTTAAAAATGACACTTAAATCACACTTCACATGACACTTTTTGTAAGAATCGTATTTTTGGGTACTTAATAATAATAAACATGGTTCAAAATTATTTTTTTGTATTACTAATACTTCAAACTATCTTATAAATAGCATTTTATGCGGCTTTTTTCATTAATAGAGTTTTTCGACCTTTTAGGGAATAAGGAGCCTTAAAGATAAGTAATTTAAAAAAAATACCTTTTCATATTACATGATGTCACGTCTTAACTTAATTCACCTCGAATTTGAACGTTTGTCGAATCGCCAGTGACATCACCGAAAAGTTCTCTTTGGTTGGTAATTTAGTAAAACAACTCTTAATCACAGCCCAATTGTTCTGACCCTGACTAGAAATCTAAGTTCAGCTTGAATTTGATAGTTCGTGTCTAAGCAATAAATAATGACCAAATAATTTAGTGAAATATAGTTTCGCAAGTAGCATCAAAGTTATAAAAACTGACCTTCACTGGTCTCGCGAGCACGGTCCGCTAGCTTTAACTTGTATAGATCCAAGTTGTAATGCACGGAGTCGCAGGCGCAGGTGACGCAACTGTTTACATTCGAATTGCAAATTTTCAAGATTCTGAGTGCCGAGTGATGCTGTCAATGACTGTGATATGATATAATTACAGTAATGGACGTGTCCTGTCTTGTACAGTTGCAACATAGTTGTCATTTTCATTGAAGATTCCCTTTAAAAAAAATCTTGTGCCATCACTGTCATCCTGTCCAATAGTCATATATACACTAAGTGGTGTTTACTCTCGACATTCATTGCCTTTGTATTGAAGACCACGGGTTTACCGTACTGACCTACATCTTGGAAGATCTTTCGAACTCTTTACATTTGTAACTCTTTGAGCTACTTCTTCTTTCATTCTTAATAGGTTCTTTTCATCGGTCTTTTTAGCACACATTTGGAAACCGATTTATCCCGATCGTTTGCTGCGAATTGCTACGGGTACCTTTTTTTTGTCGGGATATTCGCTGACGTAGGGCTGCGGTGCCGACGTTAGGCGCGCCGCGAGCCGACCCGGGCGCGGAGCCGCTGGAGCGCGGATAACGTCTGCGCATTAGCCGGGAGTTAGCTAAAATAATTTGGCATCAATTTGGAGACGGCTTAAAATGGAAAATATATTCGAAACGAAATTAGAAGATGTCTTGTACGTTACTTACCTTTTTGACATAATACTTTGTTTTTGGCTAGGACTCATTAGGTAGCGTATTCTAACACTTGAAGAAGCAAAATACTAACTAAAGTTTAGTTCTTGGTAGTAGTTGGTAGTTTATGATTGAGGCATTTAACTTTATGTAGGCTCTTCGGGCTGACAGGTAGTATCGAAGTAAACCATCACATTGATTGTTAATTAGATAGTACGCCTAAATAAATACCGGCACTAAATAGATCTTGCTCACGCCCACCGGCTCTCGCGCACCACACGTGCCTGTCTCACCTCACTGCTAGCATCCGCAGATATTCGCCAGTTGACAAACAGACAGCATTGTTGATAAACTAGTCAATTGTTTGTTTAACAATAATAACATAGCACAAGCTAGCTTAGGGCTGTAGTATGCGATGATAACGCTGTTGAAAGGGTGGGAAGTGCTCGCGAGCGCCCTGGGCTCCGAGCAAACTGTGGAAGATGGTACGAAGAGCCATTCGATTTACGTAAAATAAATATAAGCTGTTTATTTGTACGAGACGTCTGAATTGTTTACGGGGGTTTATGTCTAAAAATGTTATATAGGTATTCACGTAATAATATGTTGATCGTTTTGTTGCAGACGAACGAGAGGACGTACAGAAGAAAACATTCGCAAAATGGATCAACTCGCAACTGGTCAAGGTTAGTGGCTAGTGCGCATCATTAAGTCACAAGATGCTAAAAATCTTTGTTGTTAATAATACGGTACGTTACATACTCGTAACATGCCTTAGTATGTATTGCCGGACGTGTGATACCACTGATACCAGCGTACCATCGTTTGATATGCAATGCGCTGGCATTGGCAAAATGGCTTCATCTTTACTTTTAGACAGTATGTACCTACTTGGTGTGAAGAGATGGATGGAAATGAAGAAGGAAGAAATATACCTTTACTTGGATTTAATTGTTTGATATGTTTACCTTGGGTAGGGATGTAATGTAACCAAATGTGTTTTGCAGAACGGAAAGCCGCTGGTGGCGGACTTGTTCGCCGACTTGCGCGACGGCGAGGTGTTGCTGTCGCTGCTCGAAATCCTCACCGCGCAGCAATATGTAAGTAACTAAGTACCTACAGGCAAACTTCACCCATTAGTGTCACTAGGAATACAAAAGTGGTACCGAAAAGACAAGAAAACTAACGGACAGTTTAGGCCATGCCAAGATACGACAGTTAGTCCATAGGATCCAACTTATTGACAGATCGTGTTTTGTGTTTTCCAGAAACGTGAACGTGGTCGTATGCGTGTGCACCACGTGAACAACGTGAGCACGGCACTGCGCGCCCTCAACGACGCGGGTGTCCGGCTGGTCAACATCGCCGCCGCAGACGTAGTCGACGGAAACCCTAAGCTCATCCTCGGTAACCATCACTTCCCTTTACCTTACTAAATCAAATCACACATTTATTAATTTCATTTGGTTTTCCTTGTAGGTTTGGTGTGGAGCATTATCTTGCACTGGCAAGTGCAGTACCACCTGAAGGAGCTGATGTCGGAGCTGCACCACACGAGCCTTGAACGAACGCTGCTGGCGTGGTGTCGGGCGCATACTCAGGTACCCATCGTGCGTTTGGTTGCTTAGCTGACCTCTCATAAACCCTACGAGTGTTTAGTTGTGACGAGATCTCATGGACAGCCTATATGTGTTGCTTAAGTACCTTCAATGTGGCAATCCGTTATTGTTTTAATTTTTTTAGGGCTATGAAGGCGTGGAGGTGACAAACTTCACGTCTTCGTGGGCGGACGGGCTGGCGCTGAACGCCCTTCTGCACCACTGGCGGCCGCAACTCTTCGACTTCCACGAGGTGGCTCAGCGGTTGCCCAACGCGCGGCTCGAGCACGCCTTCACTCTGGCCCACAACTACCTGGGCATCGACCGGCTGCTGGACCCTGAGGGTGAGTGGATGGTAACATGTGTTCCTCCTGCACCGCTGGCGGCCGCAGCTCATCGACTTCCACGAGGTGGTTCAGCGGTCGCCCAACGAGCGGCTCCAGCACTTCTTCACTCTAGCCCGCAATTCCCTGGGCATTGATCGGCTGCTGAATCCTGAGGGTGAGTGGATGGTTCGCACATGTGTTGTTGATTATACACGTTGCATGAGGAAGCAAGGTGAATTTGACCTCGATTAAGTTTTTCTTGAACATTAAACATCTGGAAGAGGATGTCTCTCTCAAATTTAGCTATCTTCTTAGTTTCGTCTAATACCCAGAACACAAGCCTTATTGAGCTCACTGTGCATCTGGGACTAGGTCGGCTTGTGTAAGATTATCCCATATCATTTATTTATTTTATATTGTGATCCGGGTTCAATATTGAGTGTTCTGTTCATTTCTAGGAAACACCTTTTCTTTCATAATCTATCGTCATCTTTATTTCATCTGTTGCCGCTTTTACTTTCAAGTGTAAACAAGAGGTTGAGGAGTGTTAGCTAGAGAATTTAGATCTATCAATAAATACAGCGTTGCCTAAATATGTGACGTAACCGACTTTTTTGTGCATTTGCAGATGTAAACACCCCGAACCCGGACAAGAAGTCGATCATGATGTACCTGATGTGCCTGTTCCAATCGCTGCCGCACTCGGCGCCCGAGCTGGCCACGTTGGAGCCCGCGGAGGCTCTAGAACATGCCGAGCTCGACTCTGAGCCCGCTTCGCCGCTACGGAACACTGCCGAGGTAAGTTATAAATGAAGAAATATTGCTCGATTCGGCACAACCAATAAACAATATCGTGAGGAATATCGTAACTATATCGTTATACTTTTGACAAAAATGTAATGCAGGTTTATTTTGAACCGACTTCAAGATTTCGGAGGGGGAGGTTCTGAATTTGTCGGGATCCTTGTTTTTGTTATATATGTTCACCGATTATTCGGAGACTGCTGAACCGATTTGGAAAATTCTTTTTTTGAGGGTATACTTGACAGTTGGTCACTGTTGGTTGCGTTTTAAGCATGTGTGAGTGATTGTGATAGTGTATGCATGTATGTGTCAAAATTCAGTCGCAAATAGATCTCCAAACAGTGCACACGTCTTTCTATAAGAAATATTCAACATCCAACCTTCAACCTTATTACAAACAACATTGGTCGACATCGAACCGGAGGAGGAACCAGATAAGCGAAGACGGCCGGCCGGCGAGAACAATAGCGGATCGCATTCCTGAGCCTACTAATGTACCTACTACTAATCTACAGTTGCTAACTACAAGGAAAATAAGACAAATTACATAAAGTGAAGTTTATTAGTTTGTGCAATCGTGTTGTTTACGTGAATGGACAAGTAAATACGGCAATATGAGTACTAACGAACAGTTACTTCGTGTTTTGGAAGATACAGCGGGATCAATTAGGAAAACGGAAGTCAATTTGAAGAAATGTCCCAAACAACGTTTAACTAAAGGCTACTTAGAATCTCGAGCACAGTGTATCGACGCTTATTGGAAAACATTTACATCGGCGCATACACAGCTGGTACAAAATACTACGAGAGAGGAGCGCGGTGAAATGCAGTACTTTCTTAAGGAAGATTATTACAGCGTGGAGGAGTTGTACCTATGTTTACAAGGCGATATCAAGGACGCGCTCGCTGCTGCCGCTCCCACACATGTTCAAGGAACAAGTTCGCTGGATATAACGATGTTCGAAGCTGTACAACAACATGTGAAGTTACCTGCTATTGTTTTACCTGTGTTCTCTAATAATTATGAAGAGTGGCCGACGTTTCACGATTTGTTTACGTCGTTGGTACATAACAAGACGAGTCTTAGTAAGGTACAGAAACTGCACTATTTAAAGGCAAGTATCGCCGGTGAAGCCGCTGCCTTATTGAAGCATGTTACGATTACGGAACAAAATTATGAGATAGCTTGGGAGACTTTAAAACAAAGGTACGGTAATAAAAGGATAATTGTGAACTCCATTTTAAGGAGATTGTTTAATCAAAGAAAAAGTACTACGCAAACATCTAGTCAAACAAAAAATCTACTGGACACTACGACGCAATGTTTGAATGATTTACAAAATCTTCAGGTGAATATAAACGAGTGGGATCCATTCATAATATACCTAGTCATTAACCGACTGGACAACGAAACTCATAAGGATTGGGAGGAACACTCTTACAATTTAAATGCTGACCAGTTACCCAAGTGGAAGGAATTAAAGAAGTATCTCGAGTCGAAGTTTCGCACGTTAGAACTGGTTAATCTTGTCACTGCTACCGTACCTAAAGAAGCAAAAACTATTAAGGAAAAGTCTTACCACGTGTCAACACTAGCGAAGAGTTGTGTTTTATGTAGGGATGAACACACTTTATGTCACTGTCAAGATTTCACGAAGATGTCACATGTGGAGAGAATTGATTATGTAAAGAATACAAAACTATGTTTCAACTGTCTCCTTCCCGGACATTCTGCATCACGATGCCGTCTTTCCTTAACATGTCGAATATGCAAGAAGAGGCATCACACCATGATACATCAAGCGCAGGATGAGGAGTCAGTGAAAACTCAAGCTTACCACAGTCAGCTGACGCACCATGAAGAAGATCAAAGTGATGATGAAGAAGTAGTAGTGGTGGAAATATCGTGTCACTTTGCATGCAGGAAATCCAAAGGCCTGTTAGCGACGGCAATGATATCCATTAGGGACGACGAAGGCCACGTGACTCCACTTCGTTGCTTAATTGATCCAGGGTCAGAATCAAGTTTTTTAAGCGAACGCGCAGCACAAGCGCTGCGAGTTAAGAGGACACCAGTAAAAGGAACTGTTACTGGTGTCGGCGACCTCAAGGTTAAGATCAACAGCGCAGCACATGTTCAAGTGTTGTCAAATCATGATGACAGTTTCCAGCTAGATGTCAAAGCTTACGTAATGCCCTCAAAGCTAACGTCAAAACTACCATCAAGTAAAATCAAGTATGACCCACAAGTCTGGTCACACATTCAAGGACTCACTCTGGCTGACCCACTTTTCCACCAGCCAGGGCGAGTAGACATGTTACTTGGTGTAAAAGTATATGCACAAATACTAGAAGGCAAGGTTATCAAGGGTCCACCTGGCTCTCCATGCGCTCAAGAAACAAGCCTAGGTTGGATTATTTTCGGCGAAGTAGAAGGAACAGCAGACATTTTACAAGAAGACATAGTTGTGATGCATCATAAGATCGACGTAGACGACATGTTGAAGGCATTATGGGAGATGGATACTAAAGATACAAAGAAGATTCTCACTAAAGAAGAAAGGTGTGAAATGATTTACAAGGAAACGTATACAAGAAATGAAGAAGGAAGATACATAGCAACGTTACCATTCAAGAAAGAAGAACCACTGTCTCCAAAGGGACAAGCAAGAGACATCGCCATGCTGAGACTAAAACATGAAGAAAAAGGATTCGAAAGGAATCCTAATCTGAAGAACGAATATGTCAAGGCTATAGATAGAACAACACATGAAACTAAACTACATGGAAGAAGCTCCTGAACTAGAAGTAAACGAAGAGATACAAGAAGAATGGTTAAGTCTAAGAAAAGGATTAGATGAAATCCAGAATTTAAAGCTAGGCAGGTGGATGAAGACGACACTGATAGCAGGCAAGACGCGAATAGGACCAGTCAAGACAATGAGTGTGCCACGGCTTGAACTCTGCGGTGCTAATTTATTTTCGAAATTGCTGAACCAAATAAGCGAAGCAACCTACTTACCTACTAGTAAGATGTACGCGTGGACAGAGTCGATAAAACCTTACCTGAGAAGTTTGAAGAATATGACTCGTTACCTGACTTGCTGAAGGCCATAGTTTATGCCAGAAGATTCTTGAGATACCTGAAAGAAAAGAAAACAAGCCTAGAAAGACGGACAATCACAACACAAGAATTAGACAAATCACCACAAATAGTATAAAAGCTGTGCAATCCGAATACTTTCCAGAAGATAAAGAAAGTTTAAAGAAGAAGAAAAAGTGAGCTATAAGAATAAATAAATTAAAAAAAACCTTCCTTTTCTCAAATGATATGCTCATGGTGAGCGGCAGATTGTGCCATTCTGATAAAGGTGACGATACAATCATAAAAGGAACTATCACTAAATTGTGTCTTATGCTCGTTGATAAGGAATCTTAATTATTATTTTTTAAGCCTCTAAATTCAAAATTATTTTGCATGTAACTATGTTTCAACCCTTCTGCTTAACTTATCTTATAAAATACTTAGATATTTGTTATTTATATAACTTTTAGTTATTTAATTTTACCTTACTTGCCTACCTATTGTTATAAGGTTATAACTCTCATACTTGATATTCCTCACTATAGTCACTATACATAGTGCTATAGTTTGCAAATGCAATTGCATGCCTATGTAGTTTATCATACAATTTGTTAAAGTAAAATACTATGTACAATTTTGTAGATGTTATATATCTATGTAATGTTAAAAAAGGTCGATGCCCTTTTGGTGGGCGGTATGTTGGTTGCGTTTTAAGCATGTGTGAGTGATTGTGATAGTGTATGCATGTATGTGTCAAAATTCAGTCGCAAATAAATCTCCAAACAGTGCACACGTCTTTCTATAAGAAATATCCCTACATTCAACCTTCAACCTTATTACAAACAACAGTCACATTGTCATCAGGTTAGGATCTGATGATGGGATCTTGGGAGAAATCTTGGGAAAACTCTTCGGCTATTATAGGCACACTTGAGTATTTTTTACAGCAATACGGGGGCATTAGCTCTTGGAAAGACTGGTGCCTAAGTGAAGTGGGTTATTTTTTGTTTAAAATAGTATTGTATTTATCTAAACGCGATTTCGTTTCAGAGCGGTTCCCGCCCTCTATCGACCGCGACGACGGGGTCGGGCGAGCTGGGCGGCTACTCGGCGGCGCTGGAGGACGCGCTGGCCTGGCTGCTGGACGCGGAGGAGCGGCTGGCGGCGCGGGCGCCACCGCCGCCGCGCGCCGCGCTGGCCGAGCTGAAGGAGCACTTCCACGTGCACGAGGCCTTCCTGCTGGAGCTGGCGGCGCAGCAGGCCGGCGTGGGCGGCGCGCTGGCGCTGGGCGCGCGGCTCGCGGCCGACGGCGCGCTCTCCGGCGCGGAGGCCCACGAGGTACTGTAGCACTAGCACTCCCACGTGCACGAGGCCTTCCTGCTGGAGCTGGCGGCGCAGCAGGCCGGCGTGGGCGGCGCGCTGGCGCTGGGCGCGCGGCTCGCGGCCGACGGCGCGCTCTCCGGCGCGGAGGCCCACGAGGTACTGTAGCACTAGCACTCCCACGTGCACGAGGCCTTCCTGCTGGAGCTGGCGGCGCAGCAGGCCGGCGTGGGCGGCGCGCTGGCGCTGGGCGCGCGGCTCGCGGCCGACGGCGCGCTCTCCGGCGCGGAGGCCCACGAGGTACTGTAGCACTAGCACTCCCACGTGCACGAGGCCTTCCTGCTGGAGCTGGCGGCGCAGCAGGCCGGCGTGGGCGGCGCGCTGGCGCTGGGCGCGCGGCTCGCGGCCGACGGCGCGCTCTCCGGCGCGGAGGCCCACGAGGTACTGTAGCACTAGCACTCCCACGTGCACGAGGCCTTCCTGCTGGAGCTGGCGGCGCAGCAGGCCGGCGTGGGCGGCGCGCTGGCGCTGGGCGCGCGGCTCGCGGCCGACGGCGCGCTCTCCGGCGCGGAGGCCCACGAGGTACTGTAGCACTAGCACTCCCACGTGCACGAGGCCTTCCTGCTGGAGCTGGCGGCGCAGCAGGCCGGCGTGGGCGGCGCGCTGGCGCTGGGCGCGCGGCTCGCGGCCGACGGCGCGCTCTCCGGCGCGGAGGCCCACGAGGTACTGTAGCACTAGCACTCCCACGTGCACGAGGCCTTCCTGCTGGAGCTGGCGGCGCAGCAGGCCGGCGTGGGCGGCGCGCTGGCGCTGGGCGCGCGGCTCGCGGCCGACGGCGCGCTCTCCGGCGCGGAGGCCCACGAGGTACTGTAGCACTAGCACTCCCACGTGCACGAGGCCTTCCTGCTGGAGCTGGCGGCGCAGCAGGCCGGCGTGGGCGGCGCGCTGGCGCTGGGCGCGCGGCTCGCGGCCGACGGCGCGCTCTCCGGCGCGGAGGCCCACGAGGTACTGTAGCACTAGCACTCCCACGTGCACGAGGCCTTCCTGCTGGAGCTGGCGGCGCAGCAGGCCGGCGTGGGCGGCGCGCTGGCGCTGGGCGCGCGGCTCGCGGCCGACGGCGCGCTCTCCGGCGCGGAGGCCCACGAGGTACTGTAGCACTAGCACTCCCACGTGCACGAGGCCTTCCTGCTGGAGCTGGCGGCGCAGCAGGCCGGCGTGGGCGGCGCGCTGGCGCTGGGCGCGCGGCTCGCGGCCGACGGCGCGCTCTCCGGCGCGGAGGCCCACGAGGTACTGTAGCACTAGCACTCCCACGTGCACGAGGCCTTCCTGCTGGAGCTGGCGGCGCAGCAGGCCGGCGTGGGCGGCGCGCTGGCGCTGGGCGCGCGGCTCGCGGCCGACGGCGCGCTCTCCGGCGCGGAGGCCCACGAGGTACTGTAGCACTAGCACTCCCACGTGCACGAGGCCTTCCTGCTGGAGCTGGCGGCGCAGCAGGCCGGCGTGGGCGGCGCGCTGGCGCTGGGCGCGCGGCTCGCGGCCGACGGCGCGCTCTCCGGCGCGGAGGCCCACGAGGTACTGTAGCACTAGCACTCCCACGTGCACGAGGCCTTCCTGCTGGAGCTGGCGGCGCAGCAGGCCGGCGTGGGCGGCGCGCTGGCGCTGGGCGCGCGGCTCGCGGCCGACGGCGCGCTCTCCGGCGCGGAGGCCCACGAGGTACTGTAGCACTAGCACTCCCACGTGCACGAGGCCTTCCTGCTGGAGCTGGCGGCGCAGCAGGCCGGCGTGGGCGGCGCGCTGGCGCTGGGCGCGCGGCTCGCGGCCGACGGCGCGCTCTCCGGCGCGGAGGCCCACGAGGTACTGTAGCACTAGCACTCCCACGTGCACGAGGCCTTCCTGCTGGAGCTGGCGGCGCAGCAGGCCGGCGTGGGCGGCGCGCTGGCGCTGGGCGCGCGGCTCGCGGCCGACGGCGCGCTCTCCGGCGCGGAGGCCCACGAGGTACTGTAGCACTAGCACTCCCACGTGCACGAGGCCTTCCTGCTGGAGCTGGCGGCGCAGCAGGCCGGCGTGGGCGGCGCGCTGGCGCTGGGCGCGCGGCTCGCGGCCGACGGCGCGCTCTCCGGCGCGGAGGCCCACGAGGTACTGTAGCA
This sequence comes from Pammene aurita, assembly GCA_947086415.1. Classification (NCBI taxonomy): domain Eukaryota; kingdom Metazoa; phylum Arthropoda; class Insecta; order Lepidoptera; family Tortricidae; genus Pammene; species Pammene aurita. The sequence goes on along the minus strand of OX352290.1, from coordinate 55,066,937 downwards.
CTAGCACTCCCACGTGCACGAGGCCTTCCTGCTGGAGCTGGCGGCGCAGCAGGCCGGCGTGGGCGGCGCGCTGGCGCTGGGCGCGCGGCTCGCGGCCGACGGCGCGCTCTCCGGCGCGGAGGCCCACGAGGTACTGTAGCACTAGCACTCCCACGTGCACGAGGCCTTCCTGCTGGAGCTGGCGGCGCAGCAGGCCGGCGTGGGCGGCGCGCTGGCGCTGGGCGCGCGGCTCGCGGCCGACGGCGCGCTCTCCGGCGCGGAGGCCCACGAGGTACTGTAGCACTAGCACTCCCACGTGCACGAGGCCTTCCTGCTGGAGCTGGCGGCGCAGCAGGCCGGCGTGGGCGGCGCGCTGGCGCTGGGCGCGCGGCTCGCGGCCGACGGCGCGCTCTCCGGCGCGGAGGCCCACGAGGTACTGTAGCACTAGCACTCCCACGTGCACGAGGCCTTCCTGCTGGAGCTGGCGGCGCAGCAGGCCGGCGTGGGCGGCGCGCTGGCGCTGGGCGCGCGGCTCGCGGCCGACGGCGCGCTCTCCGGCGCGGAGGCCCACGAGGTACTGTAGCACTAGCACTCCCACGTGCACGAGGCCTTCCTGCTGGAGCTGGCGGCGCAGCAGGCCGGCGTGGGCGGCGCGCTGGCGCTGGGCGCGCGGCTCGCGGCCGACGGCGCGCTCTCCGGCGCGGAGGCCCACGAGGTACTGTAGCACTAGCACTCCCACGTGCACGAGGCCTTCCTGCTGGAGCTGGCGGCGCAGCAGGCCGGCGTGGGCGGCGCGCTGGCGCTGGGCGCGCGGCTCGCGGCCGACGGCGCGCTCTCCGGCGCGGAGGCCCACGAGGTACTGTAGCACTAGCACTCCCACGTGCACGAGGCCTTCCTGCTGGAGCTGGCGGCGCAGCAGGCCGGCGTGGGCGGCGCGCTGGCGCTGGGCGCGCGGCTCGCGGCCGACGGCGCGCTCTCCGGCGCGGAGGCCCACGAGGTACTGTAGCACTAGCACTCCCACGTGCACGAGGCCTTCCTGCTGGAGCTGGCGGCGCAGCAGGCCGGCGTGGGCGGCGCGCTGGCGCTGGGCGCGCGGCTCGCGGCCGACGGCGCGCTCTCCGGCGCGGAGGCCCACGAGGTACTGTAGCACTAGCACTCCCACGTGCACGAGGCCTTCCTGCTGGAGCTGGCGGCGCAGCAGGCCGGCGTGGGCGGCGCGCTGGCGCTGGGCGCGCGGCTCGCGGCCGACGGCGCGCTCTCCGGCGCGGAGGCCCACGAGGTACTGTAGCACTAGCACTCCCACGTGCACGAGGCCTTCCTGCTGGAGCTGGCGGCGCAGCAGGCCGGCGTGGGCGGCGCGCTGGCGCTGGGCGCGCGGCTCGCGGCCGACGGCGCGCTCTCCGGCGCGGAGGCCCACGAGGTACTGTAGCACTAGCACTCCCACGTGCACGAGGCCTTCCTGCTGGAGCTGGCGGCGCAGCAGGCCGGCGTGGGCGGCGCGCTGGCGCTGGGCGCGCGGCTCGCGGCCGACGGCGCGCTCTCCGGCGCGGAGGCCCACGAGGTACTGTAGCACTAGCACTCCCACGTGCACGAGGCCTTCCTGCTGGAGCTGGCGGCGCAGCAGGCCGGCGTGGGCGGCGCGCTGGCGCTGGGCGCGCGGCTCGCGGCCGACGGCGCGCTCTCCGGCGCGGAGGCCCACGAGGTACTGTAGCACTAGCACTCCCACGTGCACGAGGCCTTCCTGCTGGAGCTGGCGGCGCAGCAGGCCGGCGTGGGCGGCGCGCTGGCGCTGGGCGCGCGGCTCGCGGCCGACGGCGCGCTCTCCGGCGCGGAGGCCCACGAGGTACTGTAGCACTAGCACTCCCACGTGCACGAGGCCTTCCTGCTGGAGCTGGCGGCGCAGCAGGCCGGCGTGGGCGGCGCGCTGGCGCTGGGCGCGCGGCTCGCGGCCGACGGCGCGCTCTCCGGCGCGGAGGCCCACGAGGTACTGTAGCACTAGCACTCCCACGTGCACGAGGCCTTCCTGCTGGAGCTGGCGGCGCAGCAGGCCGGCGTGGGCGGCGCGCTTCGGCGCGGAGGCCCACGAGGTACTGTAGCACTAACACTTTATTTTATTTATCGTATGGCGACTTGTCACTGGATATAGATAGTCATTTCTTCCCTGGGGTAGTAGTAGTGGGAAAGCAGATGATAAAGAAAATCCAGTGAGTGCTGCGAGGTCTAGAGGTGAGTGCAGCTGCCAAGTTTGTTACTCTTTTAGCACCACCCAGGGATCACGTGTAGGGTTGTCTAACGTGTTTCCTACGGACGCAGAGTAACTTCGATTCCCTCAACTTTGAGCACTCACACTGGCACAGGGTCACGTGACAAACGTCACTGTTTCCTTAAATAGAACTTCAGAAATAAATAGTGTCTGTTTCCATAAATAGAGTCTAATGGGCTGTCAGACTGTCAAATGCAGAAAAGAGAAAAGCGTAGGTATATACATATATACCTACGCCTAGCACGTGCTGAACCCGGTTCTTCGCCACTCCCATTTCCTTTCATTACCACTTATATTCATACACACACTTACATTTTATGTGCCTATTCCGCCATTTTAAAAATTCCAAAAAACTGAATCGTCAAAAAAAGATCGAATCTGCCCACAACATTTTACAAATATCAGTTATAAAATGTACAAAGGAACAGTCTAACATCGACTGAAAATACAAAAAACAAGATTTGCCGAAGCTAAAACAAACACTTCAATCCTTACTCTAGCTCGATCAAAAAAGTCTTCGTATTGCGTTCTGTGTATTGTTCGGTCGTCGCTCTTACATTCCGTGATCTGTAGGTACGCCTGCAGCTGCGCCTGCTGGCGGAGCGCTGGGAGCAGCTGCGCGCGCGCGGCATGGCGCGCCAGGCGCAGGTGCACGAGGCCTTGATGAAGGCTCAGCAGGAGACGAGGCACGAGTTCCGGTCAGTATGAACAACTAAGTCTTGTCGTGTTCAGTTCAACTACTTTGGATTTTTTCTATTTATTGATCATAATTTTTTGTTTAATTTTTTTAGACAATGGCTGACCGCGACAGAAGATCGTATCTCCAAGCTGGGTCCGCTCCCCGGCGACACCCCCGAGACCGTCGCGGCGAGTCTCGCGGCAATAACAGCTCTACATGAAACTTTACGCGAGCAGCAGCCGAGAGTTGACGCACTCGCAGACTGTGTGCTGGTGCTGGACGACAACGAGGATACAGGTATGCGTTCGGACCTCCTGAAAGTCAGTATTCATATTTTAAAAGAAAACGAGAGAAATAACAGCTGCAATTATATAGAAGCTTTTGTAAATCGCGATCCTGGGCTAATCCTAATGGTGTGGCTTCTAAACCTACATCCAGACGTACTCTCTGACTGAGTACTCGTACCTGGCAACTGTTTAATGGTCTTGTGTGTGTTGTGTGTGTGTGCAGCGGGCGTGGTGGAGATGGAGGACGAGCTGCGCGCGCTGGGCGAGCGCTGGTCGCACACGTGCCAGTGGACGCTGGCGCAGCTCGAGCGCCTGCAGGCGATGCGGGACCTGCAGCCTGGCGCCGCCGAGGAACAGCTCAAGCAGGTCACAAACAACTAAACATGATGGCCAGACCGCAGAGGCCATGACTTTATATGTCCATTAGATTGATAAACTTAGTAAATAAATATATAAACTAGTGTAAACTTTTTATTGTTGTAATTTGTTATTTGGTGCAATAAAGAATATATTATTATTATTATTATTATATAAAATAATTTTAAACAAAAAAAACCGACTTCACTAAGCATCCACCAAATGCTCGATCTGCTGTAAAAATAACCTCCTCCATCGAAATCTTGAAGTCGGTTGAATACTCAAATCATCATAGGTGTGCCTATAATAGTTGAAGAGTTCCCTCGATTTCTGCAGGATCCCATAATCAGATCCTGACATGGTTACAATGGGACCAACTGTGAAGTATACGCTTTCAAACAAAAAAAGAATTTTCCAAATCGGTCCAGCCGTCTTCGAATAATCGGTGAACGTAAAAGTAGCAAAAACAAAGATCCCGAGGAATTGAAAACCTCCTTCGATATCTTGAAGTCGGTTGATAAACATAAAAGAAATAAAGTTTCTTAATCGAGGTCATTTGACAGGCTTTGATTATATTCTACTATTCTACGATATTATTTTATTCCAATTGATGTTGATTAAAATAAAAATAAATAAAATAGGACGAGGGAAATAATATTTCAACTATAAATGGTATAACTGACAGATGGAAGCGAACCCGGTGTCGACCGTCCAAGAGGTGCTCGAGCGCATCAGCACCCTCCAGCAGATCAAGCACTCCGTGTCGCTGCAGCAGGCGCGCGCGGCGCAGCACACGGAGCGCGCCTCCACGCTGGTGGCCAACGGAGAGGCCGCCGGAGTAGACTTCTCCGACGTGTTCGCGGTGGCCGAGGAGCTGCAGGACCGGGCCGAGGCGCTGCTCATGATACTGGACGTGCAGGCGCAGAGGGTTAGTCCCTTCTCTCTCTCGCTCGATCCTCTTCAACATGCTAGAGCGGCGCAGCACACGGAGCGCGCCTCCACGCTGGTGGCCAACGGAGAGGCCGCCGGAGTAGACTTCTCCGACGTGTTCGCGGTGGCCGAGGAGCTGCAGGACCGGGCCGAGGCGCTGCTCATGATACTGGACGTGCAGGCGCAGAGGGTTAGTCCCTTCTCTCTCTCGCTCGATCCTCTTCAACATGCTAGAGCGGTGCAACGTACGACACTAACTATCAAAGTCGATGGAGAAATGTTTCCTTTGATATGTTCGAGAGGGTGGAGTTTGAGGATTGCGCCGAGGCGCTGCTTATGATTGCGGAGGGGTTTAGTTCTGTCACCCACGATCTCTTCAACATACTAGAGTGCCCATCGCACAAAACGAGTGAGTAGTAATCCCGAACGTAAAGGCGGCTAGTGTGGATTTATCCAATATATTTGCAAGAGTCGAGGCTGAGGCAAGATGCTGGACCGATGAGAGGCGCTGCTTATGTTACGAGGTTCAATGTACTTTGGGCATTATTTTTTATTTTATTATTATTATTTTTATTTTTTATTATTTTATTTATTGGAAAACCAACAGCACATACAACATGTTGACAACAGATATAGAAATTGGAGGCCAATTATAGGTTCTCACAGATAGAAATCTTATAGAAATTAACTTCACTAAATATTAATATAGTGTCCAAATATGCGTAGACTTAGCAAGTACATACATCATTAATAGAAAGAAAAACAAACAATTACAAAAAAGAAAAGTAATGAAGACAACATGATGAATCATGAAAAATCGTGAAAAACTAATTAGCATGGGCAAGCTCACTCAATGAATTTACGCGTTAGATTACTCCGTATAGATTGTGTATTTATATTAAACACATCAATATCATGCTCTCTTGACAGCCTGTTAATTGAACTACCCGCGCGAATCAGGAAGCTGTTACGTCTGTAATTTGATGATGCAAGGGGAACAGAAATAGGGGGATAATACCTTTTAATCCTCATGGGAGTATTGAACTTAATACTACTAAGCAGTTCTGGACAGTCGATGCTGCCATTAGTAATTTAAAAAAAGTATACAATGTCAGCAATTTCCCGACGCTGTGACAAGGGCAATAGATGGTGTTTTTTGCATACACTAATATAGTTTAATGAATTGTATGGGACATGTAATTTAAAACAAAGAAACTTAATGAATTTTCTTTGTATCCGCTCAATCCTATCTATATAGACGTTGTAACAAGGGTTCCAGATCTGGGAGGCGTACTCAAGTTTGCTCCTTACAAATGAACAATATAGGATCTTAAAGGTTTTAGCCTGCGTAAAATCAGAAGAGCTGCGCATTATGAATCCAAGGGACTTAGAAGCACTCGCCACAATGCTATCGACATGAGAGTCAAATAATAATTTAGAATCATGTATTACGCCAAGATCTCTTAGGAAAGATACTCTTACTAAATATTGATTATTTATAGCATAAACAGAAGTAATCGGTGATCGCTGACGTGTGAAAGTAACTACCTGACATTTAGAAGGGTTAAGATCAAGCTTATTTTCTCTACAGTAAAAGCCCAAACGATCTAGATCAGCTTGAACTAAAGCAACATCATGGTCAGATTTAATCTTTGCAAAAATTTTCATATCATCAGCGAAAGAAAGCAATCTAGAAAACTTAAAGCATATAGATATATCATCAATGAAGATATTAAAGAGCAGAGGACCGAGCAAAGATCCCTGTGGGACACCGCTTGGAACTTTAACCCAACTAGAAACATAATTACTTGTAACAACAGCTTGAGATCGGTTATCAATATATGATGTGAACCACCTCAACAGGTCACCGTTTATCCCTAAGCGTTGGAGTTTCATAATAAGCAACTTATGGTCAATGCGATCGAAGGCCTTACTGTAGTCCGTGTAAATGATATCTACCTGATCACCGCTATCCATTGCCTCAGTAATAAAATCATTTAACAACACTAGGTTGGATACAGTGGATTTCCGTTGCATAAAGCCATGTTGAGTATGGTTAAAGGAATGCTTAATAGCATCATAAACTTGTTCATATACAATTTTTTCTAAAACTTTCGATAAAATACATAGTTTAGACACAGGTCTGTAATTAGTTATTTCTACGCGAGACCCTTTTTTATGAACGGGGGTAATAAACGCACTTTTCCATATATTCGGAACGACACACTCATAAAGAGATCGCTTAAACAATAGTTCAATAGGCTGCAATAGGCCCTTAGCGCAATTCATTAAAAATTGAGCCGGAAGCTCATCGGGGCCCGCTGATTTAGAAGGGTCAAGGCTATGAAGTAAGCGAAGGATGAAATCCGGATTAATTTCTAATTTGGATATTTCGTTTGATGAATTACAGTTACCACTGCGAGAAAAGCATATGTGCTATTGCTAGGAGCCGAGAACGTTGTAAAAAAGTAGTCAGAAAATGCATTACATATATCTACGCCATTTGAAATCACTCTATCACCGTATTTTAACGAACCTGGTATACCATGAGATTTACTACGTGATCTAATATGAGTCCAGAACTGCTTTGGATTCCGGGCAATATTGCCCTCAATACGGTTCATATATGTCAAATAACATTCACGTTCAATTCTTTTCACGCGGTCTCTTAAAATACAGTAAGAAGTATAATCAGACAAATTGCCATAAGTTTTATATTTATTCAAGTACTTATTTTTCTCTTTAATAACCTTTTTGAGAACAGCAGAAAACCAAGGAGGAAAAGTATTCGTGTTTAGGACCTTGAAAGGAATATATTTGTCTCTCAATTTTTTAAAAGTGGAATAAAAAAACTACGCATTGGTCAAGCGATCGCCAAGAAAATTCACTTACCCAATTAATCAAGAATAACTCATTATTAATGAAAGAAAGAAAGAAAAACATTTATTCATGACAAACACAGGTAACACAAAAAAATAATAATACATAAAATAGGCGTCACATAGTTTGTCACAAAAGGGCCACAACTCAGCATGAAGCTGGCGAAGCCAGTGCTGATCTTCCGTTGTAGCCCAGGTGTGCCACAGTGCGTCGACGATGCGGCTATACTAGCCTACAATTTTGGTTATATAAATGTTATAACTCTATTTCTTAAATGATCGTGCATACCACACTTAAATTATTCTTAATCTGTGGTACAAAACTTGCAAAAACAAACTGCCAATAAAAAAAAACAGAAAAAAAAAAGAAAGAAATAAAAACTTAAAACGTCACTGTCAAGCCGACCAGATAGAGAGAAGATAGTGAATATAAAACAAAAGCTCGACTCACCTCAAATAAAATAAAACTACGCACACTACGTACTAGATATGCTATACTACATGCTAAATATTATAATTTGAAAACAAGAAGGGCAAGACACAAAGTATTACAGGCTTATCGAGGTATAATCGAGGTATAATCTCCCTTATTAAAATAATATTTATAGCGTGGTGCCGGCTTAATAGACTTTAACACAGAAAATTGCAATAAAATAATTAAGGCTTCATGGTAAGGGTCTATTGGAACTAAAGGGTCACAACACTTACTAACGTTCACGACATCGTTACATAATATTAAGTCTAATGTTTTATTGTAGCGATTACGGACCCCATTGTATTGGTATAAGTTAAGCAAATTTAAATCGTCAATGAAACCGCGCTCCTCAACTGTTGTGTAATTTACAGGGCTTAGATATGAATTATAATGCAACCACTCAATATTACTCATATTAAGTTGATAACAAAAATTAGATAATTGTTACGAAAACGTTAATCCTCTATTTTGCTTGCATAGATATAAGACACAGAGATGAACCTTAAGTATTGTATTAGAGTCATCAGTCAAAGACAGAGTGACCCACAAGTCCTCAGCTGTGGAGTGGTACTCCGGGCGCGACACCGCGGTCAGGTCTCTGCGAACAGCGATGAGCACGCCGCCACCGCGATCTTGACCGGTCAGCTCCGCATCGCGGTCACGCCTCCAAACCATATAACGCTCGTCAAATAGCTCATTATCTAACACTCCATCCAAAAGCCACGTTTCCGTCAACATAATAACGTCATAGCAAGCTAAACTTAAATTTCTATAAAATGTCAATGTTTTAGTTCGTAAGCCCCTCACGTTCTGGTAATAAATTGTAGGATAACTAGACCGATCATCCATTTCTTAAAAACATACCTAAAAACAATATATTAAAAAAAAAAAAAAAAAAAAAAAAAAAAAAAAAAAAATCTTTATTGCCAACACCTTAAGAACATTATAAAAAAAAAAATACAAAATAAACTTAAACATATCAACTTAACATAATAACTATACTTAACTTAAATCTATGGTGAGGCAAAGGGTCCCAATCTCAGCATGTGCAGTGCCAGAGGGCTCCGCGCTGATTTTCAGATTGGTCCCGGTAGAATTGGGGTCGGTCGCTACTAGCATAATGTACCTTTATATTTACAACTTTATGTGTATTTGTGTGTGTATGTACTATAGTTTATTAGTGTGCGTATATGGGTATGTGGGGCTGGTATCTAGATGTAGTGTAGGTAAGAATATACTTTGTATTGTGTGTATTATGTTATGTATTGTTTTGACATACAAGAAGAAAAATAATATATAAAAAAATATATTTTATTAAAAAAATATATATACAGCAAACCAAAAATAATAATTTATATATATATAATAATTGGAGTTTACAACATATTTTGCAAATTTAATATATGTGTTCGAACTAATTGCTTATATTTTAAGAACTCTAAAGGTTCTCGCAAGGGGGGTGGTAGGTCATTCCAGACTTTACTAGCGGCAAATTTAAAACTCCCCCTGAAGGACGCAGTTTTAAGACATAGTAATGAACGAGTATAAATAGAAAGCGCGTTAATGCAATAATACGACTTGACAATCCAGAAAATCGGACGTGTTAAATAAATTAAATAATCAGTTGTAGACATAAACAGCTTCCCATTAGCACGAGTGAGTATGTCGTAAACAAGCACGAAAGTCAAACGTATTAGACAAGGATAAATATCTTTTAATGAGCTCACCTGCACTAGCAACAGTAGCAACATGCAAAAAATGCAATCGGCGATAAGCGGCCGGCGAAGACAATAGCAACTGCCGCCCGGTTTAGGTCGGACAAAGGTACTCAAACTTTGTGAGATATATAAAAGCCGAAATAGCGATAACAAGGAATCTAAATATAATAAGTCATTGATTAAATTAACTTGTTTAAATCATTATCACTATTAATTATGAATACTTTGGAAGAGTCGTCCTTGCGCACGTGAATTTTCGCGTATTTAACCCATATGTACGCATACCCTTTCGACTTCAGGGTACTCTTCGTCTTCGTCAGCAGCTGCTTGAGTGCAGGAGTCAAGTGGTCATTGGCGAATATCCGTTGATGACCTTGAAATCCGATTTCATCAGCTGTTATGGTTTTTTTGAGTCGCGCTGAAGCCAAGAAATCTTCTTTTATGTATCTGTTAATAAATCCTATGATGATACACTTCTCATTAGAGTTCTGAGCAGGGACCCTTGAATTATAATTGATGCTATTCTTGTCGATTGAGTAGCCCACAACGCCGCAAATCTTGTCAAGGATCGAGAACATGTTCTCATTTTTCTTAAGTGGGACCCCCTTAATCTCCACATTGTTGAGACGTTGCCACTGATCCCTACTAGCGAGTTCAAATTTTAGGGAGGAAACTTCTTGACCTAGACTTTGAACCTTGCCATGGAGGATCTCGATCTCAGGAATCTTTTTCTCAACTTCTGTTAAACGCGAATTACACTCATCCAGCTTGTTACTTGTGAATTCGCACGTTTTTTTGATATCCATGAGATCGGCCTTGATTTCGACGATATCTTGACTAAGAGAGGGAAGGCACACAACATGCTTCTTCATATCAAGGATCTCGTACATTAAAGATTCCAAATCCACCGGCTTGGACGTACTCGGCTCTGAAACGGGCTCATTTTGTTGTTTAGCTGCCAGAGGAGACTGATGTGAGGGATCCTTTCTACATCTTAAACATTTCCATCCAGCTCTTCGTTCAGGACCCAGTTTCCTATAGCCCATCTCTGTAATATTGGCACAGCAAAACCCGAAATATTGTTTGCACCCACTACACAGAGCCGAATCACTGACTTCCTGGTTGCAATCAATACACAACATGATGAAGGTTTGACAATCACTGCCCTGGTTGAAACAGATGTGTAATTCTTGTGCACGTGCGTGTTCGCAGGCTTTGTGAAGCGAACTGAGAGGGTAAAGAAAAATCACCACGTTTTTCAAAACAAATTTGTCATTGGTGTTTCCCTGAGAGACACAGTACAGAGGTCTATGGAAGAGTCAGTTAGACATTCGTACTGAACATGATGGGAAGTATGTTTTTTTTCTCTAAATAGTGCGGAAAACTAACATCTTTGTATAGTGATGCTCATATAATAAATAATCAATAAAACGATAAGTTATATTCCTATAATAATGTAGGATTGTTCGATATCAGATTCGCGAGCAAGGTTTCGAAGTGGAGCTGGTGACGAGCCAGCAGTCCCCGATGGACGCGGAGAGCGCCGTGACGACCACGACCACCGTGACCGTGACGGCGGCGCGCAGCGGCCGCAGCAAGAAGCCGCGCCTGGCGGCCGGCGCCGGCGCGGACTTCCAGGCCGGCTACCGGCCCTACGAGGCCTGGGCGAGCGCCGCCGCACACACGCTGCACCAGGTGAGGGGGCAGGGCTCTAGTACCGACTAGTACAACAGCCGCGCCCGGCGGCCGGCGCCGGCGCGGACTTCCAGGCCGGCTACCGGCCCTACGAGGCCTGGGCGAGCGCCGCCGCACACACGCTGCACCAGGTGAGGGGGCAGGGCTCTAGTACCGACTAGTACAACAGCCGCGCCCGGCGGCCGGCGCCGGCGCGGACTTCCAGGCCGGCTACCGGCCCTACGAGGCCTGGGCGAGCGCCGCCGCACACACGCTGCACCAGGTGAGGGGGCAGGGCTCTAGTACCGACTAGTACAACAGCCGCGCCCGGCGGCCGGCGCCGGCGCGGACTTCCAGGCCGGCTACCGGCCCTACGAGGCCTGGGCGAGCGCCGCCGCACACACGCTGCACCAGGTGAGGGGGCAGGGCTCTAGTACCGACTAGTACAACAGCCGCGCCCGGCGGCCGGCGCCGGCGCGGACTTCCAGGCCGGCTACCGGCCCTACGAGGCCTGGGCGAGCGCCGCCGCACACACGCTGCACCAGGTGAGGGGGCAGGGCTCTAGTACCGACTAGTACAACAGCCGCGCCCGGCGGCCGGCGCCGGCGCGGACTTCCAGGCCGGCTACCGGCCCTACGAGGCCTGGGCGAGCGCCGCCGCACACACGCTGCACCAGGTGAGGGGGCAGGGCTCTAGTACCGACTAGTACAACAGCCGCGCCCGGCGGCCGGCGCCGGCGCGGACTTCCAGGCCGGCTACCGGCCCTACGAGGCCTGGGCGAGCGCCGCCGCACACACGCTGCACCAGGTGAGGGGGCAGGGCTCTAGTACCGACTAGTACAACAGCCGCGCCCGGCGGCCGGCGCCGGCGCGGACTTCCAGGCCGGCTACCGGCCCTACGAGGCCTGGGCGAGCGCCGCCGCACACACGCTGCACCAGGTGAGGGGGCAGGGCTCTAGTACCGACTAGTACAACAGCCGCGCCCGGCGGCCGGCGCCGGCGCGGACTTCCAGGCCGGCTACCGGCCCTACGAGGCCTGGGCGAGCGCCGCCGCACACACGCTGCACCAGGTGAGGGGGCAGGGCTCTAGTACCGACTAGTACAACAGCCGCGCCCGGCGGCCGGCGCCGGCGCGGACTTCCAGGCCGGCTACCGGCCCTACGAGGCCTGGGCGAGCGCCACCGCACACACGCTGCACCAGGTGAGGGGGCAGGGCTCTAGTACCGACTAGTACAACAGCCGCGCCCGGCGGCCGGCGCCGGCGCGGACTTCCAGGCCGGCTACCGGCCCTACGAGGCCTGGGCGAGCGCCGCCGCACACACGCTGCACCAGGTGAGGGGGCAGGGCTCTAGTACCGACTAGTACAACAGCCGCGCCCGGCGGCCGGCGCCGGCGCGGACTTCCAGGCCGGCTACCGGCCCTACGAGGCCTGGGCGAGCGCCGCCGCACACACGCTGCACCAGGTGAGGGGGCAGGGCTCTAGTACCGACTAGTACAACAGCCGCGCCCGGCGGCCGGCGCCGGCGCGGACTTCCAGGCCGGCTACCGGCCCTACGAGGCCTGGGCGAGCGCCGCCGCACACACGCTGCACCAGGTGAGGGGGCAGGGCTCTAGTACCGACTAGTACAACAGCCGCGCCCGGCGGCCGGCGCCGGCGCGGACTTCCAGGCCGGCTACCGGCCCTACGAGGCCTGGGCGAGCGCCGCCGCACACACGCTGCACCAGGTGAGGGGGCAGGGCTCTAGTACCGACTAGTACAACAGCCGCGCCCGGCGGCCGGCGCCGGCGCGGACTTCCAGGCCGGCTACCGGCCCTACGAGGCCTGGGCGAGCGCCGCCGCACACACGCTGCACCAGGTGAGGGGGCAGGGCTCTAGTACCGACTAGTACAACAGCCGCGCCCGGCGGCCGGCGCCGGCGCGGACTTCCAGGCCGGCTACCGGCCCTACGAGGCCTGGGCGAGCGCCGCCGCACACACGCTGCACCAGGTGAGGGGGCAGGGCTCTAGTACCGACTAGTACAACAGCCGCGCCCGGCGGCCGGCGCCGGCGCGGACTTCCAGGCCGGCTACCGGCCCTACGAGGCCTGGGCGAGCGCCACCGCACACACGCTGCACCAGGTGAGGGGGCAGGGCTCTAGTACCGACTAGTACAACAGCCGCGCCCGGCGGCCGGCGCCGGCGCGGACTTCCAGGCCGGCTACCGGCCCTACGAGGCCTGGGCGAGCGCCGCCGCACACACGCTGCACCAGGTGAGGGGGCAGGGCTCTAGTACCGACTAGTACAACAGCCGCGCCCGGCGGCCGGCGCCGGCGCGGACTTCCAGGCCGGCTACCGGCCCTACGAGGCCTGGGCGAGCGCCGCCGCACACACGCTGCACCAGGTGAGGGGGCAGGGCTCTAGTACCGACTAGTACAACAGCCGCGCCCGGCGGCCGGCGCCGGCGCGGACTTCCAGGCCGGCTACCGGCCCTACGAGGCCTGGGCGAGCGCCGCCGCACACACGCTGCACCAGGTGAGGGGGCAGGGCTCTAGTACCGACTAGTACAACAGCCGCGCCCGGCGGCCGGCGCCGGCGCGGACTTCCAGGCCGGCTACCGGCCCTACGAGGCCTGGGCGAGCGCCGCCGCACACACGCTGCACCAGGTGAGGGGGCAGGGCTCTAGTACCGACTAGTACAACAGCCGCGCCCGGCGGCCGGCGCCGGCGCGGACTTCCAGGCCGGCTACCGGCCCTACGAGGCCTGGGCGAGCGCCGCCGCACACACGCTGCACCAGGTGAGGGGGCAGGGCTCTAGTACCGACTAGTACAACAGCCGCGCCCGGCGGCCGGCGCCGGCGCGGACTTCCAGGCCGGCTACCGGCCCTACGAGGCCTGGGCGAGCGCCGCCGCACACACGCTGCACCAGGTGAGGGGGCAGGGCTCTAGTACCGACTAGTACAACAGCCGCGCCCGGCGGCCGGCGCCGGCGCGGACTTCCAGGCCGGCTACCGGCCCTACGAGGCCTGGGCGAGCGCCGCCGCACACACGCTGCACCAGGTGAGGGGGGCAGGGCTCTAGTACCGACTAGTACAACAGCCGCGCCCGGCGGCCGGCGCCGGCGCGGACTTCCAGGCCGGCTACCGGCCCTACGAGGCCTGGGCGAGCGCCGCCGCACACACGCTGCACCAGGTGAGGGGGCAGGGCTCTAGTACCGACTAGTACAACAGCCGCGCCCGGCGGCCGGCGCCGGCGCGGACTTCCAGGCCGGCTACCGGCCCTACGAGGCCTGGGCGAGCGCCGCCGCACACACGCTGCACCAGGTGAGGGGGCAGGGCTCTAGTACCGACTAGTACAACAGCCGCGCCCGGCGGCCGGCGCCGGCGCGGACTTCCAGGCCGGCTACCGGCCCTACGAGGCCTGGGCGAGCGCCGCCGCACACACGCTGCACCAGGTGAGGGGGCAGGGCTCTAGTACCGACTAGTACAACAGCCGCGCCCGGCGGCCGGCGCCGGCGCGGACTTCCAGGCCGGCTACCGGCCCTACGAGGCCTGGGCGAGCGCCGCCGCACACACGCTGCACCAGGTGAGGGGGCAGGGCTCTAGTACCGACTAGTACAACAGCCGCGCCCGGCGGCCGGCGCCGGCGCGGACTTCCAGGCCGGCTACCGGCCCTACGAGGCCTGGGCGAGCGCCGCCGCACACACGCTGCACCAGGTGAGGGGGCAGGGCTCTAGTACCGACTAGTACAACAGCCGCGCCCGGCGGCCGGCGCCGGCGCGGACTTCCAGGCCGGCTACCGGCCCTACGAGGCCTGGGCGAGCGCCGCCGCACACACGCTGCACCAGGTGAGGGGGCAGGGCTCTAGTACCGACTAGTACAACAGCCGCGCCCGGCGGCCGGCGCCGGCGCGGACTTCCAGGCCGGCTACCGGCCCTACGAGGCCT
Source organism: Pammene aurita (assembly GCA_947086415.1). Lineage (NCBI taxonomy): Eukaryota > Metazoa > Arthropoda > Insecta > Lepidoptera > Tortricidae > Pammene > Pammene aurita. Next base: position 55,051,776 of record OX352290.1, on the reverse strand, counting down.
GGGCGAGCGCCGCCGCACACACGCTGCACCAGGTGAGGGGGCAGGGCTCTAGTACCGACTAGTACAACAGACGCGCCCGGCGGCCGGCGCCGGCGCGGACTTCCAGGCCGGCTACCGGCCCTACGAGGCCTGGGCGAGCGCCGCCGCACACACGCTGCACCAGGTGAGGGGGCAGGGCTCTAGTACCGACTAGTACAACAGCCGCGCCCGGCGGCCGGCGCCGGCGCGGACTTCCAGGCCGGCTACCGGCCCTACGAGGCCTGGGCGAGCGCCGCCGCACACACGCTGCACCAGGTGAGGGGGCAGGGCTCTAGTACCGACTAGTACAACAGCCGCGCCCGGCGGCCGGCGCCGGCGCGGACTTCCAGGCCGGCTACCGGCCCTACGAGGCCTGGGCGAGCGCCACCGCACACACGCTGCACCAGGTGAGGGGGCAGGGCTCTAGTACCGACTAGTACAACAGCCGCGCCCGGCGGCCGGCGCCGGCGCGGACTTCCAGGCCGGCTACCGGCCCTACGAGGCCTGGGCGAGCGCCGCCGCACACACGCTGCACCAGGTGAGGGGGCAGGGCTCTAGTACCGACTAGTACAACAGCCGCGCCCGGCGGCCGGCGCCGGCGCGGACTTCCAGGCCGGCTACCGGCCCTACGAGGCCTGGGCGAGCGCCGCCGCACACACGCTGCACCAGGTGAGGGGGCAGGGCTCTAGTACCGACTAGTACAACAGCCGCGCCCGGCGGCCGGCGCCGGCGCGGACTTCCAGGCCGGCTACCGGCCCTACGAGGCCTGGGCGAGCGCCGCCGCACACACGCTGCACCAGGTGAGGGGGCAGGGCTCTAGTACCGACTAGTACAACAGCCGCGCCCGGCGGCCGGCGCCGGCGCGGACTTCCAGGCCGGCTACCGGCCCTACGAGGCCTGGGCGAGCGCCGCCGCACACACGCTGCACCAGGTGAGGGGGCAGGGCTCTAGTACCGACTAGTACAACAGCCGCGCCCGGCGGCCGGCGCCGGCGCGGACTTCCAGGCCGGCTACCGGCCCTACGAGGCCTGGGCGAGCGCCGCCGCACACACGCTGCACCAGGTGAGGGGGCAGGGCTCTAGTACCGACTAGTACAACAGCCGCGCCCGGCGGCCGGCGCCGGCGCGGACTTCCAGGCCGGCTACCGGCCCTACGAGGCCTGGGCGAGCGCCGCCGCACACACGCTGCACCAGGTGAGGGGGCAGGGCTCTAGTACCGACTAGTACAACAGCCGCGCCCGGCGGCCGGCGCCGGCGCGGACTTCCAGGCCGGCTACCGGCCCTACGAGGCCTGGGCGAGCGCCGCCGCACACACGCTGCACCAGGTGAGGGGGCAGGGCTCTAGTACCGACTAGTACAACAGCCGCGCCCGGCGGCCGGCGCCGGCGCGGACTTCCAGGCCGGCTACCGGCCCTACGAGGCCTGGGCGAGCGCCGCCGCACACACGCTGCACCAGGTGAGGGGGCAGGGCTCTAGTACCGACTAGTACAACAGCCGCGCCCGGCGGCCGGCGCCGGCGCGGACTTCCAGGCCGGCTACCGGCCCTACGAGGCCTGGGCGAGCGCCGCCGCACACACGCTGCACCAGGTGAGGGGGCAGGGCTCTAGTACCGACTAGTACAACAGCCGCGCCCGGCGGCCGGCGCCGGCGCGGACTTCCAGGCCGGCTACCGGCCCTACGAGGCCTGGGCGAGCGCCGCCGCACACACGCTGCACCAGGTGAGGGGGCAGGGCTCTAGTACCGACTAGTACAACAGCCGCGCCCGGCGGCCGGCGCCGGCGCGGACTTCCAGGCCGGCTACCGGCCCTACGAGGCCTGGGCGAGCGCCGCCGCACACACGCTGCACCAGGTGAGGGGGCAGGGCTCTAGTACCGACTAGTACAACAGCCGCGCCCGGCGGCCGGCGCCGGCGCGGACTTCCAGGCCGGCTACCGGCCCTACGAGGCCTGGGCGAGCGCCGCCGCACACACGCTGCACCAGGTGAGGGGGCAGGGCTCTAGTACCGACTAGTACAACAGCCGCGCCCGGCGGCCGGCGCCGGCGCGGACTTCCAGGCCGGCTACCGGCCCTACGAGGCCTGGGCGAGCGCCGCCGCACACACGCTGCACCAGGTGAGGGGGCAGGGCTCTAGTACCGACTAGTACAACAGCCGCGCCCGGCGGCCGGCGCCGGCGCGGACTTCCAGGCCGGCTACCGGCCCTACGAGGCCTGGGCGAGCGCCGCCGCACACACGCTGCACCAGGTGAGGGGGCAGGGCTCTAGTACCGACTAGTACAACAGACGCGCCCGGCGGCCGGCGCCGGCGCGGACTTCCAGGCCGGCTACCGGCCCTACGAGGCCTGGGCGAGCGCCGCCGCACACACGCTGCACCAGGTGAGGGGGCAGGGCTCTAGTACCGACTAGTACAACAGCCGCGCCCGGCGGCCGGCGCCGGCGCGGACTTCCAGGCCGGCTACCGGCCCTACGAGGCCTGGGCGAGCGCCGCCGCACACACGCTGCACCAGGTGAGGGGGCAGGGCTCTAGTACCGACTAGTACAACAGCCGCGCCCGGCGGCCGGCGCCGGCGCGGACTTCCAGGCCGGCTACCGGCCCTACGAGGCCTGGGCGAGCGCCGCCGCACACACGCTGCACCAGGTGAGGGGGCAGGGCTCTAGTACCGACTAGTACAACAGCCGCGCCCGGCGGCCGGCGCCGGCGCGGACTTCCAGGCCGGCTACCGGCCCTACGAGGCCTGGGCGAGCGCCGCCGCACACACGCTGCACCAGGTGAGGGGGCAGGGCTCTGGTACCGACTAGTACAACAGACGCGCCCGGCGGCCGGCGCCGGCGCGGACTTCCAGGCCGGCTACCGGCCCTACGAGGCCTGGGCGAGCGCCGCCGCACACACGCTGCACCAGGTGAGGGGGCAGGGCTCTAGTACCGACTAGTACAACAGCCGCGCCCGGCGGCCGGCACCGGCGCGGACTTCCAGGCCGGCTACCGGCCCTACGAGGCCTGGGCGAGCGCCGCCGCACACACGCTGCACCAGGTGAGGGGGCAGGGCTCTAGTACCGACTAGTACAACAGCCGCGCCCGGCGGCCGGCGCCGGCGCGGACTTCCAGGACGGCTACCGGCCCTACGAGGCCTGGGCGAGCGCCGCCGCACACACGCTGCACCAGGTGAGGGGGCAGGGCTCTAGTACCGACTAGTACAACAGCCGCGCCCGGCGGCCGGCGCCGGCGCGGACTTCCAGGCCGGCTACCGGCCCTACGAGGCCTGGGCGAGCGCCGCCGCACACACGCTGCACCAGGTGAGGGGGCAGGGCTCTAGTACCGACTAGTACAACAGCCGCGCCCGGCGGCCGGCACCGGCGCGGACTTCCAGGCCGGCTACCGGCCCTACGAGGCCTGGGCGAGCGCCGCCGCACACACGCTGCACCAGGTGAGGGGGCAGGGCTCTAGTACCGACTAGTACAACAGCCGCGCCCGGCGGCCGGCGCCGGCGCGGACTTCCAGGCCGGCTACCGGCCCTACGAGGCCTGGGCGAGCGCCGCCGCACACACGCTGCACCAGGTGAGGGGGCAGGGCTCTAGTACCGACTAGTACAACAGCCGCGCCCGGCGGCCGGCGCCGGCGCGGACTTCCAGGACGGCTACCGGCCCTACGAGGCCTGGGCGAGCGCCGCCGCACACACGCTGCACCAGGTGAGGGGGTAGGGCTCTAGTACCGACTAGTACAACAGCCGCGCCCGGCGGCCGGCGCCGGCGCGGACTTCCAGGCCGGCTACCGGCCCTACGAGGCCTGGGCGAGCGCCGCCGCACACACGCTGCACCAGGTGAGGGGGCAGGGCTCTACTAACAACTAGTACAGTACAACAGTGTCCAATCAACTACAGTACTTACCCTGTCGGCGTCGAGAGACGTGGGACGCAAGAAGAGACCATGTGTCACATATTACACATTTTCCTGCTCTCTGGCCTCAGTGAAGATAAAACTCAAACATGTTAACTGGAATTAACTATTTACATTGGTTTTTGGATTTATTTAATTTTCTATTTGTTACTTCTCCTATCTTGATCATGTTTCGCTATATTTTTGTAGTTTAAGTTATTGTTTACAGTTTGTATTTTTAAGCATGCTGTGTCTGCTATTTTAGGGTGCATACATAAGTTGTCAAATTTAATGCTTGTATCTATTTGCTGTAATGTAGTGTGACACTCAGTTTGTAGACCATTAAAAAAAAAAATATCGGACCGTATATAAGTCATACGAGAACTGAGCTAATACTGCCACTGACAGACTGGACATTTTATGTCTCGTGCATCGTTATACAGTTTGTCGATGAAAACTTTCGCAAGAATACGAACAAGTAATCCTTTAGCATTGTGGAGTGTTTAACAGAATAAATGTAACATTTCAGTGCGGTGTTGACCTGGAGAACCCGGCGGCGCCGCGCGCGCGCGGGGCGGCGGCGCTGGAGCGGCTGCAGCAGGAGCTGGCGGCGCAGCGCCAGGACTTCGCGCACGTGGAGGAGATCCAGCGCCGGCTCGCCTGCGACCCGCAGCTTAAAGGTACATACCTTCAGTGTGTAACAAGGTTTAACGTGTGTCTACTTAGTCGGGACCGACCCTAGGATTCTGGACGTTCGTTCAGATTTGTTGTTGACGAAGGTTCGTAAATAAGGTAGGCGACACCAATTTTGAATAGAGTCTAGTGGAGTGGAGGGGCGGTGGGGAGGACGCGATGGAGGTGAGGTTACAATGGTACGCTGGTGTTACGCCGTCACGTTGTAGATATTTTTTATCGAAAATAAAGTAACTTGGCATTAAGTTTGCCTTTTAAGAAGATTTTAAAATAATTAATTTTCACATTTTACCCTCTTCTGAACAATCTGTGTGAGGGGTTTGTCGCTAGCATTTTTTGATTGACAGGTGTCGGTTTTCGACCGAGTTCAAGATTTCGATGAAAGAGGTTTTCAATTCGTCGGGATCTTTGTTGCTATTTTTTTAATGTATGTTCACCGATTATTCGAAGACGGTTGGACCGATTTGGACTACTTGACAGTGGAGTATACTTCACAGTTGGTCCCATTGTAACCAGGTCAGGATCTGATGACAGGATCCTGGAGAAATCGAGGGAACTCTTCAGCTGTTAAAGGCACACCTATAGTGATTTGAGTATTTTTTACAGCAGCTCGAGCATTTGCTTTTGGAAAACTGGATGCTAAGTAAAGTCGGTTCTTTTTTGTTTAAAATTATTTATATCCAGTCAGTCAATAAAGTTACGATAGATTTCATCGAAGAATTCGCTTTAAGTGTACTGTGATTTACTTTCTAGCTACTTAATACATTTTACGTCACACCTGGCCATAGTGTGAGTTTTACCGCACGCTACTGTAAAACTCGCATTATGGCCAGGTGGAGACGTAAAATTGTATACTCACCACGGGCAGTAAAAAAGAAAGCCCTCTATCGCATATTTACAAACCTCGCCTGCGGCTCGGGTCACAAATACCTGCGATTTCGGTCATTCTTTCTTTTACAGTCCTTGGTAAGTAATGTACTATTATATGTTACAGAGGAAGCCGAACAGCACGCAATGAGCATCGAAGAACTAAAGCAGCGGTGGGACGACATCCAACGAGGCGCGCTCAACATCCGCAACACCATGAACCTGCTCGAGGACAAGGACAGCTTCCACCGCGCCGCCGCAGCCCTGCGGGAGGCCCTCGAGGACACCAACACCTGGAAGGACCGCATGCTGAGGGACAAGCCCAGCAGCAACCAGCTCATACACCTGCGGAACAGACTGCGAGCATTACGCCAGCTGGACATCAAGCGCAAAGAACTGGACGCACAATCCATCATCCTACTCACCAAGCCGATACCACCGGCTTACAAACAAGACATCGAAACGACCGCCAAGCAACTCGGAATAGAATACGAGGAGCTCCTCAACTATTTGAGCGCTAAAGAAGTCGAGATCAAGCTAGCGATCAATAAGAAACCGCAGGAAACTGTCAAGGATGAGTTCGAGAATCTCCAACGAAAAATCCAAGACATCGAATCGAGAGTTATCGTCGAACACGTGATGTTTTCCACTGCGGAGTCCATGGAAACTAAAGCGAAAGAGTTGAAAAGTGTTCGCAGTGAACTAGAAGAGTTACAGTCGGGCTACGACGCGGTGGTGAAGGCTCGACGGCAGCAGTACGAAGCGGGAAGCGTCCAGGAGCTGAACGTGCGCAGCAGCCTCGAGAACCTGGTCACCAAGTTCGGAGATACGAAGGTGCTGCTGGAACAGAAGATCGACAAGCTGGAGAACGGTAATACCACCCTCTATTTAGTGTTAGTTTTATTCCTAGGAAAGGGGCGTCCATTATTTATGTGATACGTTAAGGGGAGAGTTAGAGCGAAGCCTCACTAAATTGCACATGGGGTAAGAAGGGGTGCATCTATTGGAAAATTAATATCTCAAAGATGTTGTATTATGTTGCCACTTCGATCGTGTGCAGTATGGCGATGGCAGAGACACATGAGAATGATTCCTGGGAAAATATATCTAAAAATTTAAAGCGAAAAGTAATCTTAGAAAGAGCGCATTGAGTGTTATTTAACTGCTTTGACTAGTAACATTGGATTGAAGTAATGTAAGTTAAAACTGTAAAATTAAGTAACAAATGTAAAATTAAGGGTTTATTAAGGGCGATATTAATAGTAGTTTATGTAACTGTTACGTAATAAGGGTCCTTAAAATACCTACAGTTGCATACACATACACTGCTTTATCTACACTCATATTATATATTCTAAATGAAGTGTTCGGAAACCATAGAATGACCGCCATTACACCGCCATGGCCATCTCGATTGTGCCGGCGGTCGCGCGGGCGCGTGCCATTGGTCAGGAAGGAGGGCAGGATTTACATTATGTTATCAAATTCGATGTTCGGAATTTGAAACTCATAACGTATCAATATTTGAGCATGTAAAGTTAAAATTACGTTACTGCCACAGATAAAAAGCTTATCATAGTAAAATCGGTTGTGGTAATGCTAGCCATTGCCTACCGTTTTTGAACATGTTTTAGAGGAGGTCACAATGTGTGAGAGTGTAGATAAAAAATGTTAAACAATGAAATAGTTGTGGTTTTGTCTGTGAGACATTTTGTTTCTGTTTCAGGTGTTGCACTGGTGAAGCAGTTGGAAGTCGACACGACGGAGCTGACGCGGTGGCTGGACGGAGTGGAGAAGTTCCTGGCCGACAACGAGTCCATTCCCATCGGGGACGTCGAGCTGTTGGAGAGTTTGCTGGATACCAGCAATGTGAGTTATCATTTCTGTTGGTAGTTGCAATGCAACATTTGATCAGATATTTTTGATGGCACAGTTTTAGTATGTAAATATAGAATTACAGACTTTTAAGTTTTGGGATGTTCATGGTAGTTTTGAAATGATATTGAATTTTTTTTGTTAATGTTAAAGTATTTTTTTGACATGTAATATAATGTAAAAAATCTTTGTTGTATAAAAATAAGTCAAAATAGTAGATTGTACAACAAGTGCAAAAAACGTACCATTTCACGCGAGGCGTTTATTCATCCGAGCGAGCTTGATATAAAGTCGAGTGTAAAATGGGTTTTATGGATAAGTTTTACATTCTAATTTTCACTTCAATTGTGAGGCAATTATATATAAACTATTTCAAGTTGTAATGAAAGTATTACAAATAAATATGGTTTCCGTCAACTAATTTTTTAATGTTTTTGTTTTAAATTTTTAACATGTGAATTTAGACATAGGTATTTGTTTTCTGCCAAATCATAAAAACATTTCGGGCCATTTTAAAATTATTTTCAATTCCTATTTAATCTAATTTCATTAATTTAATTATAGAAAACACGCAATTCAAATAATTATAGCAAGAATATAATAAAAGAACAAGTTTCAGTATTCTACGAAGTTACTGCTCAATTAAATTGTGCAATATGTATTGACTCTGTTCGGCTGTTGAGCTTCATTCTTAGTATTGGAAGATTTTTACTTTACGCACTAGAGTTTAAAAAGCGATTTTATGTCGTCCACGCACCACTTAAAGTCGAACTTTACGAGCATGAGAAGTGAACACAATATTTTTTATGCCAAATTTTTAAAATCAAGTTTTATGTTTAAATAATTCTACATATAAGTGACTTGCTGTAAACTGTAAGCTTGTTTGTAATTAAATAATAAAAAGTATTACACCAGAGAGGAGGGAGAAGACAATAATAAAAATAACACAGGGAAGGAATAGAACATTAATTAATGAACATGTAATTAAAGTTATCACTATTATTTGTAGAAACACGACGAAGAAAAAGAGAAATACGAAACGATGTTATCCTCGATCGAAAAATCCCGCGCCACGATACTCGAAGATTGCGACGAGGCACTCGGCAAGTCGCTCCGAGCGCGCGGCTCCTCCTCCCAGCGCTTCCTAGACGTGACCGGTCGAGCTCGTGCGCTCAACGAGTCGCTGCGCCGCGCGCTCGAGTGCGGCGCCGGCGTGTTCCGGCAGATCGCGGACACCGAGCGCTGGCTGCGGGCGCTGGAGGACCAGATCCCCAGGGAGGACCAGTGCACCATCTCCGACTCCGCGGAGCTCTACAAGGTCAAGATGCTGTTCCAGGCGCTCAAGGACAAGTGCGACGACAAGACGCAGGAGTTTAGGAATTTGAACGAGGCCGGTGAGTGGGACGCGTTTGTTTATTTCAACTTGTTTGTCATCGTTGTACTTCATTTAGCATGTCTTCTTTTCAACCGACTTCAAGATTTCGAAGGAGGAGGTTATCAATTCGTCGGGATCTTTGTTTTTGCTATATTTTTTTTTTTTTTTTTTTTTTTATGTATGTTCACCGATTATTCGAAGACGGCTGGACCGATTTGGAAAATTCTTTTTTTGTTTGACAGCGTATACTTCACAGTTGGTCCCATTGTAACCATGTCAGGATCTGATGATGGGATCCTGGAGAAATCGAGGGAACTCTTCAACTATTATAGGCACACCTATGGTGATTTGAGTATTTTTTACAGCAGATCGAGCATTTGGTGTTGGAAAGGTGGATGCTTAGTGAAGTCGGTTCTTTTTTGTTTAAAATTATTTGAGTCCTCAAGTTCAATACGCCGGCATATCTCTTCCAAAAGTTGACTCCAGTTACGCGAACGCCGACGGTGTGCTATACAGTTATTACCACCATGCTTCCGCTGCTTTTCGTGAAAGTTTCCGCTACGCAGCGACTAAATGCTGGAATAACATCCCACCACCAATTAGCAACCTGCAAAACGTTGTTAGTTTTAGAAATAAACTTAAAAAAATTATCTTCGATCACCAGCAGAAGCAGGAAACTTTGAGTCACGACACTGGTTACATTTAGTAAATAAGTACATAAATTAATGTTCTTACCTGTAGTGTATGTCCCTTATATGTTTTTATACTATCCCATATGTATTTTGTATTCTCCTGTACATGTCTAGTTTTTTTCATTGAGTTTGTGTTAAGTATAACTTTGTTATCTACTTTTTTGTCTTCAGTTTGTGTTATCTGTCGTGGCATCACCAAGTGGGCCCTACGGAAGACCAGCACTAGCTGACGTACTAGCTAGCATTTTGCTGAGCAGGGTCCATTTCGTGGTGCTACACCTGTACGTCTTTATTTTGTTTGTCTGTAATTTTTTATGTAATATTGTGTACGTCATGAATAAATATCTTGAATCTTTATGGGATCAGTATGTGGTTCGGAACGTATCCTCTTGTGCAGGTAACGACATAATGCTGGCGGCGGAGGCGCGGCGGCCGGCGCGGCTGGCGCGGCGGCTCACGGCGCTGTCGGCGCGCTGGACCGACGTCACGCGCGGCGTCTACGAGCGGTACAAGTCAGTGTCTATCTCTATATATATAATAATAAACTAGTTTATCTACACACACACACCCTAAACCCACTAAAATGCGTTCAAAAACTGGCCGTAAGGACCAGCATTATTTCAATCAGATTTATAATAATAATTATCTAATCTGTGCCCGTAGGTAATATTGTACGTATTTTCATTACATTATCGCTGAGCGGTAACGTAATGACTTTCGAATTTCGAATATCTTCGTAGGACAAGGAATTTTGATTAAAAATTGGGGTAACTCTGTCTAAATCTGGAGTTTTCATTAATAAGCTTGGAAATCATCATTATCATCATCATCATCTTCTTTATCTTCTTGTTCTTCATCATGTTCATGTCCATCTTCTTCATCACCATCTACTTTTTCTTCATTATCATCTTCAGCTTCATATCCTTTTTCTTCACCACCTTCTTCGTCTTCTTCATCTCCTTCTGCTCCATCATCATCTTCTTCATTAACATCATCTTCTTCTTCATCGTCTTCTCCTTTACCTTCTTCATCAACTTCTTGACCGTCTTCATCATCTTCATCGTCTTTTTCTTCTTCTTCATCACCATCATCACCATCTAAATCATCGTCATCATTTTCTTCTTCTTCTTGATCATCTCAATCTTCTTCTTATTCATCGTATACTTTTTCTTTATCATCATCCTTCAGCTTCATGTCCTTTTTCTTCACCACCTTCTTCGTCTACTTCTTCTTCTCCATAATCTTCTTCTTCATCATCAACATCATCTTCTTTACCTTCTTCATTATCTTAATCTTCTTCATCTTCGTCTTCTTAATCTTCTTCTCCATCATCATCAGAGCTCGGATTTTTCACGGCAAAACAAAACACTAGCGTAATTTAGCCAGTGCTTGAAATATTATTTTATCGACACCTATCGAGTCTTACTAGAGTATATGACAGGTATTGCCTCAGTACATTTTTTCTTTTTTTATTCGATGGTACACCTATCAGTGTGAATGTCAAAATTTAAAAACTAACAAACGTGCGAAAATATCGAAAAACAGGAGACTTACTAGAGCTCAAAATCAATATTTTTGACCAGTCTAAGGTGACCTACTGGGGGTTAGAAGGTTGTGCATTAATTACCGGACATCCTGTATAAGTAATAAAATAACTTTTCATTTTAGCTTTGCCATAGTCGAGCAACAAAGAGGTAGGTCTGCATGTACAACTTAGAACGAAGTAACTATACCACCTCATTTAAAATGATAGAAACGACTGCAAATTTCATCTCACATGACATATGACATTCACACTTTAACTGTCATTTCATTACGTATAAAACGTAAATTGCATCTAGGTATTATTTATTTCGCAACGCATTGAATCCGACGTGTTGGATATACGTATAATAACTTAATATTGCAAGGTATCAATTAATACAAAAATGAGTAATGTACAAGATCGGATCAAAACGTGGATTGAAAATCACCCTGAGTTAGTCTATAATGAAGTGACCTCCACTATATACTGCTCTATGTGCGATATGCATCTAAAACTGAAGAAATGCAATATTGAGAATCATGTGAAAAGCAACCGCCACAATTACCGTTCGGGGCAACCAAATAGGAAACATCAATTTTATTTCGATTTAATTATTTTTCTTATTTCATGCAACATACCATGGGCAACAGTCAACAACAATAATTTTCGTCATTTTTTTAACAAGTATTTATGTTGCTACTGCTATATGACTTCTTTACCGGACGAATCGACCCTGCGAAAAATTTATTTAAATCTCGTGTACAAAAAAACTATACAGGGTATAAGAGAGGTAAACAAAACCAATTATTTGTGGATATCTATAGACGAAACACCAGATTTCAAGGGAAAATGTGTGACAAACGTGGTGATTCGGTCTTTGCAAAAAAATTGTTCTAAGCAATTTTATCTTTTGGGGTCGAAGGTTTTAGAGAAGGTAAATGGGGAAACAATAGCAAACCTAATAATAAACCAATTAAAATTTTTGTTTCAAAATTCTTTCAATGACAACGTAAACAATTTGCTTTTACTTTGCACAGATAGTGCCGCATATATGCTTAAAGCCGGTCGTATTTTAAAAGCAACGTTTCCTCGTATGAAACACATTACGTGTTTAGCTCATGGTCTGCACCGGGTTGCCGAAGAAGTGCGAGATAATTTCAAAGGTGTGGATGGGTTGATATCGAATGTCAAAAAGATATTCCTAAAATCTCCAGAGCGTGTACGCCTTTTTAAGGCAAAATATCCGTCCATTCCCCTACCTCCCGAGCCAATTATCACCAGATGGGGAACTTGGATATCTGCTGCGGTATATTACGCTCAATACTATGAGCAAATACGTGATGTCGTCTCCATACTTGCTAATGACTCGGCAGCTATAAGAGCTGCAAAAAAATGTTTTCAAACACGCAAACTACGACCGGAGTTAAATTTCATTCGCGACAACTACGAAGTAATAGCCTCTTCAATAGAACAATTGCAATGTTCGACTTTATCCATTGCGGAATCCTTACTCATTCTGGATACTGTTCGTTGCTACGTAAACTGGAGTAAACTTTTACCAGTGATACGTAAATTTGAAGCCGTGCTCGAACGAAATCCTGATTACGAAATTTTAAGAGACATCTGAAAATATTACCCGAACTGATAATGAATTCTATAAATTTGCTCCCTTGACGTCAACTGAAGTTGAACGTACATTTAGTGTACATAAATGGATTTATAGTGATAAACGCAACTGTTTACTCCCAGAGAATGTTGAAAAGATAATGATCATCTACTCCTATCACTATTACCCAAATAAAATGTCTTGTGCTGCTGTGTGTACTGACGTAGATTTTGAAGAAGAAATTGCGTCTGTTTCTAATATATAGTAACTTTATACAAATGTTTATACAAATGTTTTTATTAGTTTTATTACATATTAATTTTATTTGGTGACTTTTATTTCTTCTAGTTCTGAATTATCGATATCGATAAAATAATATTTCAAGCACTGGCTAAATTACGCTAGTGTTTTGTTTTGCCGTGAAAAATCCGAGCTCTGATCATCATCTTCTTCATCATCTTCTTCTTCATATTCTTCTTTACCTTCATCATCATCAACATCATCTTCATCATCTTCCGTCGTTTTCTTCTTCTTCGTCACCATCATCACCATCAAAATCATCGTCATCATCTTCTTCTTTATCATGTTCATCTAAATCTTCTTCATTATCTTCATCATTTTCTTCATCATTTTCAGCTTTATGGCCTTTTTCTTCACCACCTTCTTCGTCTTCTTGATCTACTTCTTCTTCTCCATAATCTTCTTCTTCATCATCATCTTCTTCACCATCAACATCATCTTCTTCTTCATTATCTTCTTTACCTTCTTCATCATCTTCATCTTCGTCATCTTAATCTTCTTCTCCATCATCATCTTCTTCATCATCAACATCATCTTCTTCTTCATTTTAATAATAATAATAAATACTCTTTATTGCACACCTCATACAGTTACAAGCACAAATTTTACAATTAGATAAATTTAGGTAGAGGTAACAGCAGGCGGTCTTATCGCTAATGAGCGATTTCTTCCAGACAACCTTTGGGTAGTGGAGACTAGAGAAAAACAATAAGCAGTAGGTGGTGCATAGACACAAAAGAGACGAAATAGATAACACAGCACATTCATATGAATATACATACTTAAATAAATACAAAATAAACATACATATACGTACATATATACATATATAATACACACAGTAAGAAACAACAGTGTCAACTTAAAACCCTAAGGAAGAGATAAATAGTATTCCTTAAGTTGCGATTTAAAGCTACCAATAGATTGCGCGCGTTTTATGTTGAGAGGGAGAGAATTCCACAAACGAACGGCCTGGAACGTAAATGAGCAATTATAAAATTTGGAAGATGAAGATGGCACTTTTAGGAGCAATTTTTGAGAGGATCTAATAGAATTAAGATAAGAGAAACGCTCTTTGAGGTAGCGGGGAGTTGCAGGGTTAAAAAGTATAGAAAAGAGTAAAGAAAGTATGTGAGAGTTACGGCGGTGACGGATAGGGAGCCATTTTCTTCTTTACCTTCTTCAACATTTTCATCTTCTTCGTCTTCGTCTTCTTAATCTTCATCTTCATCATCATCTTCTTTTATTTTATCTTCTTCCTCGTCTACAGCATCATCTTCTTTTTCTTCTTCTATAGGATAGAATCTTTCGCTTTTGGTTGTGTTAGTTGTTGCCCTGTTATCAATGCAGGTCATTACATACAGTTTCTGAACCATTTTATAGGGTTTATAGTATGTGTGTAGATAAAGCAGCAACTGTACGTAATTAGGCCTTAAAACACTCGTGTGATCTTATTATGAAACTCGCCTGCGGCTTCGTTTCATAAAACCACACTCGTATTTTAAGGACCCTTATTACGTAATAACGGGTTGGCTTAAAGTAATGAGAATTTTCATATTGGAGAATCGAAAAATAAAGTCAATAGCTACAGGTTAATAAGTTGTATTTCCATAAACTAGAACATATTCAACATTACAAACAAATATTAAAATATAGGAAAAGTCCCTCCATCTTCAAACTTTCGTAACTTGCTTCTGGCTGTTCCACTCACACCTTGGACATCATACAAATTGACTTTTTGAAATTTAATATGTACTTATCCAAAATTGTATTTGATTGGTAAATTGGCTTCCTACGCATCACTACTTACCATTCTTTTGAAAATTGCCAAATAATCTCTGATTGTTCGACGTTTAGAGACGTCACACTAGATTAAGCAAACTCTAAGTATACCAAAAATAGTCAAAATTGTTTAAAAAGTAATCCCATACATTATGTATCAAAAGATGCCAACCCAGCAAAAGTCCGTAAAGCTCGACCAATCGAAGCTTCATGGGATATTTGTAGTAGGTTAGTATAAGGTTACGGGCAGGATGCCAGTTCTCCGAAACCATTAGAATTAAGGATAAAAGGATAATTAAGAAATGTTGTCCAAGGTATGATGCGTATGGTCAGAAGCATGTTACAAAAGATCGAAGCTGAAGGGCCTTTTTCTATATAGTAGTGATTGTTTGTAATGTCTAATATGTTCTAGTTCCTCGTAAAAAAATCCATTAACCTGTAGCTATTGACTTTATTTTTAATTTTTTCAATGTGAAATTTCTAATTACTCTGAGCCAACCCGTTAGTTACATAAACTACTATTTTGGGTGTTTGTTTTGCTGTTTTTTCTTGTCTTTATTTGTTTTTGTGCCATGTCATGTCTTTGTGAGTTGCCTTTGATCTTGCCTAAAATCTCTTGTGGTAGAGTATTGTGATTGCGTTTAATATTTTGTGTACAGCTTTTAGTTTTAGCGAGGGTTCGAAGCTCACCGTCGGGTATTTTTTATCATTTGCTCATGGTCCACCTCCTTCCACGCGCCTCTCGTACTTTACCTTATAGTTAGAGTACTCGGAATCTCGAATTTCCCACAGCTTGCCTTTTGAACCCGCTTTAAATTACTTGTGTATGAACACTTAGGAGCTCCGGGCCTTTAACTTTTGACTGAGCTCGACCTCCTCCTAACCTGAAGTTCATTAAGATACTCGGTCGGCAGGGTGCTGGCGGAGGCGTGGCACGAGACGGGCGAGCTGCGCGCGTGGCTGGCGCAGGAGGCGGCGTGGCTGGACGGCCTGCAGCGCCGCCTCGCGTCGCGCCAGCAGCCCGCCGACGCCGAGGAGCTCTCTGCGCAGCTATACGTGAGTGCGACCTCGTGTTGAGAGAGAGATTGGATTGATGCACACGTCTTGAGTATTTTGAAACTTGTTTATTGTGTCAGGACCTGGAAAGTTACATGCGCAACCACTCGTCCGCTGCGGCTGTCCCGGATCCAGGGACGTGGGCCGCCAGCTGGCCGACGCGCACATCATGGCGGGCTGGATCCGCGCGGAGATCCACGCGCTGCAGGACCGCTGGAACACTCTGCGGGCCGAGGTCAGTACTTATATATTATCGTCACATATGACTGTGATTCTGTTTAATATTGAATAGTTGTTTTGTTTTGTGTACGTTTCGCTAATGAACGTAACATGCCCAGGCGGCGGCCCGCACGGCGACGCTGGAGGGCGCGGCGCGCGAGGCGGCGCGCTCGGAGGTGGCCGTGGACCGCCTGCAGCAGTGGCTCCGGCACGCGCAGGCTCGGCTCAGGGACGCCGACGAGAAGGACCACCAGGTACTACATATTGCCATGATTGTGTTCGCTCGGAGGTGGCCGTGGACCGCCTGCAGCAGTGGCTCCGGCACGCGCAGGCTCGGCTCAGGGACGCCGACGAGAAGGACCACCAGGTACTACATATTGCCATGATTGTGTTCGCTCGGAGGTGGCCGTGGACCGCCTGCAGCAGTGGCTCCGGCACGCGCAGGCTCGGCTCAGGGACGCCGACGAGAAGGACCACCAGGTACTACATATTGCCATGATTGTGTTCGCTCGGAGGTGGCCGTGGACCGCCTGCAGCAGTGGCTCCGGCACGCGCAGGCTCGGCTCAGGGACGCCGACGAGAAGGACCACCAGGTACTACATATTGCCATGATTGTGTTCGCTCGGAGGTGGCCGTGGACCGCCTGCAGCAGTGGCTCCGGCACGCGCAGGCTCGGCTCAGGGACGCCGACGAGAAGGACCACCAGGTACTACATATTGCCATGATTGTGTTCGCTCGGAGGTGGCCGTGGACCGCCTGCAGCAGTGGCTCCGGCACGCGCAGGCTCGGCTCAGGGACGCCGACGAGAAGGACCACCAGGTACTACATATTGCCATGATTGTGTTCGCTCGGAGGTGGCCGTGGACCGCCTGCAGCAGTGGCTCCGGCACGCGCAGGCTCGGCTCAGGGACGCCGACGAGAAGGACCACCAGGTACTACATATTGCCATGATTGTGTTCGCTCGGAGGTGGCCGTGGACCGCCTGCAGCAGTGGCTCCGGCACGCGCAGGCTCGGCTCAGGGACGCCGACGAGAAGGACCACCAGGTACTACATATTGCCATGATTGTGTTCGCTCGGAGGTGGCCGTGGACCGCCTGCAGCAGTGGCTCCGGCACGCGCAGGCTCGGCTCAGGGACGCCGACGAGAAGGACCACCAGGTACTACATATTGCCATGATTGTGTTCGCTCGGAGGTGGCCGTGGACCGCCTGCAGCAGTGGCTCCGGCACGCGCAGGCTCGGCTCAGGGACGCCGACGAGAAGGACCACCAGGTACTACATATTGCCATGATTGTGTTCGCTCGGAGGTGGCCGTGGACCGCCTGCAGCAGTGGCTCCGGCACGCGCAGGCTCGGCTCAGGGACGCCGACGAGAAGGACCACCAGGTACTACATATTGCCATGATTGTGTTCGCTCGGAGGTGGCCGTGGACCGCCTGCAGCAGTGGCTCCGGCACGCGCAGGCTCGGCTCAGGGACGCCGACGAGAAGGACCACCAGGTACTACATATTGCCATGATTGTGTTCGCTCGGAGGTGGCCGTGGACCGCCTGCAGCAGTGGCTCCGGCACGCGCAGGCTCGGCTCAGGGACGCCGACGAGAAGGACCACCAGGTACTACATATTGCCATGATTGTGTTCGCTCGGAGGTGGCCGTGGACCGCCTGCAGCAGTGGCTCCGGCACGCGCAGGCTCGGCTCAGGGACGCCGACGAGAAGGACCACCAGGTACTACATATTGCCATGATTGTGTTCGCTCGGAGGTGGCCGTGGACCGCCTGCAGCAGTGGCTCCGGCACGCGCAGGCTCGGCTCAGGGACGCCGACGAGAAGGACCACCAGGTACTACATATTGCCATGATTGTGTTCGCTCGGAGGTGGCCGTGGACCGCCTGCAGCAGTGGCTCCGGCACGCGCAGGCTCGGCTCAGGGACGCCGACGAGAAGGACCACCAGGTACTACATATTGCCATGATTGTGTTCGCTCGGAGGTGGCCGTGGACCGCCTGCAGCAGTGGCTCCGGCACGCGCAGGCTCGGCTCAGGGACGCCGACGAGAAGGACCACCAGGTACTACATATTGCCATGATTGTGTTCGCTCGGAGGTGGCCGTGGACCGCCTGCAGCAGTGGCTCCGGCACGCGCAGGCTCGGCTCAGGGACGCCGACGAGAAGGACCACCAGGTACTACATATTGCCATGATTGTGTTCGCTCGGAGGTGGCCGTGGACCGCCTGCAGCAGTGGCTCCGGCACGCGCAGGCTCGGCTCAGGGACGCCGACGAGAAGGACCACCAGGTACTACATATTGCCATGATTGTGTTCGCTCGGAGGTGGCCGTGGACCGCCTGCAGCAGTGGCTCCGGCACGCGCAGGCTCGGCTCAGGGACGCCGACGAGAAGGACCACCAGGTACTACATATTGCCATGATTGTGTTCGCTCGGAGGTGGCCGTGGACCGCCTGCAGCAGTGGCTCCGGCACGCGCAGGCTCGGCTCAGGGACGCCGACGAGAAGGACCACCAGGTACTACATATTGCCATGATTGTGTTCGCTCGGAGGTGGCCGTGGACCGCCTGCAGCAGTGGCTCCGGCACGCGCAGGCTCGGCTCAGGGACGCCGACGAGAAGGACCACCAGGTACTACATATTGCCATGATTGTGTTCGCTCGGAGGTGGCCGTGGACCGCCTGCAGCAGTGGCTCCGGCACGCGCAGGCTCGGCTCAGGGACGCCGACGAGAAGGACCACCAGGTACTACATATTGCCATGATTGTGTTCGCTCGGAGGTGGCCGTGGACCGCCTGCAGCAGTGGCTCCGGCACGCGCAGGCTCGGCTCAGGGACGCCGACGAGAAGGACCACCAGGTACTACATATTGCCATGATTGTGTTCGCTCGGAGGTGGCCGTGGACCGCCTGCAGCAGTGGCTCCGGCACGCGCAGGCTCGGCTCAGGGACGCCGACGAGAAGGACCACCAGGTACTACATATTGCCATGATTGTGTTCGCTCGGAGGTGGCCGTGGACCGCCTGCAGCAGTGGCTCCGGCACGCGCAGGCTCGGCTCAGGGACGCCGACGAGAAGGACCACCAGGTACTACATATTGCCATGATTGTGTTCGCTCGGAGGTGGCCGTGGACCGCCTGCAGCAGTGGCTCCGGCACGCGCAGGCTCGGCTCAGGGACGCCGACGAGAAGGACCACCAGGTACTACATATTGCCATGATTGTGTTCGCTCGGAGGTGGCCGTGGACCGCCTGCAGCAGTGGCTCCGGCACGCGCAGGCTCGGCTCAGGGACGCCGACGAGAAGGACCACCAGGTACTACATATTGCCATGATTGTGTTCGCTCGGAGGTGGCCGTGGACCGCCTGCAGCAGTGGCTCCGGCACGCGCAGGCTCGGCTCAGGGACGCCGACGAGAAGGACCACCAGGTACTACATATTGCCATGATTGTGTTCGCTCGGAGGTGGCCGTGGACCGCCTGCAGCAGTGGCTCCGGCACGCGCAGGCTCGGCTCAGGGACGCCGACGAGAAGGACCACCAGGTACTACATATTGCCATGATTGTGTTCGCTCGGAGGTGGCCGTGGACCGCCTGCAGCAGTGGCTCCGGCACGCGCAGGCTCGGCTCAGGGACGCCGACGAGAAGGACCACCAGGTACTACATATTGCCATGATTGTGTTCGCTCGGAGGTGGCCGTGGACCGCCTGCAGCAGTGGCTCCGGCACGCGCAGGCTCGGCTCAGGGACGCCGACGAGAAGGACCACCAGGTACTACATATTGCCATGATTGTGTTCGCTCGGAGGTGGCCGTGGACCGCCTGCAGCAGTGGCTCCGGCACGCGCAGGCTCGGCTCAGGGACGCCGACGAGAAGGACCACCAGGTACTACATATTGCCATGATTGTGTTCGCTCGGAGGTGGCCGTGGACCGCCTGCAGCAGTGGCTCCGGCACGCGCAGGCTCGGCTCAGGGACACCGACGAGAAGGACCACCAGGTACTACATATTGCCATGATTGTGTTCGCTCGGAGGTGGCCGTGGACCGCCTGCAGCAGTGGCTCCGGCACGCGCAGGCTCGGCTCAGGGACACCGACGAGAAGGACCACCAGGTACTACATATTGCCATGATTGTGTTCGCTCGGAGGTGGCCGTGGACCGCCTGCAGCAGTGGCTCCGGCACGCGCAGGCTCGGCTCAGGGACGCCGACGAGAAGGACCACCAGGTACTACATATTGCCATGATTGTGTTCGCTCGGAGGTGGCCGTGGACCGCCTGCAGCAGTGGCTCCGGCACGCGCAGGCTCGGCTCAGGGACGCCGACGAGAAGGACCACCAGGTACTACATATTGCCATGATTGTGTTCGCTCGGAGGTGGCCGTGGACCGCCTGCAGCAGTGGCTCCGGCACGCGCAGGCTCGGCTCAGGGACGCCGACGAGAAGGACCACCAGGTACTACATATTGCCATGATTGTGTTCGCTCGGAGGTGGCCGTGGACCGCCTGCAGCAGTGGCTCCGGCACGCGCAGGCTCGGCTCAGGGACGCCGACGAGAAGGACCACCAGGTACTACATATTGCCATGATTGTGTTCGCTCGGAGGTGGCCGTGGACCGCCTGCAGCAGTGGCTCCGGCACGCGCAGGCTCGGCTCAGGGACGCCGACGAGAAGGACCACCAGGTACTACATATTGCCATGATTGTGTTCGCTCGGAGGTGGTCGTGGACCGCCTGCAGCAGTGGCTCCGGCACGCGCAGGCTCGGCTCAGGGACGCCGACGAGAAGGACCACCAGGTACTACATATTGCCATGATTGTGTTCGCTCGGAGGTGGCCGTGGACCGCCTGCAGCAGTGGCTCCGGCACGCGCAGGCTCGGCTCAGGGACGCCGACGAGAAGGACCACCAGGTACTACATATTGCCATGATTGTGTTCGCTCGGAGGTGGCCGTGGACCGCCTGCAGCAGTGGCTCCGGCACGCGCAGGCTCGGCTCAGGGACACCGACGAGAAGGACCACCAGGTACTACATATTGCCATGATTGTGTTCGCTCGGAGGTGGCCGTGGACCGCCTGCAGCAGTGGCTCCGGCACGCGCAGGCTCGGCTCAGGGACACCGACGAGAAGGACCACCAGGTACTACATATTGCCATGATTGTGTTCGCTCGGAGGTGGCCGTGGACCGCCTGCAGCAGTGGCTCCGGCACGCGCAGGCTCGGCTCAGGGACGCCGACGAGAAGGACCACCAGGTACTACATATTGCCATGATTGTGTTCGCTCGGAGGTGGCCGTGGACCGCCTGCAGCAGTGGCTCCGGCACGCGCAGGCTCGGCTCAGGGACGCCGACGAGAAGGACCACCAGGTACTACATATTGCCATGATTGTGTTCGCTCGGAGGTGGCCGTGGACCGCCTGCAGCAGTGGCTCCGGCACGCGCAGGCTCGGCTCAGGGACACCGACGAGAAGGACCACCAGGTACTACATATTGCCATGATTGTGTTCGCTCGGAGGTGGCCGTGGACCGCCTGCAGCAGTGGCTCCGGCACGCGCAGGCTCGGCTCAGGGACGCCGACGAGAAGGACCACCAGGTACTACATATTGCCATGATTGTGTTCGCTCGGAGGTGGCCGTGGACCGCCTGCAGCAGTGGCTCCGGCACGCGCAGGCTCGGCTCAGGGACGCCGACGAGAAGGACCACCAGGTACTACATATTGCCATGATTGTGTTCGCTCGGAGGTGGCCGTGGACCGCCTGCAGCAGTGGCTCCGGCACGCGCAGGCTCGGCTCAGGGACGCCGACGAGAAGGACCACCAGGTACTACATATTGCCATGATTGTGTTCGCTCGGAGGTGGCCGTGGACCGCCTGCAGCAGTGGCTCCGGCACGCGCAGGCTCGGCTCAGGGACACCGACGAGAAGGACCACCAGGTACTACATATTGCCATGATTGTGTTCGCTCGGAGGTGGCCGTGGACCGCCTGCAGCAGTGGCTCCGGCACGCGCAGGCTCGGCTCAGGGACGCCGACGAGAAGGACCACCAGGTACTACATATTGCCATGATTGTGTTCGCTCGGAGGTGGCCGTGGACCGCCTGCAGCAGTGGCTCCGGCACGCGCAGGCTCGGCTCAGGGACGCCGACGAGAAGGACCACCAGGTACTACATATTGCCATGATTGTGTTCGCTCGGAGGTGGCCGTGGACCGCCTGCAGCAGTGGCTCCGGCACGCGCAGGCTCGGCTCAGGGACGCCGACGAGAAGGACCACCAGGTACTACATATTGCCATGATTGTGTTCGCTCGGAGGTGGCCGTGGACCGCCTGCAGCAGTGGCTCCGGCACGCGCAGGCTCGGCTCAGGGACGCCGACGAGAAGGACCACCAGGTACTACACATTGGGATGATTCTCTTGTAAAAACCATACACCACTCTATACGTATACATACAATGACCACAATTATTTCGGTTATCCGGACGTAAATCCTGTAATTTTAACGTCAGTAAGTAAAATTTTATTTTTGGTATCCTCCTGAAGAACATTCCATGTTTTGTCTTTGCGCAGGACTTAGTGGAGCAGCTGGAAACTCAGCGCGAGTCCCTCAAGGAGATCGAGACTCAAATAGAAGCGTATCGCGCCGCCGGAAGACCGGAAGCTGCCGAGCGCTTGCAGCACCAACTAGACCTGTTACGCGTAAGTACCAGCATGAACGACTAGTTTGTTAAGAGATAGAGATATTTGAATTTTAAGCAGGCTTTCTCTTGATTAAGAGTCCGGTAATTTGAAAACGAAAATCGCTAATAATGAAATAACGCACATGATTTGCATTTGATAAGATAATTAGAGTCTGACTATTGAAATATTACCCAAATATTTGGCGGGAAATAAAAAAAGTCATGGGCTGGTCACACCTTGTGTAGCAGGAATTATAATTTTGATACTAGAAAATGCTTTTGACTTCTGTGCACTCGTAAGGTACGTAGGTAGGTTTAGGTAAACAGACAGAAGTCAACGAAGTAAACAAGCTTCACCAGGTGGTGTTAGAAAGATCTTAAACCGACTGCAACTAGAGAAATACAATCAGAAATTAAATTCCCCAAAACATGCTCAGAAGCAAGTAAAAACAATCTAATATCTAGACACACGGCAGTGTGTCCGCCAAGTTCGAGCAAAAAAAAGCGACACCGGCCGTGGGTTATATTACACGAACCATTTCGGGCCAATTTCGACCACCCTATAACTCAAAACATATTTTATCTATGCATATGAAATTTCGAGTGTCTGTTGACATCCCCTTATTTGTCTAGAATACAAAATTTCATTATTCTACCTATAGCAGTTCTTGAGATATTGACGTCAGAAAATCGCTATTTTTACTATACACTCACTGACTCACTGACTCACTGACTCATCAAAAACCTAGACCACTTCCAATGGTCGTACTGACTTGAAATTTGGCATGGAGATAGGTCTTAAGGTCAAAGTAAAGGGAAAAAAAAATCTGAAAACGGCCAAGCGTGAGTCAGTTTTAAAAATAGCGAAGGTGTAACTTTGTTCTACTATGAAGTCATAATGAACTAAGTGGGTCTATCTTTCAATGGTCGTACCGAAATGAAATTTGGCTCGAAGGTTTGTCTTTAGGTCGAAATAAAGTAAAAATCTGAAAACGGCCAAGTGTGAGTCAGTTTCGAAAACAACGAATGTGTAATTTTGTTCTACTATAAGTAGGTATGGAGTGGAAATGAGATAAGACTTATTTAAATTTAGATACATACCAATTTAAGACAATACATGTTTGTCTTAAAGACAAGAACAATAAAATTGTTCACCACTCTGTGTGTGTCTGTTGCGGGAACCGAACCCACGATTTACGAAGTACAAAGCAGGTCACTAGGTACACTACCTATAGGTGCGCTAAATCAGTCAAACAAAAATGAAAAGACAATTTTTCCTCGCATAGTCTAAATAATTTCTAATTTTACAACTAATAAAATCGCAGATTCAAGAACATGGAAATCATATATACTCTAAGATGGAATTATATATACTACTGCCCATCTCACCCTCCGATACGCCACGGGATGAGATGGGATGGTGCACTTCTAGGGCTACATAATAGGCCACCAATTATAATACCTACTGGTAGGTAGGTATTACAAAGTTATTAATTATCTATGTAGGTAGCGTACTTACAAACAGAATAAAGTACGTTATTGATGTATGTAATTATATGTAAGTAGGTACATTTTATAGGTGTAGGGAGCCAGTTTATTTGTAAAAATCACCTATAAATAAATAGTAAAATGAATTAGGCGCTTAGTATAAAGGGTATAGTATAAAGTACATAGCTAAGTGGAATGAGACATTTCCTAAAGCAAAAGTGATAAAAAAATAATAAAGAACCTACACCTAACAAAAATAAATGAAATCCCATCAAAAACATAAATGTGAAAGGCTGCCAAGTTCGATACTATGGGAATGCTTCGCCTATAAAAGAAGTGAGATCTGAATAAGTACCAAGTTCCATAAAAATACCTCAAATCATAAATAGTTATAGGAATGCACACTTGATTTCCAGCAGTTTTTAAGGTACATTTTGAATAAGTATCACGTTACATAGAAATACCTAAAATTATAATAGTCAGAGAAACGCACACCGGTTTTTTTAGCAGTTTCCTGATAACATTTATTATTTTCAGTACTTTTTACTGATGTTACTTGGCAAGTTTTAATAGAAAATTTGCAGTCCAAAGGTGTCGATTCATTGCATTGAAAAGGTGTGTGGTGTGTGAAAACTTACCAAGTAACATCATTAAAAAGTACTGAAAATAATAAATGTTATCAGGAAACTGCTAAAAAAACCGGTGTGCGTTTCTCTGACTATTATAATTTTAGGTATTTCTATGTAACGTGATACTTATTCAAAATGTACCTTAAAAACTGCTGGAAATCAAGTGTGCATTCCTATAACTCTTTATGATTTGAGGTATTTTTATGGAACTTGGTACTTATTCAGATCTCACTTCTTTTATAGGCGAAGCATTCCCATAGTATCGAACTTGGCAGCCTTTCACATTTATGTTTTTGATGGGATTACATATGTACTTGAGTTCCCATTCACTTGTTTTAAGGGATGGTTTTAGTTGGTTTACGTACTGTATAGACATGTTTCGCGAATATTTTTACGTAAAATTACTACTGACCAGCCAGTCCACGGATTTCTCCTAAATATTAGTTTTCAGTAAGTAACTTCTTACGTTCCAATGTTTTGATTGTATTGATATTTTCCAGAACTTCTAGTTTATCCGTTTCTTTACACACTTGTCCTGTTCATGAGATTCAGGTATTAATAAATTCACGTACTTAATCAAAGTAATAGGCAAATGTTAGAACCTGGAGTGCGATTTTTGAATCTCACTGGTGATATCAAAGTCACCGGTGACTAAAATTATCACCGATGACTTTTATGTCACCATTTTCCAAAAGCCGTATTTTTGAAAGTGACACGCTGTTTACCAACATGCAGAAATTTTACAATGTCAAATTTACAATTTTACAAATTTTACCAATGGTTTCGTAAGCCGATAATATTTTTTAAATTTCGCAAATGCTTGCTCGTGATGAATTCTTTCTGCGACGCCTACCGCAGCTGGATTATGTTGACGGTGAGGAACGTCGTCGTCTTCGTCGCTGTCCGTGTCCGTCATCGTCATCATGTACTCCTCCAAGCTTGCCATTTTTAGGGTTCCGTAGCCAGAATGGCAAAAACCCTTATAGTTTCGTCATGTCCGTCTGTCCGTCCGTCCGTCCGTCCGTATGTCACAGCCATTTTACTCGGAAACTACAAGACGTATCTTAATAAAATTTAGACATAATGTGTATTTTGTATGCCGCTATTTAGTTATGTAGTGAAATTGCTGAAAAAATTTGGGGGGGGGGCACTCTATACATGTAACAAAATTTCAATTTTTTTTACCAAATATCAACATGTTGCACATCAGTCGATAGGTCTTTAAAATTAACATTGAGGTTTCTTTGAACAATTTGTGATTACTGATTAAGTAAATATTTTCAGAAATAATCGCTTCGAAAGTCAAAAAAATAGCGTCCCCCCCTGTAACGTTTGAACTGTACGTCCAAAAAATATTAAAAAATTTGAGAAGATGCGCATTATCACAAACTTTCTACGAAAATTGTTTTGAACATTATCGGTTAAGCCATTTTTGAGTTATTTCCAAAAAAACTTCTTCAATAGGCATCAGATACGACCTTTTGGCATTAGATTGGTTCTTATTCCATTGAAGCTACGGAACCCTCTAATATGCGTGGTCCGACACGCACTTGGCCGTTTTTTATATTTTCAATAAATCGTCGCAATCACAAATGTCACAATCGAGCCCTGCTGCTAATTCTTCCGAAAAACATACTTTGGCGTTTTTGGCAGAAGTCACATACGTCAACTGTCAAAAACAATCGCCTGCTGATTTCAATTACGAGTGGGTAGGGGCACTCCCCAACTAGCAAAAATAAGTACTATAAAAGTTCCTAGAACGTTTTCAGAAACACTAATTAGTGTTTCATACATGTCCTGTAACATTGATGTAAACGTTAACAAAGGCAGGTTTTGGCACAATTATATCGCAATTCCGTGATATAACGATGTTATTGCGGCTCCATAGATCGCATATTAGTACTATAGTCGTACTATAAAGGTTACTGTAACACTTTGCAAGGATTTAACAGTGATTTTCGTGCCGCTTACATCACAAAAAAGCTACATAAAAGTAATCACAGTGCTGTTAATGGACTTTTTAGACCTGTAATGAAGATCAAGGAGCTACTATAGTTCATCAGTAAGCTTAATGTGAGTTGTTGTGACGGTGAGTGGTACTCCCAACATAATAAAAATAAAAACAAGTTTCTGTGGTAAGTGAAGTGATTGAATTATTTAAAACATGATGGCCGCTCACTGTTTGTGAAGTTGGAGTGTTAATGTTCTACACAGCTATTTTTACTTGCGATTGAAGTTCTATAGAAAAAGTATAGTAGAATAATTAACAAAATGTTCATGCGCTCCCTTAATTATTAATATTTATTAAATTAGAACAATTAAAATGTATAAATGTCTCATTCGCTGGTAAACAAGTGTTTTCGTGCTTATTATAGGCTTAGTATATGACTATCAGTCAGGTCAGCCATTTGCCGCCATGACAAAAATAGGGTTCCTTAACACCGGATAAACAATATGAGAAACCTTTGATGTCATAGTTACTTACGTGTGCTTTTTTTTAAATTGGTGTCGGGTGAGTAAACTGTTATTCTACATGAAGGGCAATCATCACGTAATTATGGTATTAATTGGAAGTACGGTTCCTACTCGTATTTATTCATCTAATTTGAAATGTATGTAACACATTCTATGCTATCGCTTTTCACAAGTCATTGTGACTTTAAAAAACTGGCTAAGAGCATGTCGGGTCATGCTCAATGTAAGGTGCCATGGTTGTCGGCCCGTCACAAGACACTGTCAAAAGGTTGCTTTTTATAGGATATTTTACGGCACTTACGTCCTTTTACTATGAAATGACAAGTCTTTGTGACAACTCAAAAATGGCTCAACCGATTTTATTAAGTATGGTTTTTATTGAATGTATTTATTAGTCGTCACTTCATGAATTTTCCCATATTTTTATAAAATTATGGGATCCATTACATATTTCCAAAACTATTGGATTTATTTAAATAATGCAATTGAAGCCTCCTATTCTTTTGGAAATAAGGTTGAAGCGAAAAAAAAATAACACCCACTTCACTTGTACGGGAGGCATCCCAAAAAATATTTTATTTTATTTTACCGTTTTCTTGGCGTGATTAATATACGTAATCATATTAAATTTTAGTTTTCTAGCGCTAACGGTCACTGAGCTAGGCTGCGGACAGACAGACAGACGGACATGCTGGAATAATCGAACTATTATTTTGTACGGAACCCAGCCTTGCTTCGCTCCTACCATCTTGTTATATAAAAGATATCAAAATTTCCGCTATTGGAAATTTCGGTTGATTATAGGTGGTGAAATGCTACTTTTATGTATCAGAAAAGCTCATTAAAAGTAATGAAAACTCTATAACTCAACTATGAGATATACTAGTTACCAAATAACCCATTTTAGAACCTTTCAGTGTTAAAATAGTATTCTCAGGGCTACTATAGCAATCGTCCTATATTAGCGATTAGGGAATACTTATAGCGCAAATTTGAAACATAACAGTGTTGCAAAAATCAACAATAGGGCATTATTATCCTATAACAGAGTTTATGTAACAATTTTGACACTTGCACTATAATATTCATTTGGAAGCGTCAATAACAGAATTGTGTCCTAAAGCGGTACTATCTAGAACTTTAATAGGACCAGGAGGCTCTATAGTGGTAAAACAGTATCTTTTATAGTGCTGCGTTAAAGGTGTCATTTAGGCATGTCATGTAAACGTTTACATCACTACTTAATAGTACTAAAGTGCTGTATAAAATTATACAGCTGAATAGTGATAAAAGATACTTTTATAGAACACATGGTCACAACGAATACCTTTATAACGCTTTAAATGACTTTTTAGTGATAAACTGCTGCGTTAATGGACTATTTTGCTAGTTGGGTCGTAAATCGATATCATAGGTATGACAAATGTAAGTCACCGATAAGTTAGTTAAAACGTTGAGACAGCTGGCAATAGACGAAGGAGATGATCACCCAGTTGCAGCAAAGATGATCACTGGAGACTTTTAGGTCGACGATCTGATGTCAGGGTGTGACACCACGGAACAAGCTATTGAGGCCAAAAAACAACTGCAAGAAGTTATGCGAAGAGGTGGATTTCAACTCAAAAAATGGTCATCAAACAGTATTGAGTTCATGCGTAGTTTGAAACACGAAGATAAATCAGCTAGATTAGATTAGATTTATTTATTTCTTAAAGAAAAATACATAGTATTTTACACTTGAAAACAAAATGCTTTCACTGAAAAGGTCGTCATATAAGAATACAACTATATAAAACAATCTCACGAGCTTACAAATAACAAATACAATGAAATATAAAAATATAAATGTCATTTTTGTATACACAACTAGGATGAACCTAGGTATTTGCAAGTGTCATAAACTAAAAGCTATAAAAAATAAATTACAAAAGTATTTACATTAATACAGTTCAATATACGTCAAATTTATTAAAGTCTAGTGTTTTAATTTGAAATAATATGCTATTTGAAAACAATAAATACTCTAATTAATTATTTTGCACGTGGTTTATCACTATATTCTTTTACTGAATATAGCGACATTGACATTTAACGTTCTTTTAGTCGTTGTTATACTTTTCATTTGAGGTTTCGTTTCTGAGGCTGGCGGGGACCGATTACTCGCGGAGATTTGTCGAGTAATGCGAGGCGCCGCGGTACAGGTAGTAATCTCCCCCTCTGGCGGGTTATTCTGCCAGGGATATATGCCCGCTTAAACAAATGAATATTTTGACGAGTGAACATAATTATTTCATATACGTAAAGCGAGTAATGCGTCATTAAATTATATTTTATGAACAGCTCTTTACATGGATGCCTCGGATTTACACCTGCCAATATGCGTACGGCTCGTTTATGTAGTTTAAATACTCTGTCTGAATCTGTTGAGTTGCCATATACGTTTTCTTTCCATTTCATTTTGGTGTCAATTGTGAATCCAAGGAACCTGCATGAATTGCAGTGTGGTTATCGGACTCTGTATCAAGGGGATGTTTGTGTTATTTCCGGCTGAGAACAACATCACGTTGGACTTCGTTACATTGAGGATGAGGCCGTTTGCTGAGAACCACTTATGAAGTTGGCTGCATGTTGTGTGATATTTTTTGTTCAAGGTGCTAGTATGTAGGTGCCTTTACTATCACAGTGGTGTCATCAGCAAACACCATCATTGTACCCTCGGAAATGGAAACAGGGAGATCATTTATAAACATCAAAAACGGTATTTCCCAGCGAAGAACCTTGCGGAATTCCTAATTCTAGTCTACCGGCCATGGATTTGATGTTTTTGCCCTCAATTTTTACCTCAACTGTTTGTTTTCTATTTTCCAGGAATGATGTGAATAATCTGTGTACGTTATTTTTTATTCCGTACTGCCCTATCTTTTCTAACAATAATTCATTAGTAATAATCACATCGAACGCTTTCTAGAGATCTCAGAATACCCCTATAAAACTCCATTTAAGCAGTTAAAAAAAAAATCGGTTGTCTGTAAAGTCGGTTTACTGACGATAGTTGAACGTGACAACGTCATAAGAAAATACTGATGGAATGGTTGCATTTTTCAAAAGAAAATTTTAATTTCACTGCACTTCATACTCGACGAAAACATGTAAATGTATTATTGTATAGCAGCTGTCCACGCGGACGCATCGCTCACTCAAGTAGGAGAGAGACAGATGTCGAACGCTGCCGAACGCGAAGGCCGATTGTGCCTCTTTGTCGCTCGTTCCGCGCTCTCGCTTGCACTTAAAGCCTTAAATGGAACACCTCAGATCGAGGTAACGCCGCATGAGTCATGTTTTTTCGTGCGTGCAGCTGGCTCCATCGAATTATAAGACGTTGTCACGTCAAAACCATATTTTAAAATATGTACAGGAGGTAACAAAAATAGTACTTACTAAGAAAATGTAGGCGAAAAAATGTTTGAATCAAAAACTTTTTTGTATGGGACACGTCGTGCCAGACGGCCAAAACCAATTTGTTCTTCGCGCGAAAATATTTTTACTTAGTTTTTTATAAGGGAAGTAATTAAATGATCATCCGTTTTTAAAACTGATTCGCAAAAAAATAGCCATAAAATCATTTGGTGAGCATACAAAAATTTTGCTGGTAATAAATATAAATGGAGCTACAACTCTTGTTCAGCAAAAAACTCACAAACGGATCTGCTTTTGTTATAATTTATCTGCTCAATAGATTGTTGAGCTGCAAAATAATTACTTGGTTACCAAAATAAAAAAATTGGTGGGTAGAAAAAACATGACTGTAAGCAGTTTAATTGAAAGATATGCATATTGAAGCAATAGTAATCCGATATAATAAAGTTGGTGGCGTTTGATTTGAAAAATCGGCAGAGTTGTAACTGGAGTGAAATTAGTCCACGTGACACGAGCAGCCGTTTTATTCTAAGGTTATTAGCAAATGTCTTTTTCGTAATTTTGTTATTTTTTATTGATTACAATTTTAGGATTAACTTGCCTTTTTAAGAACTAAATCGGTCCAAAGATGCGAATAACGGCCATAGAATTACTACTGATCTGATCCAGGGACTTTAAAAATGTATATAATAACTATACATAAACTATTACATAATATACGTTTTCGGGTACCTCGCAGAGCAGAACGCAGTTGTCGTAGTAAAATGTTATTTAGTGTCGAAGGAAGCAGAACTAAGTATGCACGGCACTCATACATTAAGCGCGCATGCAGGTTGTATGATGAAAGATGTGAACAGGTAGATTTGTATGGCAGTTCGTTAGGATTATTTAAAAAACTTGTAAATTCCTCATTAAGGTAGTTGTTAGAGTAGTTGTGGAAACTATATTCAATTGTATCTAAGTAGTTTTTTTTCTTGTAAGTTAACTTTTCAATGCTTTTCATAGCGAAATGTTTATAATTTATTTACTTTTAAGAAATACAGGACACTATAGGTCTATACAGGGTGTAATCGTTAAGTGTAGCCAGGCGATTAAAAAAAGTTATTAATGTAATTTTACTCATTAGGTGACGCACTTTCGATATCAGTTAGATATTTTCTAATATCTCTTATATTTACGGAGTAATCGCCTGGCTACACTTAACGATTACACCCTGTATAGTAAAAATAGCTTTTAGATAATTTACAGATATGTTTTCATAAGACTGTTTGTTTCTTAATAAATTAAAATAATAATAATAATTAAATTTGGCTACAAATAAAGTAGGTTAGGTTAGGTTAGAACTGTGACCCTCAACTCACCAGCCAAAGATAGGAAAACGGGGGGACGGAGGGGCGACGCCCGCCACAAGGGGGCTCGGACGCCCCCCGGAACAACGGTTGGAATTTACCATTTTGGTATATTTACAGCAACAGTTCGAGGAGACGGTGGAACGTCTATCTACTCTGGATTCTCCGGTAGTTGACGATGAGGACAACAGCCTGGAAGGTCGGCTGGCGCGCGCCACGCGCACTCTGCGCGGCGTGCAGGCGGGCGCCGAGCGCGAGCTGGCGCTCCCGTCCGCGCAGCCCGACGCCGTGCGCGCCGTGCTGCGCCGCTGTCTGGTCAGTACCACACTAGTGACACGTGTCTATACATGCTCTATCTTGTATGTACAAATTAGAACTGTTCTGACAATATTCCCTTCTGTTCCCTTTGCATCCTCAAATTATAGACGTAACAGCTTCCTGATTCGCGCGGGTAGTTCAATTAACAAGCTGTCAAGAGAGCACGATATTGATGTGTTTAATATCCCACCAAAAACATAAATGTAAAAAAAAGAGAGCCAAGTTCAATACAAAACTTATGCTTGGCTGTGGGCTTCGCCGCAAAAAGAATGGAGATCTAAATGAGTGCCAAGTTCTATGCAAAATGCAAATATGTATTTATAGGAAAAAAATAACATTATGAACAAGTATTAAACTCTATTTCTTTGCTTTATTGGATACCTATAACAATTGCTGTTATTTAAAAATGTGAAATCTTAAAGGAGGTTAGATTTGACTTGGCCAGTTTTCATTACATCAGTCATTTTATAAAATTATTCAACATATATATATATATATGTTTTTTTAATTCTGATAAAAACTGGCCAAGTCAAATCTAACCTACTTTAAGATATCACATTTATAAGTTACAAGAAAAACGTAAATACCCGCGTCTAGGTAAATATCGGGTAAATACCCGCCCTCAGTAGTTACCCATCTCGAGTCACATGGAAATAGTATCACAAGAAAACCATTCACCCGCGAAGTATGTCATGTCCTAATCGGTCCGCACTCGGTATGTAACGTTAGATTGTCTCGTCCTTGCGGCTTTCACCTACGGACTAACAATTTCCTGCACTCAGTTATCAAAGAGAGACAAGTGAGCTACGGGCCCGTGTTAAAAAGTTCCTCGACAGGTGTGTCTTAAATCAGGGAGAAGTTGTCGATTGACATTGAAAACTCCACTACATATTATAGTAACTACTACTAGGAAATGTAACGATTAGTGTTGATATTTTATTAGCTAAGTATGTATTAATCTTTCGGTCGGAATATTGTACAAAAATACTCCGTAGGTGAGATAAAACCTTTTAAACAAAAACCGGCCAAGAGCGTGTCGGGCCACGCTCAGTGTAGGGTTCCGTAATTTTCCGTCCGTCACAGTAAGTGTCCCCACTTAAGAGTTAAAATAACACCGCCATGTAGGATATGATATGAGCGTTCCACGTACAGCGACATCTATCGGCAAATTAAGTAAACTATTGCGCGCGAGCTTAAAGTATGGAAGATGATTTTCTTTATTGCGTGAACCGATTTTCACCGTTTTTACTTTATTTGAAAGCACCTCATTTCATTGTGATTTTGTAGAAGTTACAGGTACAATAAACACCTGATTATACAGTTAAATTACAAACTTAGTTCAGAAATTATTTTGTAATTTTTTTTCAAAAACTATTCAACCTATCAAGTTCAAAATATTTTTCCTAGAAAGTTTTTATAAAGTTCTACTTTTGAGATTTTTTTTATATTTTTAAAACTTATGGTTCAAAAGTTAGAGGGGGGGACACACACACACATTTTTTTTAACTTCTGGAGCGATTATTTCCGAAAATATTTACATTATCAAAAAATGACATTTCTAAACCCCTATTCATTTTTAAATACCTATCCAACAATAGATCACACGTTAGGGTTGAAATGAAAAAAAAATCACTCCCCACTTTACGTATAGGGGAGGTACCCCAATAAAACATTTTTTTCCACTTTTTATTTTACAACTTTGTCGGCGTGATTGATATACATATTAGTACCAAATTTCAGCTTTCTAGTGCTAACGGTCACTGAGATTATCCGCGGACGGACGGACGGACGGACAGACATGGCGAAACTATAAGGATTCCTAGTTGACTACGGAACCCTAAAAAGGACACTATCAATCGTCTGGGATCTGGTAAATTCCCTTGTATTGTGGCAGTTCGTCAAAAATATTAATATTTGTAGGCAAGCTAATTCAACTTTCTTCTCCCTGATCTGTAGGTAAGTTACCCAAGGGCCTAATAATAAGCGTGGTAACTGGGTTCTATGTATCCGTCGCCATTTGTACGAGGGTTGCTACTTATATATCCGGAAACAAAAAAACAAACAAACGTACACGGCTGAAAATGGTTTTATTGTTTTTCAAAGTATTCCCCTTGATGATCTATGCACTTTTGCATTCGCGTGAACCAATTTTTAAAGCACTTCTGCCACTCCGCCTGAGGTACCTCCATAACGTGTTGTTTGAATGCGTCGACAGCATCTTCAGCGGTCGAAAATCGTTGACCGCGTAATTTATTCTTTATATTTGGAAATAAATAAAAATCGTTGGGTGCCAAGTCAGGGCTGTACGGCGGATGACCCGTTAATTCCACATTTTGACCCTCCAAAAATAGAGTTGTTTCGCGTGACGTATGACAGCTGGCATTGTCATGATGAAGAATGATTCTTCGTCGCTGGTTAGTTTTACGAATTTGTTCAAATACTTCCGGTAAGCAAATGGTCGTGTACCACTCTGAATTAACCGTTCTACGGTTTTCTAGTGGCACTGTAGCTACATGGCCATCAATACCGAAGAAGCAGGCCACCATTTGTTTCAATGTACTTTTTGCACGAGTAACTTTCGTAGGGTTCGGCTCATTTTGAAACACCCATACCGTTGATTGTTGCTTCGTTTCGGGATCGTATGCATAGATCCAGGATTCGTCACCTGTATAGATGTTATAAACGGCTTTTGAGTCACCACGGTTATAGTTATAGTTATATTTTTTTAACATTTTATTGCACCATTCGACGCGAGCATCTTTTTGCTCTTTTGTTAAGTTGTGGGGTATCCAACGCGAACAAATTTTTTTTACAGCCAAATAATTATGTAATATGCTATTAATGCTGGTCATAGAAATACCCAGAGTCGCCTCTATCTCGCAGTACGTAACATGTCGGTCGTCCATTATAAGTTTTCGCACAGCCTCGATATTTTGTTGTACAACGACCGATTTCGGGCGACCTGCCTTAACTTCGTCCGTAAGCATACTACGTCCACGATTGAACTCACTAAACCAGTGATACACAGTAGTTTTAGATGGGGCTTCATCACCAAAAGTTGAAGTTAGTTGATCTATGCACTGTTGTTGCGTTAAACCACGCCGAAAATCATAATAAATCATAGCACGAATATTTTCACGAGTGAGTTCCATTCTTGCTGCGAGATGACATTTAAAACCCGTCAAAAACAAAACACGAGCGTTAATAAGAAAGAAAAAATATACCGGCCAGTACTTAAAAAAGTTCAAATTTTACCATGGAGGTCAAATATGCTATTTAAGAAGATTGTAATCCCGGTTTCCGGATATATAAATAGCAGCCTATGTATTTAGCTACGAGCTGTGGCGACGGCTGTGACGGCCAGTGGTACGTATTGGCTAGGTCAGCGCGGCGCGCCCGCTTCCGCCGCCTGT
The DNA here is from genome assembly GCA_947086415.1 of Pammene aurita. Taxonomy (NCBI): domain Eukaryota; kingdom Metazoa; phylum Arthropoda; class Insecta; order Lepidoptera; family Tortricidae; genus Pammene; species Pammene aurita. Next base: position 55,016,168 of record OX352290.1, on the reverse strand, counting down.
AACCTATTTTTACTGACGTGACGTCACGGTACATGACAATGCAGTGCACATAATGAAAAAACCAATGTCATGTCGGTTGCTATACTATTCATATGTAAAGTAGACTTGGTTATTTCAACAATAACATGTTTTTTACTGACTTTTTTTTAAGGTTTTCGATTTTTCTTGATATCAACTCGTCATAATTTTTATATGCATATGTACGAGGGGCGGCTGATAAGTCCTAAGCCTATGGTATTTCGAGGTCGTATATGCGTTTATGGTACTGGCCACTAGAAATGCCATTTAAAAACAAATTATTAAAAACAAAAGCATGTCATATTTGTTTGAATTTTTCTTGAGATATTCAACGGCAAAGTTCACCATGTCTGAATTATCAACAAATATAACGAAAATTGAGCACCGTGCTGTAATTAAGTTCCTTACAAAATGTGCTAAATCACCGCAATGTATTTTTGAAGAAATGGCTAGTATTTATGGTGCCTCTGGGCCTTCCTATGCTACGGTCAAAAAGTGGAGTCGCTTATTTAAACTGGGTAGGGAGTCGATTGAAGACGTTCCTCGTTCACTGAGGCCAATATCGGTGGTGACTGAAGAAAATGTAAGAAAAGTCAGAAAATTGGTATTAGAAGACCGGAGAGTTAAGGTTTGGCAAATAGCTGATATTGTAGGCATTAGTAAAGAACGGGTTGGGGAGATTTTACATGAACATTTGAACATGCTCGCTGTGTACCGAAAATGCTGACGGCGTTCGATGAAGAACGTCGTGTTGCAACTTCTCAGGCGTTTTTAGATCTGTGCGGAGATGGTATAGATGAAGTTTGCTCCCGAATAGTAACTGTTTATGAAACATGGATCAGGCAGTATGATCCGGAGTGTAAGTCTGAATCCATGCAGTGGATTGAAAAGGGTGAAAGACCACCGAAGAAGTTTAGTGCAAAAATCGGCATCTAAGTTAATGGCCACTGTGTTTTGGGACTGTGATGGCATTCTCTTAATAGATTATTTGGCCAAAGGTTCTACAATAAATGCACTTTATTATGCCAATCTATTGAGACAGGTGCGAGAAGCGGTAGTTGAGAAAAGGAGGGGCAAACTAAGGAAAGGCATTTTGTTTTTGCAAGACAATGCATCCGTTCACACCGCCCGGGTTGCGAGGCAGGCTCTGAAGGAAATCGGCTTCGATGAAATCGACCACCCACCCTACAGTCCAGACCTAGCCCCTAGCGATTATTTCCTGTTCAGTAATTTAAAGAGAGAGTTACGGGGAAAGCGATTTGGCAGTGATGAAGAGATGAAGGCGGCTGTACAGGAGCATTTTGAAGGCCAATCTAAAGAATCTTTTTTTAACGGCCTAAAAGCATTGTATAAAAAATGTAAAAAATGCGTTGAATTAGAGGGAGACTATATTGAAAAATAAACATAAGTTATTATTTATATATCGTTTTTTTCTACCATAGGCTTAGGACTTATCAGACACCCCTCGTATGCATAGGCAGTTTGTGTGTGTTGGTGAAATGTAGTGGTTGCGCCGTTCGCGTGCGGTGCCGACTCATCGCGCTGTTGAAAGGATTCTGCCCGAAGAATAAATACTATCTGGAGAAGGCATTGTTAGAAACTGAGATAGATGTCATATGCGAATGAAAAACTTCTTATTTAAGTTAAATGGCTTTTTGATTTGTACACAGCTATGGGAATTTTGCCAATGACTACGTTAATCACACTTTTATTATTTAAATAAAATATAGGCGTTATTCGGTAGAGGCCTTGCTTTTGGTAGGGAGATAGCTGCTTCAAGCAACACGCGTTTTGGGACTAATTCTTCATTAGCTGCACACTTGTTCGTTAGATCACCGTACAAATAAGCTACTGTTTTTTTTAAGTGGGACAGTATGGGGAAATCCTAAAGTATAGGATACAGGGAAACTGCCTTAGGAAACATTAGGTATTTTTTTGTGAAAAAAAAAATTGTATAGTCAAAATTTTGGCCAAGTGTGAGTTGTCCCTAAAAATTAAAAATATTGATATATGCAATACTTTTTTTGATATAAGCCTTGCAGTGTACCTAGGAAATTTAGACAGGTTGTAATATGAAAACGATTTTCTTAAATGACTAACTTTACTGTTCCAATTTTTTTCTTTCCATACTATAAAATGATCCTCTCATGAAATTTTTAGGGACAACTCACACTTGGCCAAAATTTTGACTATACAATTTTTTTTCACAAAAAAATACCTAATGTTTCCTAAGGCAGCTTCCCTGTATCTCCTATACTTTAGGATTTCCCCATACTGTCCCACTTAAAAAAAACACACTGTATACGAGTATTACACACAAAAGAAAACGCCATGTTTAGATTTGCAACGAAAAGAACTCTTGTAGGTACGTGAAATCCATATCAACAGTTAAATATTGTAATTCAATTTGAAAACGAAATACGTATTGACTGTTGTTACTTTACAATACCCTTTTATTGATGTTTAAAAAGATAGGGCGTATCATTTAAGCTTATAAAAAAGTTAAAACCCAAAAATATGCTAATTAATCCTTGTAGCCCGCAAAATGTGGATCGAATGACACTGCCCTATCCTTAATTCGGGGCTCCGTGACGTGTCGGCCCGCTAATCTCGGCTAAGCCGTCACGCGAGCGCAGCCTCCGCTACCACCGCGGGCCTTCCTCGCGGACACAGTTCTGTGCGTACACAACTACACGCGGTGGTGGAAGTGTGGGCTTCACCGACGCTCGTATCCCATTCTCACCCACGCTGCCGTCTGTCTCTCGCTGGGTCCCGGGATTCGCACTCGGTCTTAGTACTCCCGACCTCGCACTGTTGCAATCATGTACTGGGATATGTTTTATTTGGCTCTGGTGGTTGCGCTGACCATGTACAAATGGCTCGTAAGTTTGATCCTATTATTATATTATTCTAACAGTTAATATCAGACACATCGGCAATGACGGGTTGAGACATGAGGCTAATATAAATCGATGGTCATAAAAAGCGATATGATTGGCGACGTCTAATAGACGAAATTGATGGTATACTCACCGCCTATGCTATAATTGGTATTTCCATACTTAAAAAGGGGCACCAACCTGTACTTTGTTAAAATTTTCTTGTTACTGAATAAATCATTTTTATATATATTTTTTTAATTATTAACTTGACATTAAAGAATAAAAAATACTTCTTGTCTGTTACCTTGGGTTTATTAAAACCATTATCAAATGTAATAGTCAAGTGGTTTATTATTGTTGGTTTATGGTTTGTTTAAGTTTGAAAACTTTCTTAGCGGAATTCAGTCAAACATAAACAAAAATAAGCTATAGGTTTGAAAAATCCAGCTTCCGGCTGCTTGTTGTCTGTATTGACTAAGTTGTAATATGCGGCCGCAGAAGAAAACTTGATTTTATTTTCTTATCTGTATTCTGAATTCAGACCAAGCGTGTGCAGCGCCTAAGAGTGATAAATTGTACAAAATCTATACCGATTATTTCAAATGACAACAGAATTGAAACGATTGTATTTGCTCATCAATACTTTTAAGAAAAAAAATGTCATAGAAAGTAAATATTAGGGCATCGAATTTCTAACAAGAATAATTGCACTTAAATGCTAATAAAAAACATTGTGTATTTAGTGAAACCACGACGCAAGTGAAACTTTGCATTTGCCGAGGTTCAACCTGACTACTAATAACACTATTCATTATACTCTGTGGAAAGAGCCAATAGTGTAGGGTAATTGATTATGTTTTGATTGAACCCTGAACGAAAAAATAAAAAAAAACAGATACGACTTCATTTCATTTAAAATAATTTAAATTATGTTGGATTTGACAAATTGGATGATAGTACGATGACAGAATTACGCTTCTGTCATCGTATTGTCTTCAATTTTTTTTTCATTTTTTAATCTCGGGGCGTCGTATAGTAACAAATGAAGTCCTGTAAATAAGTACAATAAAATTAATCCGTGTTTTTATTAATTTCCACTAGAAATTCTACCGCACCCTGAGCGAGATCAAGTCTGAAGTGGAGTCAGTGATCAAGACGGGTCGCAAGATGGCGGAGGAGGAGGCGGGGCGCGAGCTGTCGCCGCGCATCGACGCGCTCAAGGAGCTGTACAACCGGCTCGGCGCCACCGTCACCGACGCCAAGACCCGCCTCGAGGACGCGCTGCTCACCGCCCGCGAGATACACAACGACCTGGCCGCGCTCGCCGCCTGGCTGGGCGGCCTGGGCGCCGGCGTCGGCCGGCAGACCTTGGAGCTGGAGATGTCCCGCATGGAAGCCGTTAAAGACAAACTCAACGCCAACCACCGCGAATACGCCAAGAGCTGCGACCCGGCGAGCCTCGCGGAGCTCCGCGAACAGGTCGATGAGATCAACGTGCGATGGGAGCTCCTCAAAAAACACGGCGTCCCTAAAGACGACAGTCCTCAGAAGTTCTTAGATGATGTCGCGCGAGAGCTGAGCAGCCAGGCTACCCTCACGGAGGCCAAGCTCCGCGCGTTGGACGGGGAGCTGCGCGCGCGCACCAACGATATCCGCGCGACGAACGACCCGGCCCTCGTCAAGCAGCTGGACAAGTTGCTCGCCGACGTCGCGGTGAGTGTTTGTGGCTTTCGTGGGAATGCTTTATGCTAGCCCGGTTTCCGATCTCCATTGGTTTTAACCTTTTTATCCTTAACATTCCCGCAGATTTTTAATACTCTTAGTTAACAGATTTTTTTTGTAAATATATCAATTTAACCAACTCATACGATGGATCTCGGAAACCTGGCGATCACATTTAACCGACCCTAATGTCTATTTGCACGTTTTTGCTATGTGTGCTGCAAATAGCGCATAAAGGTCGTCACTCACATCATCCATTGTACATTTCGTCCCTCCCCCGAGCCCCGCAGGTAAGTGGTTCCATCGGTTTTCGTTGCGCATTGTAAATTCGAGCTTGGAGCACCCGCCCCGTGAGGCACGTAGTGTGGCCGTCGTCCCCGGAGTGGACTAACACTGGAGTGGAGTCACTGTAAATAACGTCACGTGTACATACGGCGTGGGCTTGTCAGTCAGCGTGCTTAGCGGCCGGCTGTTGCAGGCGCCGCGCGGCTACGAGCAAGTGTCCGACACCATCAAGCGGCGGCTCGAGCCGGCGCCGGAGCCCTCGGGCTCGCCGCAGCCCGAGCGCCGCGAGCCCAAGCGCTCGCGCATCCCCCTCGCGCTGCGCAGCCCCGTGCCGCTGCGCCGGGAGCTCCAGCAGCGCGCCGCCTCCGCCTCCGCGCCCGCCACCCCCGCCTCCCCGGCCGCCCCGCGCCGAGACAGCAGCACCTTCAACCTGCTCGCCGACAGCGACCTCTTCACGCAGATCTCACAAGATCGAGTACAAGTCCAACCGCAACAGAAACTCGAACAATCCAAGGTGGAACAACCCGCTCCACACGTGGTAGCAGTCCGGGAGCGCGAGATCGTTAAAGCCACTATTAGCCCGGTGGAACCGGAATTAGTACCCGGTGAGGAAGCTTTACAATTCATCCCCCAACGAGCAGGGGCAGTGAAGGTGATAGACGACACGGAACCGGCGCGTTCGCGCGAGAAGCGCCCCTCCGTCGACCTCGGTACGGAACCCAAGACCTTCGTCATCGAAGTCAAGACTTTAGAGCAGCGCATGAAGCCGACTCTGGGCATACTGAAACGCCGAAGCGTCGACGAGGAGAAACCGAAATCGGTCAAGATCAGCATGGCCGCGCCCGATGTTATTCCTTCTTTAGAACCACAGGAAGGTATGAACACGCCTCCTCCGACGCCCATGGACGGCGCGGTGGTACAATGCCCGCTGATGTTCGACCTGAGCTTGCGGCAGCACGCGGCGCAACTGAACCTCCGCAGAGACGAGGTCAACGAGTATCTGATTCTGGATGAAGTGCCGCGAGAACAGCCGGCGCTGCCTGAGCCTTCCGCCACTGATGAGCTCGCCACACATGTCCCCGAAACTACTGATGTGACTAAAGAGACTGTACCTGAAATTGATAACCAAGAAGAACAAGTTCAATCACCACAAATGGATATAGACGATAAACTTGATGAGATACCTCTGAATAAATTGAGTCCAAGCCCCGTGTCCCCACCCGAGTCCGAGCAAGTTAATAGTGAGAAGGGACCTAAAGAACAACCATCTGAACTTCCACACCAAGTCGAGGAGAAATCTAGCGAAGCTGCTGAAGAGGTCATTTACTCAGAAGTCGAAGATACACCCCAGGTAGATATTATAGGGACTGTTAGGTATTTCAAAATAACAGTAACGTAATTTGGGATATCACTAAACATGGAAAAGACAATATTTACTTCAGTGTTATTTAAAGGATTTGCAGATATTTAATAACTTTCACATTTCTTGGTTTATCCTATCCCAAGTTATGTTATTGCCCTCAATGCTAGATTTGATGCTAAAGTAGACGCCATTGCAATTCCACAGGCTTCGTATTTACCCATGAAAAATGTTAACTAGACAAGTCAAGTGTCAAGGCGATATGTTTCTAGTATGAAATTTAGCATTGTCGTGTCACGTGTGAGTGTTGGCAGCGTGTGAACCGCCATTCTTGCTGCAGTCGGCGGCGCGCAGCCCGGCCGAGCCTCTGTGCACGTCGACGCCGCTGAAGGAGACGCACACGGACGCGCAGCCCAGGAGGGAGCGGGACAGCAAGAGCCCCAGCCCGCGTCGCTCGCACATTCCTCTCAGCCGTGAGCGTCTTCGGCTGCACACTGAGCGGCTGCAGGGATCAGAACCTGAGGTGACTGATACGTTTTTCCCGTGTTTTTATCCTGTATGAGAATATCTTATATGTATGTTATTTTTAATTCTGAGTTTTTGTGTCCCCGCGTATGCATCAGACAATTCAGACATTTTTAATTTTTTGTGAAAGCTTAAATAAAGGAATGAAAGCAAAGTAAAAGTAGTAACAGCAAATAACTTCAGAAAGTAGACAATTAGAAATTTGTTTTGGGTGTATGTCCAACTAAAAGTACTAATGCCCCCGCGTGCCCCTAGTCGCCGCCCCTGTCCCCCGTGTCAGCCGGGTCGCGCGGCTCGCCGCCCCTCTCGCCGCTGTCCCCGCTGGAGGGCGCCGCCCCCGACAGCCTCCTGGGGGCGCTGGGAGCGGCTCCTGATGCAGAACTCGAGCAGTACGAGGCTGAAGCCACGGCGGCCGCGAGGCGCATGGACGTCATGATGGTCACCGTCGGGGCCGTCGACGCGGAGAAGGATCCTGGCAAGCGGCTTGAGGTGCGTACTCGCCCCCGTGTAGGGCTTCGCCCCCTAAAAATTAGTACAATTTAATTTTATTGTAATATTTGATGTAAACAAATAATAAATAGTTCTAATAATGAAAGATATAAATTCTAGTTCCAAGATTATCTTTATCTTTCTTTGTAATCGGTCGTTAAGTTGTCGTTCGCTGAAGATAATAAGATAGGAAGAATTGTGTTTCTTTTTGATATCTTTTGGTAAAAGGTTACCCGAAGAAAAAAAAACGTAGCAATTACGATATGTGTATGTTGTAGATCCTGAAGAACCAGCTAGGCGCGCTGGCGCCGGAAGCGGCGGCGCTGATCTCGCGCGGCGACAGCCTGGTGTACGCGCGCCACGCCGCCAGCCCGCTGCTGGCCGAGTACGTGCGCACGCACAGCGACCGCCTGCGCAACAAGTGGGCGCAGGTCATGGCCGAGATCGAGGCCAAGCGGAACGTCGCCATACGGGCAGAGGTAGTAGAGTACCATTGTCATTGTTATTTAAATAGTGATCCGCTGTCTTTTATACACGTGCCATTAGCCTTAGCCAAACAGGAATGTTATCCAATGTCAGTTCTCTAGGTACATTTCAGTGTATGAAGACTAGGACTATTTTTAAAACCTTAAGGATTTATTTATGAAAGCTTGGGATGTCGCATTTTTTGTACATATTTGTCTTCTATTTGAAGGACAACATCAAGGAACTGAACACCCTGCTTGAAAGCCTTCAGCGTTGGCTGAAGCGCCTCGAAGGGGACATAAAGGCTGAGCGCGGTCTCGTGAAGGAGGAGTTCTTGGACCGCGAGGGCGACGTGGAGCGCGTGTCGGAGCTGTGCCGCGCGCTGCGGGCCGCCAGGGTGGGGTACCCGGAGCGGGCCGTGGCCGAGCTGGGGCAGGCGTGGACCCGGGCGAGGCAGCTGTACGAGGCCACGCACAAGCCCAAGCGGGACAAGAAGGGCAAGATCGTAAGTGGCAGTGTTCTAGTGGCAGGGTCGCCATGCCGCGCGCTGCGGGCCGCCAGGGTGGGGTACCCGGAGCGGGCCGTGGCCGAGCTGGGGCAGGCGTGGACCCGGGCGAGGCAGCTGTACGAGGCCACGCACAAGCCCAAGCGGGACAAGAAGGGCAAGATCGTAAGTGGCAGTGTTCTAGTGGCAGGGTCGCCATGCCGCGCGCTGCGGGCCGCCAGGGTGGGGTACCCGGAGCGGGCCGTGGCCGAGCTGGGGCAGGCGTGGACCCGGGCGAGGCAGCTGTACGAGGCCACGCACAAGCCCAAGCGGGACAAGAAGGGCAAGATCGTAAGTGGCAGTGTTCTAGTGGCAGGGTCGCCATGCCGCGCGCTGCGGGCCGCCAGGGTGGGGTACCCGGAGCGGGCCGTGGCCGAGCTGGGGCAGGCGTGGACCCGGGCGAGGCAGCTGTACGAGGCCACGCACAAGCCCAAGCGGGACAAGAAGGGCAAGATCGTAAGTGGCAGTGTTCTAGTGGCAGGGTCGCCATGCCGCGCGCTGCGGGCCGCCAGGGTGGGGTACCCGGAGCGGGCCGTGGCCGAGCTGGGGCAGGCGTGGACCCGGGCGAGGCAGCTGTACGAGGCCACGCACAAGCCCAAGCGGGACAAGAAGGGCAAGATCGTAAGTGGCAGTGTTCTAGTGGCAGGGTCGCCATGCCGCGCGCTGCGGGCCGCCAGGGTGGGGTACCCGGAGCGGGCCGTGGCCGAGCTGGGGCAGGCGTGGACCCGGGCGAGGCAGCTGTACGAGGCCACGCACAAGCCCAAGCGGGACAAGAAGGGCAAGATCGTAAGTGGCAGTGTTCTAGTGGCAGGGTCGCCATGCCGCGCGCTGCGGGCCGCCAGGGTGGGGTACCCGGAGCGGGCCGTGGCCGAGCTGGGGCAGGCGTGGACCCGGGCGAGGCAGCTGTACGAGGCCACGCACAAGCCCAAGCGGGACAAGAAGGGCAAGATCGTAAGTGGCAGTGTTCTAGTGGCAGGGTCGCCATGCCGCGCGCTGCGGGCCGCCAGGGTGGGGTACCCGGAGCGGGCCGTGGCCGAGCTGGGGCAGGCGTGGACCCGGGCGAGGCAGCTGTACGAGGCCACGCACAAGCCCAAGCGGGACAAGAAGGGCAAGATCGTAAGTGGCAGTGTTCTAGTGGCAGGGTCGCCATGCCGCGCGCTGCGGGCCGCCAGGGTGGGGTACCCGGAGCGGGCCGTGGCCGAGCTGGGGCAGGCGTGGACCCGGGCGAGGCAGCTGTACGAGGCCACGCACAAGCCCAAGCGGGACAAGAAGGGCAAGATCGTAAGTGGCAGTGTTCTAGTGGCAGGGTCGCCATGCCGCGCGCTGCGGGCCGCCAGGGTGGGGTACCCGGAGCGGGCCGTGGCCGAGCTGGGGCAGGCGTGGACCCGGGCGAGGCAGCTGTACGAGGCCACGCACAAGCCCAAGCGGGACAAGAAGGGCAAGATCGTAAGTGGCAGTGTTCTAGTGGCAGGGTCGCCATGCCGCGCGCTGCGGGCCGCCAGGGTGGGGTACCCGGAGCGGGCCGTGGCCGAGCTGGGGCAGGCGTGGACCCGGGCGAGGCAGCTGTACGAGGCCACGCACAAGCCCAAGCGGGACAAGAAGGGCAAGATCGTAAGTGGCAGTGTTCTAGTGGCAGGGTCGCCATGCCGCGCGCTGCGGGCCGCCAGGGTGGGGTACCCGGAGCGGGCCGTGGCCGAGCTGGGGCAGGCGTGGACCCGGGCGAGGCAGCTGTACGAGGCCACGCACAAGCCCAAGCGGGACAAGAAGGGCAAGATCGTAAGTGGCAGTGTTCTAGTGGCAGGGTCGCCATGCCGCGCGCTGCGGGCCGCCAGGGTGGGGTACCCGGAGCGGGCCGTGGCCGAGCTGGGGCAGGCGTGGACCCGGGCGAGGCAGCTGTACGAGGCCACGCACAAGCCCAAGCGGGACAAGAAGGGCAAGATCGTAAGTGGCAGTGTTCTAGTGGCAGGGTCGCCATGCCGCGCGCTGCGGGCCGCCAGGGTGGGGTACCCGGAGCGGGCCGTGGCCGAGCTGGGGCAGGCGTGGACCCGGGCGAGGCAGCTGTACGAGGCCACGCACAAGCCCAAGCGGGACAAGAAGGGCAAGATCGTAAGTGGCAGTGTTCTAGTGGCAGGGTCGCCATGCCGCGCGCTGCGGGCCGCCAGGGTGGGGTACCCGGAGCGGGCCGTGGCCGAGCTGGGGCAGGCGTGGACCCGGGCGAGGCAGCTGTACGAGGCCACGCACAAGCCCAAGCGGGACAAGAAGGGCAAGATCGTAAGTGGCAGTGTTCTAGTGGCAGGGTCGCCATGCCGCGCGCTGCGGGCCGCCAGGGTGGGGTACCCGGAGCGGGCCGTGGCCGAGCTGGGGCAGGCGTGGACCCGGGCGAGGCAGCTGTACGAGGCCACGCACAAGCCCAAGCGGGACAAGAAGGGCAAGATCGTAAGTGGCAGTGTTCTAGTGGCAGGGTCGCCATGCCGCGCGCTGCGGGCCGCCAGGGTGGGGTACCCGGAGCGGGCCGTGGCCGAGCTGGGGCAGGCGTGGACCCGGGCGAGGCAGCTGTACGAGGCCACGCACAAGCCCAAGCGGGACAAGAAGGGCAAGATCGTAAGTGGCAGTGTTCTAGTGGCAGGGTCGCCATGCCGCGCGCTGCGGGCCGCCAGGGTGGGGTACCCGGAGCGGGCCGTGGCCGAGCTGGGGCAGGCGTGGACCCGGGCGAGGCAGCTGTACGAGGCCACGCACAAGCCCAAGCGGGACAAGAAGGGCAAGATCGTAAGTGGCAGTGTTCTAGTGGCAGGGTCGCCATGCCGCGCGCTGCGGGCCGCCAGGGTGGGGTACCCGGAGCGGGCCGTGGCCGAGCTGGGGCAGGCGTGGACCCGGGCGAGGCAGCTGTACGAGGCCACGCACAAGCCCAAGCGGGACAAGAAGGGCAAGATCGTAAGTGGCAGTGTTCTAGTGGCAGGGTCGCCATGCCGCGCGCTGCGGGCCGCCAGGGTGGGGTACCCGGAGCGGGCCGTGGCCGAGCTGGGGCAGGCGTGGACCCGGGCGAGGCAGCTGTACGAGGCCACGCACAAGCCCAAGCGGGACAAGAAGGGCAAGATCGTAAGTGGCAGTGTTCTAGTGGCAGGGTCGCCATGCCGCGCGCTGCGGGCCGCCAGGGTGGGGTACCCGGAGCGGGCCGTGGCCGAGCTGGGGCAGGCGTGGACCCGGGCGAGGCAGCTGTACGAGGCCACGCACAAGCCCAAGCGGGACAAGAAGGGCAAGATCGTAAGTGGCAGTGTTCTAGTGGCAGGGTCGCCATGCCGCGCGCTGCGGGCCGCCAGGGTGGGGTACCCGGAGCGGGCCGTGGCCGAGCTGGGGCAGGCGTGGACCCGGGCGAGGCAGCTGTACGAGGCCACGCACAAGCCCAAGCGGGACAAGAAGGGCAAGATCGTAAGTGGCAGTGTTCTAGTGGCAGGGTCGCCATGCCGCGCGCTGCGGGCCGCCAGGGTGGGGTACCCGGAGCGGGCCGTGGCCGAGCTGGGGCAGGCGTGGACCCGGGCGAGGCAGCTGTACGAGGCCACGCACAAGCCCAAGCGGGACAAGAAGGGCAAGATCGTAAGTGGCAGTGTTCTAGTGGCAGGGTCGCCATGCCGCGCGCTGCGGGCCGCCAGGGTGGGGTACCCGGAGCGGGCCGTGGCCGAGCTGGGGCAGGCGTGGACCCGGGCGAGGCAGCTGTACGAGGCCACGCACAAGCCCAAGCGGGACAAGAAGGGCAAGATCGTAAGTGGCAGTGTTCTAGTGGCAGGGTCGCCATGCCGCGCGCTGCGGGCCGCCAGGGTGGGGTACCCGGAGCGGGCCGTGGCCGAGCTGGGGCAGGCGTGGACCCGGGCGAGGCAGCTGTACGAGGCCACGCACAAGCCCAAGCGGGACAAGAAGGGCAAGATCGTAAGTGGCAGTGTTCTAGTGGCAGGGTCGCCATGCCGCGCGCTGCGGGCCGCCAGGGTGGGGTACCCGGAGCGGGCCGTGGCCGAGCTGGGGCAGGCGTGGACCCGGGCGAGGCAGCTGTACGAGGCCACGCACAAGCCCAAGCGGGACAAGAAGGGCAAGATCGTAAGTGGCAGTGTTCTAGTGGCAGGGTCGCCATGCCGCGCGCTGCGGGCCGCCAGGGTGGGGTACCCGGAGCGGGCCGTGGCCGAGCTGGGGCAGGCGTGGACCCGGGCGAGGCAGCTGTACGAGGCCACGCACAAGCCCAAGCGGGACAAGAAGGGCAAGATCGTAAGTGGCAGTGTTCTAGTGGCAGGGTCGCCATGCCGCGCGCTGCGGGCCGCCAGGGTGGGGTACCCGGAGCGGGCCGTGGCCGAGCTGGGGCAGGCGTGGACCCGGGCGAGGCAGCTGTACGAGGCCACGCACAAGCCCAAGCGGGACAAGAAGGGCAAGATCGTAAGTGGCAGTGTTCTAGTGGCAGGGTCGCCATGCCGCGCGCTGCGGGCCGCCAGGGTGGGGTACCCGGAGCGGGCCGTGGCCGAGCTGGGGCAGGCGTGGACCCGGGCGAGGCAGCTGTACGAGGCCACGCACAAGCCCAAGCGGGACAAGAAGGGCAAGATCGTAAGTGGCAGTGTTCTAGTGGCAGGGTCGCCATGCCGCGCGCTGCGGGCCGCCAGGGTGGGGTACCCGGAGCGGGCCGTGGCCGAGCTGGGGCAGGCGTGGACCCGGGCGAGGCAGCTGTACGAGGCCACGCACAAGCCCAAGCGGGACAAGAAGGGCAAGATCGTAAGTGGCAGTGTTCTAGTGGCAGGGTCGCCATGCCGCGCGCTGCGGGCCGCCAGGGTGGGGTACCCGGAGCGGGCCGTGGCCGAGCTGGGGCAGGCGTGGACCCGGGCGAGGCAGCTGTACGAGGCCACGCACAAGCCCAAGCGGGACAAGAAGGGCAAGATCGTAAGTGGCAGTGTTCTAGTGGCAGGGTCGCCATGCCGCGCGCTGCGGGCCGCCAGGGTGGGGTACCCGGAGCGGGCCGTGGCCGAGCTGGGGCAGGCGTGGACCCGGGCGAGGCAGCTGTACGAGGCCACGCACAAGCCCAAGCGGGACAAGAAGGGCAAGATCGTAAGTGGCAGTGTTCTAGTGGCAGGGTCGCCATGCCGCGCGCTGCGGGCCGCCAGGGTGGGGTACCCGGAGCGGGCCGTGGCCGAGCTGGGGCAGGCGTGGACCCGGGCGAGGCAGCTGTACGAGGCCACGCACAAGCCCAAGCGGGACAAGAAGGGCAAGATCGTAAGTGGCAGTGTTCTAGTGGCAGGGTCGCCATGCCGCGCGCTGCGGGCCGCCAGGGTGGGGTACCCGGAGCGGGCCGTGGCCGAGCTGGGGCAGGCGTGGACCCGGGCGAGGCAGCTGTACGAGGCCACGCACAAGCCCAAGCGGGACAAGAAGGGCAAGATCGTAAGTGGCAGTGTTCTAGTGGCAGGGTCGCCATGCCGCGCGCTGCGGGCCGCCAGGGTGGGGTACCCGGAGCGGGCCGTGGCCGAGCTGGGGCAGGCGTGGACCCGGGCGAGGCAGCTGTACGAGGCCACGCACAAGCCCAAGCGGGACAAGAAGGGCAAGATCGTAAGTGGCAGTGTTCTAGTGGCAGGGTCGCCATGCCGCGCGCTGCGGGCCGCCAGGGTGGGGTACCCGGAGCGGGCCGTGGCCGAGCTGGGGCAGGCGTGGACCCGGGCGAGGCAGCTGTACGAGGCCACGCACAAGCCCAAGCGGGACAAGAAGGGCAAGATCGTAAGTGGCAGTGTTCTAGTGGCAGGGTCGCCATGCCGCGCGCTGCGGGCCGCCAGGGTGGGGTACCCGGAGCGGGCCGTGGCCGAGCTGGGGCAGGCGTGGACCCGGGCGAGGCAGCTGTACGAGGCCACGCACAAGCCCAAGCGGGACAAGAAGGGCAAGATCGTAAGTGGCAGTGTTCTAGTGGCAGGGTCGCCATGCCGCGCGCTGCGGGCCGCCAGGGTGGGGTACCCGGAGCGGGCCGTGGCCGAGCTGGGGCAGGCGTGGACCCGGGCGAGGCAGCTGTACGAGGCCACGCACAAGCCCAAGCGGGACAAGAAGGGCAAGATCGTAAGTGGCAGTGTTCTAGTGGCAGGGTCGCCATGCCGCGCGCTGCGGGCCGCCAGGGTGGGGTACCCGGAGCGGGCCGTGGCCGAGCTGGGGCAGGCGTGGACCCGGGCGAGGCAGCTGTACGAGGCCACGCACAAGCCCAAGCGGGACAAGAAGGGCAAGATCGTAAGTGGCAGTGTTCTAGTGGCAGGGTCGCCATGCCGCGCGCTGCGGGCCGCCAGGGTGGGGTACCCGGAGCGGGCCGTGGCCGAGCTGGGGCAGGCGTGGACCCGGGCGAGGCAGCTGTACGAGGCCACGCACAAGCCCAAGCGGGACAAGAAGGGCAAGATCGTAAGTGGCAGTGTTCTAGTGGCAGGGTCGCCATGCCGCGCGCTGCGGGCCGCCAGGGTGGGGTACCCGGAGCGGGCCGTGGCCGAGCTGGGGCAGGCGTGGACCCGGGCGAGGCAGCTGTACGAGGCCACGCACAAGCCCAAGCGGGACAAGAAGGGCAAGATCGTAAGTGGCAGTGTTCTAGTGGCAGGGTCGCCATGCCGCGCGCTGCGGGCCGCCAGGGTGGGGTACCCGGAGCGGGCCGTGGCCGAGCTGGGGCAGGCGTGGACCCGGGCGAGGCAGCTGTACGAGGCCACGCACAAGCCCAAGCGGGACAAGAAGGGCAAGATCGTAAGTGGCAGTGTTCTAGTGGCAGGGTCGCCATGCCGCGCGCTGCGGGCCGCCAGGGTGGGGTACCCGGAGCGGGCCGTGGCCGAGCTGGGGCAGGCGTGGACCCGGGCGAGGCAGCTGTACGAGGCCACGCACAAGCCCAAGCGGGACAAGAAGGGCAAGATCGTAAGTGGCAGTGTTCTAGTGGCAGGGTCGCCATGCCGCGCGCTGCGGGCCGCCAGGGTGGGGTACCCGGAGCGGGCCGTGGCCGAGCTGGGGCAGGCGTGGACCCGGGCGAGGCAGCTGTACGAGGCCACGCACAAGCCCAAGCGGGACAAGAAGGGCAAGATCGTAAGTGGCAGTGTTCTAGTGGCAGGGTCGCCATGCCGCGCGCTGCGGGCCGCCAGGGTGGGGTACCCGGAGCGGGCCGTGGCCGAGCTGGGGCAGGCGTGGACCCGGGCGAGGCAGCTGTACGAGGCCACGCACAAGCCCAAGCGGGACAAGAAGGGCAAGATCGTAAGTGGCAGTGTTCTAGTGGCAGGGTCGCCATGCCGCGCGCTGCGGGCCGCCAGGGTGGGGTACCCGGAGCGGGCCGTGGCCGAGCTGGGGCAGGCGTGGACCCGGGCGAGGCAGCTGTACGAGGCCACGCACAAGCCCAAGCGGGACAAGAAGGGCAAGATCGTAAGTGGCAGTGTTCTAGTGGCAGGGTCGCCATGCCGCGCGCTGCGGGCCGCCAGGGTGGGGTACCCGGAGCGGGCCGTGGCCGAGCTGGGGCAGGCGTGGACCCGGGCGAGGCAGCTGTACGAGGCCACGCACAAGCCCAAGCGGGACAAGAAGGGCAAGATCGTAAGTGGCAGTGTTCTAGTGGCAGGGTCGCCATGCCGCGCGCTGCGGGCCGCCAGGGTGGGGTACCCGGAGCGGGCCGTGGCCGAGCTGGGGCAGGCGTGGACCCGGGCGAGGCAGCTGTACGAGGCCACGCACAAGCCCAAGCGGGACAAGAAGGGCAAGATCGTAAGTGGCAGTGTTCTAGTGGCAGGGTCGCCATGCCGCGCGCTGCGGGCCGCCAGGGTGGGGTACCCGGAGCGGGCCGTGGCCGAGCTGGGGCAGGCGTGGACCCGGGCGAGGCAGCTGTACGAGGCCACGCACAAGCCCAAGCGGGACAAGAAGGGCAAGATCGTAAGTGGCAGTGTTC